>CM042669.1:15168700-15768700 GCA_023638005.1 Forsythia suspensa
ATTCAAGCATAAGATATGTTGAATTTCACCTTATTGGCAACATCGCCTGCAAAACATTCTTGTTTTCTTGATGGTGAAACCTAAATATAATTAATAGCAAATCTAATTTTTCCAATTGTTGGCGATAAATTGTAATCCATCTTGTACAATTAAATTAAACACATGACACACACAACGAATATGAAATAAAATACCATCAAAATTGTGGATTACAAGTTGTTGTATTAATTTTTTCACTATTATATTATTTGGGCCTCGCATTATCAAATGTAAAACTACGAGCTTTAAAATCACATTTAAATTCATGTAACACACTTAATAAAATTTGATAAATATTATTTCCATTACGAGATAGTCTATTTATTTAAATGTTATTAATTTTTATGCATTAACCAAATATTATCAATGGTGTGCGCTGTTACCATGTATCTTTTTAAGTTACAACCACCATAAGTCTCCATGTAAAAGATAACACTATTGTAATTATTAATATCATTAATAATAGCATCTTCTTTAGCATTATATCTAACAATAGCATTCTACGCAAGTGTATTTCTTTAAATACTAACGTACCTTCGCTGTAGATATTTTTGATTTAATATAGTCCAATGAGGATTGTCCACAAAGCATAGTGGAAACTCGACATTTGCTATCAATTTCCCGGCAATTCAGTCGCATAAGTTCTTATAAGCATATCCAGCTGAGAGAGAGACTACTGTAATCTGGCCCTTTGAGATCCAAAACTAGTAGTTGCGCCCCGATTTGTATCCACACCCCATGTTTGTATTGACACTTTTTGTGTCTCTGCTTAGATGGGTCGCGCTTATCCCTTGTGCCAAGTAAACTTCCTCTCGATGTTGTTTATAATCGCGCTTTGAACTCGTGGACCCGCTCACCTAGTTTACTCGCCAAGCACCAACTCAAAATACCGACAAAGATATAGTTTTGTCTGCGGCTTTTCGCTTTAGTGCCAGAGCCAATGGTAGTTTCACGTGTATCTAAGGCGCTGTCATGAACGCTCTTCCAAATCAATCGATCAGCAGCAACACCAAACCGATCAATAATATCTTCTGGAATCGAAATCTCCACTACACCACCCAAATCATCATAACTTTGCCAGGGCGCCATTTGGAATAATAGAAGAAAGAAAATAGGAGAAGATGAAAAATGTAGTAGAACGAGCAACCAGAAAATAGAAATGTAGAAAATTAGTAGTAGAAGAAAATTATAGCGAAAATCGGTAGCATAATAAGATATTTTTAGATACTAATTTGGAACACTAATATCAAGATTTGAGAATTTATAATAGATTGAGTATGTAATTGAATGAGAGATAAAAGATTGAAGTGAAAAAATGAGTTTAGAAATAGATATTTATAGGAAAATAATGAAAAAAAAATGGTCAAATGATCACAAGCTAATGGTCACAATGTGGATCAGCTGGGGATTTGAAATGCACGGTGCCGAGCTGCCAGGGGTGAGCTCCATCGCTCGCACCCAGTGACCACGAAAATGTAAAAGAGTTGTTCAATCTTGACAAGCATCATTGAGGAGCGTAATTGAAAGGATTTTTATATATTCAAATCGAGATTTACGATTTTCAAAACAGCTCATCCATTTCCATATGACACACAAGAGAGTTAGTCTTAGCTTGTGCGAGGATTACACAATTTTCTTCGTAAGGAGTGTCGTTACGATGAGTTTCCGGTTGAACCGAGATAATGAAGTTTTATCATCTTCATTGGTGTTAAATGATGAATGGGACAACTTTGGATCATTTTATGAGAGTCGAGAACAACAAAGAGAGAATGCTAATGAATGGAGGCTATTATAACTATTGATATGTTGAGTGATGGTGGGCAAATTCATAATATTGACCATTAGTAATTGGTTTCTCTTTTTGATTTTATAAAATACTCTTGAATTGTTTTAAAATAATTGGTTTTTGGTTATTTATTTATGTAATTGAAGTGACTTATAATGATATGTTATCTATAGATTATTAAATGTAGGATGTGAGATCATGAGCAGGATAAAAAAATTTGTGGGAATTTTTTTAAAAAAAGAATTGCATGCCATTTTTTATTATTTGAAATTTTGTAGTTTACCCAAAAGAACAAAAAGAAAAGAAAAGAGTGAGCGAATAATTTGTGTAATTGACTTTTGATGTAGTTTACTTGTAGTAAATACATAGAACATTATAAATTTAATTTTTTATGAATTTAATAATATTAATGTAATTAATAAATTATTAATAGACTTTCTTCTGTGATAATTTTTTTTTTATTTTTTTATGTAATCGTAGAACATTATATTTTTATATTCAAAATGTTTAATTGAAAAAATAAAAAAATGCTTATCGTTAATTTACACCTTTGTATTAGAAGAAGAAGACTCTTATATAATTAGTGACCTACGCATATTTTTGTGTGCGCTTATAAACTCTTATAAATTAGTTAAACATTATTTTCATTGACATATTTTGTAAGATTTACAATTTTTATCCACATATTTTATAGGATCTACTGTTTATAATATACATAAATATTTACCAAATATACTCTAATTTGACAAAGTTTTATCCACATTTACTTAATATTGGATATCTGATTAGCCAAAATATTTAGTTCTTCTTACGCAAGAGTGCTCACATAGTCAAATATTTTTTTCATTGAAGAATTACACCAATCCTTTTATCCTTAGATCCAACTGAAAGTTGATATAGGAGTACTACGAATTATTTTTCAGTCCAATTAGCGCTATATATGTCAATTCCTGTTTTTCAAACCCGACTTGGATTGACCCAGTGACCCGAAAACCTCTCAAATAAGAAATATACAGTACAAATTATACACTCGTAAACCCTTCACATTCCCTTTAGCTTCTTACATTCCAATATCGTCTTCCGTTGACAATGGCGTCGTTGGCCGCGCCGGGCCGCCTCCTGCCACTCACCTCCGCCCCCTCACTTCCCCGCCGCCGTAATCCCACCACCCGCTTCCCTTCCAATTCCATTATCCAATCCAATCTGCAACCTCTCGCCACCTCCTCCCAAAACCCTAAATCCTCTAAGTCTCCGCCTCCTAATCTATTCAGTTCCTTCGTCTCCGTACCCAAATCTCTCGCCCTGACTGCCGCTTCTGGCGTCCTCTTCCACCTAGCATTTCTACATTCTGGCGGAAATTCTAACTTCAACTCCGGCGACGGCGGAGGTGGAGGTGGAGGTGGAGGTGGCGGAGGAAATGGAGGACAAGGTGGTGGCTTTTGGTCCCGTATATTCTCATCTGCAGCAATTGCGAAGGATGACGAACCCCAACAAGAATGGGACAATCATGGATTACCGGCCAACATTGTAGTCCAGCTTAACAAGCTTAGCGGGTTTAAGAAATATAAGGTGTCAGATATATTGTTTTTGGACCGCCGCCGTGGGTCCTCTGTAGGTACTGAGGACTCCTTCTTCGAGATGGTGTCACTTCGGCCGGGTGGGATATACACCAAGGCTCAGCTCCAGAAGGAGCTAGAAACTCTAGCTACTTGTGGAATGTTTGAGAAAGTTGACTTGGAGACTAAAACAAACCCAGATGGTACTATCAACATTACCATTCCATTCCAGGAATCCACATGGCAATCCGCAGATAGATTCAGGTGCATTAATGTGGGTCTGATGCAGCAGTCTAAGCCTATTGAAATGGATCCCGATATGACTGATAAGGAGAGATTAGATTACTACAGGAGTCAGGAGAAAGATTACAGGAGGAGGATTGAGCGGGCTAGGCCATGTTTGTTGCCACTGCCTGTGCAGAGGGAGATCTTGCAAATGTTGAGGGAGCAGGGGAAGGTGAGCGCAAGATTACTGCAGAGGATTAGGGACAGGGTGCAGCAGTGGTACCACGAGAATGGGTATGCCTGTGCACAGGTTGTGAATTTTGGGAATTTGAATACCAAGGAAGTGGTTTGTGAGGTGGTGGAAGGGGATATCACGCAACTTGTCATTCAGTTCCAGGATAAGCTTGGTAATGTGTGTGAGGGGAATACTCAGATGCCCGTAATAAAAAGAGAAATGCCCAAACAGGTTAAGAGTCAATTGATTTTTGCATTTGTCATCAAATTATACAACATGCATAAATCTGATTTTTCTCAGACTACTATGCTGTCTGCTATTCTTGCTGGCATTCTAAGTTATTAATTATAATAGAAGCGTGTAAGGAGTTTTGTTGTAGTGATGCAATTCATTATCTTTCGTGGATGTATATTTTTTTGCAATGTTTATTCTCGATGGGATTACTCAATTGTTAAATTCGATAAGCAAGATTTATCATTTTTAGGTGCTAATAAAATATACAAAAGGCTGTTCTCTGTTTTGATTTTACTTTAAGAATTCAATATATTCATAATTGCATGTTCTTCTATATTTTGATGTTTGATTACTTTTGCATCAGTTTTCGAATTGGTATATAATGGTGCAGATCCCGATAAAGTGTTGATATGACTATGCTTCTTTTTTCAGGAGAAGTATGAATGTGTTGTATACTTAATTTAGTTTGGAAATCTGGCAAGTTTTCAGTTTCTCATTTATGGAGTAATTGAGTTGCAAACTTTGCATGATAATATGGGTATGTGACTAGGTATATCAAGTGATCACTAGAATGTCCTCTTATTGTTATATTGGTTGACAGCTTCGCCAAGGACAAGTGTTTAATATCGAGGCTGGGAAGCAAGCATTGAGAAATATAAATTCTCTAGCTCTATTCTCTAATATTGAGGTAAATCCACGTCCAGACGAGAAGAATGAGGGAGGTATTATTGTTGAAATCAAGCTCAAGGAACTGGAACAGAAGTCAGCTGAAGTTAGTACAGAATGGAGTATAGTTCCAGGACGTGGGGGTCGTCCTACTCTGGTAAATAATTTATAAACATTGTATCTCTGGATTTCAGTGAAGTTCTTTATATTTGGTTGTCAACTGTTGTTTATTTGTGTACAGGCTTCAATCCAGCCAGGTGGAACTGTCTCTTTCGAGCATCGGAATATTAAAGGGTTGAATAGGTCCATTCTTGGTTCAGTGACCACCAGCAACTTCCTCAATCCCCAGGTGATTTAATCCTGGTATTGATAGAAGATACGGTATTGGAAAATTAATATCCAGTTGTTTCATAACAACTTTTGGCCAAATATATATGCAGGATGATCTTGCTTTTAAACTGGAGTATGTCCATCCTTATTTAGACGGTGTATACAATCCTCGCAACCGTTCTTTCCGTGCTAGCTGCTTCAACAGTAGAAAGCTGAGTCCAGTCTTCACCGGTGGGCCTGGAATAGATGAAGTTCCCCCTATATGGGTTGACAGAGCTGGAGTTAAAGCCAACATTACAGAGGTAGACCACAGTGATCTGGTCATAATGGATATAGCTGAAAGCCATTGTTTATAATATGTTTTCAACTACTGTTTTAGCAACCCTGAGAACTAGAAATTTGAGGAAAGATTGGTTTTAAGTTGCCATTTTTGTTAATCAAAGTGACATTTTTCTAGAATTTTCAATTTAGCACTGACAATAAAAGAGAGGAACAATGTGTTTATAACAAGTCAGTGGGTTTAATAGTGAACTTGAGTATAGTTGACAAGTATTTCCTGCAGAATTTCACTCGTCAAAGCAAATTTACTTATGGACTCGTGATGGAGGAGATAACGACTCGTGATGAAAGCAGTCACATTTCTGCAAATGGTCAAAGAGTGTTGCCAAATGGAGGAGTTAGTGCTGATGGACCCCCGACAACACTCAGTGGCACTGGCGTTGACCGTATGGCATTTTTACAAGCCAATATCACACGTGACAATACAAAGTTCGTGAATGGGGCTATAGTTGGTGAGAGAAATGTGTTCCAGGTGAGTAATGGTTTTGAATTATCATATACACAGACTATTTCTATTCTCCGATCCAGTTGCATGGCTAAGTTGCCCTTAAAACACGTGGTCTTATTCCTACTCCCCTGTACAAGGGATCACTTTGGCACCTTGTATGCTGTCTTGCATGTAAACAGTACGATCACTGAAACAATATCCTCTCCTCTGATGGGTAATAAAGCAAATAAGCAACATTAGGTTTTCCAGACTGGCGCCTAATTGACTGACTTCAATCTTGAAGTTTCTGCTTTCATCTAGTTTCCATTTTTGTTAAAATGTCAGGGAGTTTTTATGATACTGCATACACCCACCTAAAATCTATGAAATAGCTTGAAGTTTCAGCTGACAAAAATGTGACTTGTGTTTTTTGTCATTCTGTGAATTGTGAGTGCAGCTAGACCAAGGACTTGGTGTCGGAAGCAAGTTCCCATTCTTTAACCGCCACCAGTTGACAGTGACCCAATTTTTCCAATTGAAGCAAGTAGAGGAAGCTGCTGGCAAGCCTCCACCACCTGTGTTAGTCCTTCATGGCCATTATGGTGGTTGTGTAGGAGATCTTCCCAGCTATGATGCTTTTACTTTGGGGGACCTTATTCTGTTCGAGGTTACAACATGGGAGAGTTGGGTGCTGCTAGAAATATACTTGAGGTATGTGCTATAACTGAAAACAGAAGTTAGCCTCATGCTACGTATTACACACGCGTGCGTGTGTGTGTGTTTTCTACAAGATGGTGAAAAAATACATAATATTTGTTGAGCCTCATTTTTGTATGGAAGTTGAGTTGAATTGAGTTTTATTTATGCGGAACCTTTTATGCATTGGTATGTTTGATATAGAATTAATAACAGGAACCTAGGGTGTGTTTGATTGGTTTCCATGGGAAATGAAAATATTTTCCATGTAAGGTGGAAAAAAAATTCCACCAAATAGGTGAGAAAATATTTTTCAAGAAAGTGGCCAAATGTGTGCTTTAGATGATTGTACCTTGAAAATTTTTTTCATTTTCCATGGACAATCAAACAACAAAAGGTGGAAAATATTTGCCATGGATGTGACAACATTTTCTATGGAAGTGACATTTTCCATGGAAAATGTGCCAATCAAACACACCCCTAGATTTTTCCCACCTTTTCTTGTTCTCTGATCCACTGATTCTAATGCTATCTGCAGCTGGCTGCTGAGCTAAGGATCCCTGTGAGAAGTACACATGCTTATGTATTTGCTGAACATGGTAATGATCTTGGGAGTTCAAAGGATGTCAAAGGAAACCCTACGGAGGTTTACCGAAGAATGGGTCAAGGTTCTTCGTATGGTGTCGGAGTCAAGCTAGGTTTAGTACGAGCAGAGTATGCCGTCGACCATAACTCTGGGACTGGTGCGATATTCTTCCGATTTGAGAGAGATTCTGAGAAGGGCTAATTTAATTTCTGGTTTTAATTATCAGCTGATTGGAGATTTACCAGTTTTCAGTCTCCACCGGTTTATTAAAAAATTTTCAGCGAGACTTTTTATTTTTGGTTTAGTTAGTGTGGTTAGACTTTGTATTTTATGAATTATTGAAGAATAACATGCTATTCTTTCTTGTTTTCCATAATTTTTTTGATTTGTGAGTGATTTTTAAATGTTTTTAAGTAATATGATGAACGCGGAGTACTTGTAATTTTGAAATGAATGAAGTGGCACGAGAATTGTGGAAAAAGATATTTTGCAGAAACAAGTTTGATTAACTATTGCAGATATGGAATTTTACATTATTGTTGTGAACAATTAGAATCATTTTCCTTGGTCCAAATATTTGTCTTGAATATTTTAGGTTCATCCTCTGTTAATGGAAGACTTCATGAGATGTTCAAGCCGGTCTTAGATGCTGTTGATCATTTTTTTTTTTTTTTTGTGCTGTCAATTTGATTGTTGTGGTTGGACTCTATTACAAATTACTGACCACAGTTATGGATTGATGCATAGTGGACGATCAGTGACTTAGGACCATAGTCGGCTATTGCAGCGATGCTCGATGGTTGGCATTGGTCAGTTGTTCGTGCTAAGGCTTATAACCAATTGTTGCCTATTAGTTCTGTATCCTATTCATAACTAGAAAGTTTATTTCGGCCATTTCCTAATCTGGGCAAAAATTCCAGAAATGGATTTTGAATGAATGCAATAATAATTAGTCCATTCATTCCGTAAAACATATTTTTATTTTTACGCAAATTAAAAAATATTTAATTATTATGATTAAAATAATAAATTTTATTTACGTTTTTCTTACTATGTCTTTATATTAATATAATGTTAGTTCATATTTGTTGATAACAAAGTACATTAAATAAGATTATATTAGAAAACTAAAAAATTATTTATATTATCAACAAGAAAAGTTGACTATAATTTGAAAGATAATAAAAAATGTAAATCTATCTTTATGAGACTAGAGAGAACATAATCAAAACTAGAACCCCAACAATGCCATTTTAATGAGGCACAAAATGATTCTAGCAGCAATGTGAAAAAGTATGAACACGTAAGAATCAACTAGGAATTGGAAACTCAATATTATGAAGCAATGTTCGAACTGGCCGTGGCCAATAACACATTCGTAAAAGGGTTAGAACAAATAAAGAAGACACCATTGTGTGTGGGAAACATCCAGTCATAAAATGAAGGCCTCGACTTCACAGCTTGAAAGACACCAACAAGGACAACAAATACACTACTACAACTTTGGAAATTGTTCAAATATATGTGACAACGCAATAGGGAATTTTGAGACAACATTAAATTGGAATTGTGAAATATAAGTGTCGATGTCATCAACCGATGGATGGCCAACCGCGGCTGGACTGCGATAAGCAAACTTGGTCCAGCCGTGACAAACAGTGGCAAAACGCCCCTGTTGGCTTGCCGCGGTCAGATTGCACAAGGGCATTTTCGCCCATGTTTGTTTTACAGTTTTTGAGGCACCAAAAGGTGCCTCTTTGATGTGTCCTCCGAATTTAGGTGTCTTTACACTGTAAATTCAAGCGGAATTTGATGAAAATGGATACATGAGATCTTCCCCAAACATCAAAGCGTATAACATCAAATTCATACACAAAAATCTAATATTTTTTTATACTTTAATAGTTCTTTTTTTCAGATTTCATTAGTACTAGTGCAATCAGGTTTGAGGCTTGAAATTCGCTAAATCTATTTGTGTGAAGACCCTTTTGCATCTCATTTTACCGAGAGGGTTCAAATATAGCTTTTTGGACATCGTTCTACGCATTTTAAGTCTCGTTCTCATTCATCCTTCTTCGTTCTTTAAGTTTTGTTGCAGCATAATATTTTGGTTAATATTTTCATTCTTCATCTCTCAAGGAGTAAGTTCAACATTCTAAAAGCGATATCATGATATTTGTGAATGAAACCACTATGGCAACAATTAAATTAATGAATCCAGACTTGGTAAGACTCGATCGGTTCGACGGAACAAACTTCACTCGTTGGCAAGATAAATTGAAGTTTCTACTTACTTCATTGAAAATCTTATATGTACTTGATCCAAACTTGACGACATTTGTGGATCGAGCTGATATAGATACAGATGCAATAAGGGCAAAATGGAAGAAGCGTCAAGAGGATGAATTAATATGTGATATCGACTAACAACCATAAAAAGAACAAAGGAAGCCCCACATGGTATTTCTTGTACCCTGTATGGAGCTATCAAATGTTTAACACTATTCCAATATTTTTGAGTGGGTGCATAGCTATATCTTGCAAGGAGATTTATAGAAAAAACTATGTCCGGTCGAGTACAATTTGCAAGATATGTTAATACTCCAATTACACTTAAGTATGGTATTTTAGATTCAAGAATTTTTTCCCATCTTCAAGTGGATGATATGGATCTTTTTTCACATCAAGTGATCGAGCGACCATAGGCAATGCCAATGGATGTGCTTTATCCATATAAAACCGTTTTAATAGTGTGTTTGGAAGGGTTTTTTTGAAGTGTAAAAGCACTTCTTAAAGAGTAAAAGTGTAAAAGCACTTCTTTAGGAGTTCCTATAAAATTTAAATCATCCACATCAAGCTGTCACAATTGTAAATTCAATGTCTCTTTTCTTTATTAAAACACATGGGCATGCATCGTCGTTTTTATAACTTTTTTTCAACAAATGTTCGCTAAGACGATTATACCACATTAGTCCAGATTATTTTAATCCATATAATGATATTTGCAATTTAATTGAGAACATAGTTATGGAGAATGAATCATTTGCTTCTGATATTTTAAATCCTTTAGAGATCTTCTTATATATGTCACTATCAAGTGAATCATATAGATACACAGTTACAATATCCATAAGGCACATATCGAGCCTTTATGACACTGATTAAACTTATTAAAATCTAAATATTATGGTATCTATTATGGGAGAATATGTTTTCTTATAAACAATCACAGGTCTTTGTGAGAAGCCTTGAGCTACGAGTCGGGCTTTGTATCTTGTAATTTCATTATTTTCATTCATCTTTCTTATAAAGATCAATTTGTATCCTACAGGGATTACATTTTCAGGGGTTCGAACTACAGTTCTAAACACTTTACATTTTTCTAAGGAATTTAACTTTCTGCTGTATGGCTTTTTTTTCTATTTTGGCCAATCATTTATATTTTGACAATCTTTAATAGATTGTGGTTCGGGATTCTCATTTTTTTATGATATCAAGTGTCCCATTAAAGGCGAAAATAGTGTCTATGACATTATTATTTTGTTTCCATAATTTAATGAAATCTCATTATTTCAGACACATGCGGTTTTACATGAATCACAATATTTGATTCATCAATCTTTTCTATCATTATTTCATTAAAAGTTTTTAGTTAGTTTTTCTCTTGTACCTTTTTCTTTCAAGGTGCAGATTCTTTTGGCACCAAGTTGTCGATCACGCTTTTGGCGTATTTAAGATTCATTTGCTATAGTAGATTGTCATACATGGATATCAATTTTTGCAAGAATATTTTTTGCTAGTATATATGATTGTCACTTTCCTTGTATCAACGAATACATCGTGTAATTGTGTCTTGTATTTGTTTGCAAGTGAATGATTTTCTCAACTTCTTGCTCAAATTGATTACTACGCGGATCAAAATGAGATAAAGTTGTTTCATTCTAAAAAATTTTACCTTGTTTTTCAGGATATAGTTGTCCCTCCCAAAATTTGGAAAGTCATTTCATCAAAATGAAAATTTGCAAAACGTGCAGTAAATAAATCATCCGTTAAATGTTTAAGGTACCTAATAATGGATGGTGAATCAACCCTAATATAAATTTCAAGTCTTCGTTGGGGACCCATTTTTGCATGTTGTGCGGGTGAAATTGAGACTTAGACAGTACAACCAAAAACTCGTAGATGAGAAATATTAAGTTAGTGACCAAATGCAAGTTGTAAATTTGAATATTCATGATAAGTAGTTGGTCTTATACGAATCAATAATGCATCATGTAATATAGCATGACCCCAAACAGATGTTGGGACTTTTGTTTTCATAAGTAATGACCTAGATCAATTGAAGAAGTTTGATAAACAACTCTGCTAAACTATTATGTATATGTTCATGGACAATGAATGTTCAATGACAATCCTAGTCGATATACAATAATCATTGAATGCTTGTGATCTAAATTCACCAAACATTATCAAGATGAATTGTCTTGATTGAGTAATAGGAGAATTGAGCTTGTAATTTTATGATTGAAGCAAGTAGTCTAGCAAATCTTGCATTTCTAGTAAAAAGTAAGCGGACATATGACTAAGGATGTCAAAGGATTGGGCAGCCCATCGGCCCGTCCCTTGAAAATCCGGCCTATCATGGTCCGGGCACGTCTAAAGACAAGCCGGGCCAAGGCGAGGCCGGGCGGGCCGAGTTTGGGCAGGGCCGAGCCCTAAAATAAAAAAGGGCTCGGCCCTTGGATTGGTGAATAAATTTTTTTTTAACTTCTAAAACTCAAAAAAATTAAAAAATAGAAAAAATAAATTCACATGGTCCCATGGACCGGCCCGTGTGGCCCATGAGCTACGGGTCGGCTGAGTCACTTCCACAGCAGCCGGCGGGGCCCATCTTTTCGTAAGGGCCGGCCCGGCCCACTGCCATGGCTACATGTGACTATCTAGTAGAAGAATCAACTAATACCATACATAACAAAATGGTCTATATGGTGGATGTATCGACCTACATATATCTCCGTAAATTCTTTCTAAGAAAGTTGGATATTCAACACGAACCTTTGTAGTATAAGGTTTTATGACTAACTTGCCTTGTGAACAATTAGCACATGGATAATCATTACGTAAAAGAATCTTCTGATTTTTTAGAGGATGTCCATGTGAGTTATTAATTATTCGGCGCATCATTATTGCTCATGGGTGTCCAAGTCGCTCGTGCCAAAGTATAAAGCTTTTTGGTTTAACGAACATCAGGTTCGTGACATTGTTTGATTCAATTATTTTTATGAATGTATAATACATGCCAGATGGAAATGCCGTGAGTTTTTCTTTTATCTCCTTATGGCAAGATACAATAGAAGTTATGTGAAGATATTCATTATTTTTTTCTTGCATCGTCTCAATGTGGTATCCATTGTAGTGGATATCTTTAAAACTAAGCAAATTTTTTCTGAATTTACTAGAATAAAGTACATCGTTTATATGCAATTTTGTATTATTTGGTAATATAATACTAGCTCTTCCAAAGCCTTCAACGATTTTTGATACACTGGATATCGTATTAACATTATTTTCTACTAATGTTAAGTCCGAAAACTATTTTTTATCTAGAAAAATTGTATTTGTAGTTGCACTATTAGCTAAACAAATATCAAAAGCAATTCATTTTTAATAAATAAACATTACTAGATAGATATTTAACAACTAGTTTATAACTATATATCATGGCAATTTATCCTTGAAGAATTATATTCGTAGTTGCACTATCAGCTAAACAAATATCGTGGCAATTCATCCTTAATACATAAACATAACCAGATAGATATTTAACAATTAGTTTATCTATACTACTTCTAAAAGTCTAGAAAATGGAGAAATATTTTTGAACGAATACATCATCATTAATATTTTGTGTTGACGTTGGAAAATGGTAAATCTTGATTCCAAGCCAACTTAGTATTAAGTCTTTAGGTCGGATAAGACCGTAGTAAGCGATGAGATACGTGAATATGTAATAGAATACTGTTTGTATAATCTTTTAAGTGTGCTTTTATTTCAGCAATTCATGTTCGACCTTTGGGACATTTATGTCTCCTATTTATGGGAAAATATGTGATGATTACATCTTTTTAAGGCCAAGCTAGGCATTAAATGCTTACAAGACATTCCCTTTTTAGGCATCTAATGTAAAGTGATGTCCATATTAATTATAGTGGCTAGTCTGACATCTGACATTTGGAAAAATGTACCATGGATGACAACAACATAATACTAGTTCTTTGTTGCATGACGTCCAACCTAAAATAGGCCGGGTAAGAATTGGTGAGGTCCAGACCTAATATGGTAGGACCTCTATAGATGGAATCCTTGACAGTAGTGGATAGGTAGGACATCCTTCAAAAATTGATGGGACCTCCATAACTTGCGTGAATAATCATTGGTTGCCGTGACGGGTCATATCGGCTATCAACAAGTGCCCTCCGAAGCTTACTATTAACTCGGTTATGGGTGGCCTTTAATTCATATCCTTGAGATCTTGAACCGTCCGATCCATTCGGTATTTTTATTCAAGGCCGGTGTGATAATGCTGACAGTCCGCATCATTGTTTGACAAGTGTCGCGGGCCTAGATCGAAAAATCAGCTTTTGCGTGGCTCGATAATATATTTTAATGGAGCACTATCATTCTTGTTGCCATGTCATCATTGCGGCATTGATTGTCTTGACTTTTCACCTCCATCTTCTATAAATAAAGAGGAAATAGCATTCATTTAGGACTCTTACTTTCACGTTTTTCTCAATTCCATTGTTTCTATCCAGAAATTTGAGTGCGAGGCGGTATCGTAATTTTCCGAGCTGCCCAAGAGTTCATCCTCTTCTTCAATCTTAGGTATAGTTCAGAAATCTCTCTTTATATTTCATTCTTCCTCTTTTCTTTTGAATTCCTCTTCTTGTGAAAAAATGAGTTCGAGACCCGGTGGTGAGGGTGAGGGCGAGGTTTTGTCTGGGGTAGGGTTCGGGAGGAGGAGGAGCCCGTTAGTTCAAGTCGATTGATGGAGGAAGTAATTGAGGAGGATGTCTTTAGCCCTACTCCTCGACATGGTTCCTCCTCCGATCGGTACATCTCCACAAGGCGAGGATAATAGTTATGTGGAGGTGAAGTTCAGAGCTTTAGGTCGAAGGAAAATGGAGATAGAATCGGGCATATGAGTACTACGATGCGGAAGTGTAAGTTCTTCCCGTCGGAGGTCGCCAAAAACAAGCTTATACACTACTAAAATTTGACCATTTGGTGCGGTTCGTCCCCAATATATATTGGGAACTATAACGGCAACCGTCTCTCTGTTGGGCGTATAATGATACTATTAGGGACAGTCTTAGCGACAACTCCTCAAACGTAGCAAAAATATATGTATTAGGGATGATACTTATAGTCCCTAATCTTGGTCCTTATTAGGGACGGATGCCAACCATTCCTACTCTTGGTTCTTATTAGGGACGGATGAAAAGCGTCCCTACTGTTAGTGTTTTTTTTTTTAATGTTTTGATTATACAATACATGAGCACTTATAGTTTCTTTTTACACAATTTATCAATACATAAAGGTAGGAATGAATAACCAAATTTGAAGAAAAATTGAAACATTTACACTTCAAAACTACTTCAATTTATATATCCAAACTAACATATCCATATCCATATCCATATCCATATCCATATCCTTTTAGAAATCTAAAATAAAATCATGCACATTCGATTCTCAAGTCAAAATAACATTAGCCTGCGTTCTATTTAGATTTAAAGTTTTACACATCATCTGTACACAAAAAACTATATATAAGATCCTACACATTTCATTGACAAGCCAAAATACCATCCAAATTCCTCTATCTGCATAGCAATCTTGTTAGATATCTGCAAATATAATATTACTTATTAGCGTAAATGTTATCCAAATGGCAATCAATTTCATGTTTCACAAGTACTTAACAATAAAACTTAATTTTCATAGCATAACTTATCATCAACTTCAATTCCAATTGGATAACAACATAAATGGGACGCTAACAAACATGTCCTTATACTCCTAATATTTTTCTATTCCTCAAGCATTTTATATATATTCTCTGTCATTTCAAATGGACATATTATTTCTCCAACATAACATGTGTTGTTCATGTCTAAACACCATTTCCAAACTGATGCAGACCAATAATTGTCTAGTGTAAGTGTTTTATGTATTTTGATTTATTTTTGTATTTTTGGGTTTTAGTTCTCTAAGATTTTCTTTAGAAAGATTTTAGAAAGTTTATAGATGAATTTTCTTATGTACAAAATCTTCTAGCCCTTATAAATATGGCTCAATTGTATACTCAATTTAACCATACAAATCATCTTTATTTAATATAATTGAGTTTCTCTAACATGCCTTCTTCATTCAAGGCTTCCTATTGGATTCTAGAATGTGGAATGAAGACAAAGATCTCTCTCTCCTCTCTTCACACTTCCGCTCCATCACCTAGCTAGCTAGTGCGTGCTTACCTTCTTAAAGGTCCCAAAAATATAAATCAAGTGATTGACTGTCCTCTCCAAGTGGGGCAAAACCCCTGCTGGGGATAAATCTCAATTCAAACTTCCATCACCTTAATACGTACCCACTTGCAAAGAAGCCCGTGTCACAAGCACTTTTATTTATCCTAACTCCTCAATTTCAGGATAGAAATAGGATTAGATTTGTTATCACACATGGCGAAAGAGCTAAAATAACATAGTAATGGTGATTAATGTACACACTTTTGAGTAGCAGGTGAATTTAGCATCTGAATTTTTTATAAGGAAAGCACATATTCATCAAGAGTTGAATCCAAAGACAAAGTTTACCGGCAAAGAGCTCGAGAGAATGAAAAATATTTTAACTCTACTCCTGAGGGCTTATAGTAGCTTGCACCCTGCTATTACCCAAGCATAAAGCTAAATTAAATTGAAATCCTATGGTTAAGAAGTTCCTGAAGGACTGTATTTTCAAATAAACAAGTCTTGAGAGAATTAGGCTTTCTGGATACAAAATATAGCTTTACCGCTTCACTTTTTTCAGTGAAGTTTGAAACTAATAATGCATCTTAATCACATTTACAACACTAGAAATTAATTGAATTTCTACTTTACTTTTTAATGAAAATTGAGTGAGTGTAGAGTGATCATGTCCAGTTAAAATTTGTGGAATCCAAACCGGGTGTTACTAAGACCTAACCTCAAACATGCTTCCCTAAAGTTAACATATCCATAAATCCATGCCTTTCATTTATTAAGCCAAAGCAAACCCTATAATTTCCAAATCGGAGGAGTGATATATAGAACCATTTAGACAGTGAGCATGTAGAGGGAGTTTCAAGTAGTAGTAGCACTCGGAGTTCAGTAAGAGTTTCGGCCTTCATTTTGGCTTTTGGACCAAGCAAGAAAGGTCCTAATTTTCTCCATGCATACTTTGTTAATTTTCCCTTTCCTAGTCATACTAATTTCCACTAAAGCAATACGATGCTAGGGCGGAGTAGATAAAGGGATTAGTATGTAGATATATCATGTCATTGCTGTAATCTAGAGGATATATTATGACTAAGGATGATTTTATGCTTTGTGTGAATTTTAAAGTAGTTGTCAAAATGGTTTGAGGGGAAATAAAAGGATTAACAAAAATAGTAAACAATACCCTACATTCAAAGTAAAAAACACATATATGCAAAATAAAACAGTAAACAGATCACTACAATAAAAGCAAAACTTACACATTAAACAGTTCTCTACAATAAAAGCAAAGAATTTGTGTAAAATTAGAGATATTGTAAAAAATACAAAATTCAAGTTCAAGGTCAATAAGAATAGGTAGTAAAACTAGAAATGTAAAATTTTTTACACTATATAGTCAACAGAAACACATGACAAGTGAGGCTTGTGCAAATTTCTTACACTATTTCTTTGATACACGTGGGAGCACTACTATAATTTGCTCTGTTTTTAAGTAACATATTCTAATAGAATATACTGAGGAACTATAGCTCTTGAAATTCTTCTATATTAATTTCCTAAACTTCAAAAAATTTATTTTGTATACTAATTTTGTATCTTCACTTCTAAGCATTTTGCCAGTCTGCAAATATATAGGTTGTCATTGACTTTAAAATGATGCCTAGACATATTTGATAGAAGCTTTCTTTGAACCTAGAATTATGCCCAAGTAGAATATATAGTTTCAGGAAGAGACAACAAATGTGAATATATGTAACCTCAATTATTTAACATCGATAAAATTAGCTTTCAGCACATGGTATTAGAGCCTTTTAGGCTTTTTTTTGGGTTTGATAGCCATTTGATCTAGACCTTTCAACGCCATTGTTCTCTGTCTTCACAAATCTCTTACTGGTTTGGGTTAGGTTTGTGTAAAGGGCTTCGTTCAATCAAATGGCAAGCATATTGCCTCTTGTTCCAACATTACATTGCGTGATATTTTTAAATATTCAAGTGGTTTTTAAGATTGTTCTTCTAACCACTAGATCAGTGATTCAAGAGCTTCTAACCATATAACTGGATCTTCTCATTTCTTCTCATGTAATACGGGTTAATTTCACCGACGGTCACTGAAGTTACCTTAAAATTACAAAATGGTCACTGAAGTTCAAAGTTTCAGTGACCAGTGATGGTCACTGAAGTTAGAAATCCTTTCACTAATAGTCACTCCATTAAATTTCTAATTTAAAATAGTGATGTGGCATGATGACGTGGTATTTATTTATTATATGGTAGTCTATGTACTTTATATAATATTCACTTTAGTCCTTATATTTCAATTAAGTCCTTCAAAAATTGTATCTTAGGTCTTTATTCTTTTACATCTTTACACTTTGGTCCCCAAATTTTTAATTATCTTTCAGTTAAGTCCTCCAAAAATTGCATCTTAGGTCTTTCAACTTTTTACATCTTTACACTTTGGTCCCCAAATTTTTAATGATCTTTCAGTTAAGTCCTTCAAAAAATTACATCTTAGGTCCTTCAACTTTATACATCTTCAGACTTTGGTCTCTCAAATCTTTGATTTTAGCGGCCAAAATAAGTACAATTTTAGTGGTCAAAATAAGTGTACTTTCAATTAAATTCTTGACTTTACACTTGAATTTTTACCTAAATGAACAAAATAATATAATTAAATATTAAACTATTTAGTGGTCAAAATTTGTACTTATCACATAGAGTTGACCACTAAAAGTAGACATTTAATGGGTGGGACCTTATACTATTATTTTGTTCGTTTATGTGAAAATTCGAGTATAAAGTCAAGTATTTAATTGAAAGCGCACTTATTTTGACCACTAAAATTACACTTATTTTGGCTACTAAAATCAAAGATTTGGAGGACCAAAGTTTGAAGATGTATAAAGTTTGAGGACCTAAGATACAATTTTTAGAGGACTTAACTGAAAGATAATTGAAAACTTGGGGACTAAAGTGTAAAGATGTAAAAAGTTGAAGGACCTAAGATGAAATTTTTGGAAGACTTAACTAAAAGATAATTGAAAATTTAGGGACCAAAGTGTAAAGATGTAAAAAGTTGAAGGACCTAAGATACAATTTTTGGATGACTTAACTAAAAGATAATTAAAAATTTAGAGATCAAAGTGTGAAGATGTAAAAGATTAAAGACCTAATATACAATTTTTGAAGGACTTGACTGAAAGATAATTGAAAATTTGGGGACCAAAGTGTAAAGATATAAAAGATTAAGGACCTAAGATGCAATTTTTGAAGGACTTAATTAAAATATAGGGACTAAAGTGAATATTATATAAAGTACATGAACTACTATACAATAAATAAATACCACACCATCATGCCACATCACTATTTTAAATTAGAAATTTAATGGAGTGACCATTAATGAAAGGATTTCAAACTTCAGTGATCACCACTGAAACTTTTGAACTTCAGTGACTAATTTGTAATTTGAAGGTAACTTCAGTGAACGTTGGTATAATTAACCCCACATAATACACTTGTGTAGGCACAACAGATGGCAATAGTTGTCCTTTTTTTCTTGAGGAAAGTTGCTCAAATCACAGGGCACACAAGCTTACATAGAATATTGCCAAGGTTCTTCTTGTTGTGTTCCCTTGTTTTTTCTTTGAAATATATTTTTTAAAGGAGTTTAGCAACACCGAAACAAATTCAGTTATGTGCTTAAGTTTTCAGGAATCTTTGTGCATTCAGATAGGTATACTTCCAGCTGCGTGCATACAAGACTATTGACAATAGAAAAAATAGTTGAAAAATTAAGAATTGTCAAGATTGTATAAACAATCTATTCAATCGCCTCTGGGTAATAAAAGACTAGAACTAAACCTTACATGACCTAAATTCCAGATTATGAACATTTCTCAATGTTTAAGTATATTGCATGAAACATCAAACAAAAAAACATATAAATCTGAAAATATTGAAAAGTACACTTTAGAATTAACCAAATATGACTTAACATTTCCAACAAATATGGTATTTATAGACATAAATCTGAAAAACCGGGAAATGATGTCAAAGAGAGAATAGTTCGATAGCAACATCTTCAAGGCTACGAAAACACCATCAGCAACCTATTAGATCTTCAGTAGTATACCTAGGATTAGGTTTAATGACTCTTCTCGACCTATCTCTTGTTAATTGATAGTTGTGTATGTTTTCTTCCTCATTTTGAGTCAATACGAAACCAGAATCAGATTCAGAATCTGATCCAATTGCTTCATTTTGATTTCCCAAACAAGGATCCATTTCACGATTATCATCTCCTACTTGATCTAATTCAGGTTTTTCTTATCTTCTGTATCATTCACCTCAATGTGAAATTCTCTAATTCAATAAGTGGTATATGTTTTTCAAAATCATCATATTCTTTAATAGTAATAAAACAATACATTTTATATTCATTATAAACTACATCCCTACTATTTATTATTTTAATGCCTCTTTCCCATTTTACCCAAATTCTATAGCCCATTACCTCTTGAAGTTATCCTAGAAAACCAAATGCTCCTACTGCACTAAAATCCCTAAGGAGTAACAAAAAAATTCCAATTTCACAATCACAGTCTAAACTCTATACAACAAGAATGGGATTGAAGGAGCCTGGGTTGAGAAAGAGTGGTGAGAGACAAAGGAAAGAGATAGAGAGAGAATACATGGTCGGACGGGCGACGATGCTCGGAACCACGTAGATGGAGAATTGGCAGATTGCTCGCTTTTTCCTTGATTATTGCTTTTTGGTATGAACGAAAGCTAGGCCTGAGAGAGTGGGAGATGAATTGAATTAGAAATATTACAATTTGGTCCCAATAAAAAAATTTGTTAAAATTGTGGAAAAAAATTTAGCGCCAAAATTTTCACTCATTGGGGACGTTTTTTTTTTTGAAAACGTATGTCCACCATAAGATTGTTTGGGATGTTTTACAAAACGGTCCCCTTACTATTTTTCTGCCAAAAATTTATCCCACAATTAAAATATTTTCCGCGACGGACACAACCCGTCCCAAATAATTGATTTTTGGGGACAAATCTTATAAAAACCATCCCTACTGACACTTTTTGGGACACATGTTTCTAAATCGTCCCTAATAAACAACTATTGGAGACGAATTTTTAAACTGTTCCCAATAAGGCGTCTGTAAGTCAATTTTTAGTAGAGATCGAATCCCTAGTAATATAGAGTTTATCATTCCGTGTCGTGATGATCGGTGATGACCCGCTTGCCTTTTGGGGCATGTGGCATTAAGCCGGTGTCCTAGCAAGCGAGGCTTCGTCTTCCTTTCCATAGGATTATTAGGAAATTCTTGAGAGAATGGAGAATAGCTCCAACTCAGTTATGCCCAAATGGATGGAAGACCATACCTATTCATATGCATGACGCATCATATTTCTATGACGAATGCGCGAATACAAATGAAAGCATTAAATTTCCACGGATAATTAAAGATCACCTAAAGCACAACGGAGTATTTCTATCCCTCACTCCATTCTTAAGATAATTAAAATAACAGTTTGCAAGATGTTAATTTTCGACAGGAAACGCATTCACAATAATCATATAAGGTCACTAATGACATAATTGTAGATGCAACAAATCAAAAATTAATTATTCAAAACCATATTGAAGTAAATCGCCAAAAACCAAGTCTCAAGATGAGTGAAATCTAACCCATCAGTTTCATCAGCATCTCTACGCCAATTAAACTAATGCAGCATACTAATAATAAGAAAATAAGAAGGCATGAAACATGGAATTTATCAACCGGACAAGAAGAAGACTTTAAAGAATAACTGCTTCATCGTTGATCTTTCGTCAGGACTTCAAAAGAAGGTAGCCTCGATCTCACATGAGCACACTTCTGCCCCATATGTTTTCGTCCAAACTCAAGAACCCACATGAGTTAATAACTCATATACTACTTTAATACGGTGTCTAGAATATGCCCAAAAATATCCAGAATCAGCAAGTAAAACTTACTCAATCAGGTTCAGAATTCAAAAGGCCAGAATCATTAAATAGTTCAAGCGACGCCTGTGCCATTCCAAAGATCAAAGTGCTGTTTTAGTCCTCATACAACCTCGGCTGGCCAGCACGACAAGCCAGACGCTTGTACCACAACCCCCAAGGATGTTTGATCCTCCAACTTTCATGGTTTGTAACTTGGTCCTTCAACTTTCAATAGTCTCCAACTTGGTCCTACCTCTTCAATAATGTGCAATGGTTGTCCTTCATCTTCAATAGCCGCACTTCATCCTTCATAACTCAATGATGTGCAACTTGGTCCTTCAACTTTTGACAATCTCCAATTTGGCCCTTCAACTTTCTTAATTTACACCTTCTTTTCATCCATTCTCTCCACCCTCGGCCGTGTACTATCCAAAACCTAAATGTAAAGAATAACGCATCTCCAATTTTGGTAGAAAATTACTAAAATAATCTAATTAAAAGCTTAGTTTAAGGATCTCGAATAAGTGCAACAAAACGCACTTATCAAACACCCCTTGGGGTCTAAACTCCTTTATCTATTCTAACAACAAAACAAAATAAGAATAAACCATAAATCCTAAACTAAGTTAAACAAAATAACAATGATTGAAGCTGCGTCAAACACCATACTATATGCCTCATGTTTGAAAATCATAACATGTTTAGAAAAAGATCAAACAACACCAAAAATTTCACTCATCCATTGTCTCTATCTTTAGCGAAAGTGTGATTAGCCAAAAATTGAACTTACTCATGTATTAGACCACGCACCAATATTGTGTTGTTGATATTTTGGCCAATTCTAACCCATTGTAGGCATTTATTCTCATTACATCTTCCTGTGAATTATCAATATTTATCGCTTTTCTCCAATCTCGAGGTGTTCTAGCTTAATTTGGTTCTTATCGATCGCCACAACGCTTTTTTCTCAAATAAAGTAGCAAATTAGGAACCTTGTATTCTCGTAATTAGGGTAGTGAACGATTTAAATTTCACCTTCGTCTCTTAGGTTTCAATCTAGCAATCCTACCCGAGTTAATCTTTCAAGACTTTTTATTTATTTTACCATAACGATCTCAATATCTAGTAATACCTCTCTCATACTCAGCTTTCTATGCTTACCCTAGAAGGTAGTCAGGGTCACATGACCCAAGCCAAGACGACCACAGGACACCCCTGTGTTTGGAAATACCCTCAACAGTTTAATCGGCCAAGTCCACAAAGTTATAAGAGTAGCAAAGATGTACAATTTTTTTTTTTTTTATTTTTTTTTGGGACTCATGTAACTAGCTTCAATATTGACTCCCAAGTCGGGATGATTCTTTAGGGCAACTGTGTTTTTAAAACACCCTACCAGACTGATTGCTCGAAAATATATTTCATTTTATTTATTCACATTGCCGTGCGCTTCTGCTTGTACTCCTTTTACTATAACCTATTCAACCAAAGATTTGCATCAGAAATCAAACCATCGCATTCCTCAAAACATTGGGGTACTTTATCAATTCCAAACTGCCAAACGCTTTGCTTACATTAGTTTAAGGACCTAGTGAATTTTTCATAATGATGCTAAGTCAACAATATCAACCTGCTATACTCAAAATCATGGTCCCAATAAAGATAAACTCCATAAACGGTTTAGGCTTTTATTAAACAAAAGGTTAAACATGGACAATAATTCGATAAAAGTACGTCTGCCGCTATTCATTGTTCCACTAATATACACTCGATTTCAAACAAATATCATCATTGGCGTAAGAAGTTTAACAAACAACCAGACAATGGTTTTTGTTTTTTTTCGCCATATAATCTTCGAGTGATACGTGCATTCAAAAGTACCAGTCAGTGATCCCGACACTTTACCCACCCCCAAAAGAAAATATTGCATTGCCCCCAATGCTAAGCAGATTAGATCAAAAGCAAAGGAGGCAGAAAAGAGTACGCACCGAGGTAAATGTGGAGAGGCAACCTGAGCCGATCCATGGTCCAACAGGGGAGCCGGAGGGCGCATGAAACAATTGAATCGCAACCGGAGACGTCTGCCAATCGCCCCTAGTCGACTCTCAAGGTATCATCATCCTCCCAAGCTGACATCATCACAGGGAGTAATCGATAAAAAGGTCGTCATGACTCCATCGCAAACACGTCGAGGCTAAGCCTTTATTGGCTGCACACTATTCAATCCGCCCCCGCCGCATATCAAGTCATGCGGCACCGCCAGCGTCGTGTGCCGCCCAACGATCTACCAATCTTCGCTGTAAGCCACTTGGACTGAGTGAATCCCACGTCAAGATGGGGCTCAACCCAGCGCCACGCAAGGCTGAGGTGCCGTCAACGCAGCTCTTCCACAAAGTTGTACTGGCCGAGCACGTCAAGGCCTCGACTTCCTCTCGCTCTCATCCCTGCCCCTCCCATTGTCGTACGCCTTGAAGGGTGAGCGAGGGGCCTCAGAGAGCTACGCTTCAAATGGCAACATAAATTCACCTCCGAAGAGATTCAATTAATCTTATGATGGAACAACATATTGAGTTGAGTCAACTCGAACTCATAATCCTCGAACAAAGTCAAAGATATGCGCCCTCAATCGGCTTTTCTCACCCCGCCAAATGGTAAAGAAAGCGAGCCCTCTCCCCAACAAATTCGCATACCGAGTAGGATTGATATCGCGCATAAAATGTGTAAAGCCCGCATATTCCCGTAGTCCGGCTCATCACGCCAGTGCTGGCGGCCAACGTCAAGCATTCTTCTACCATACAAGAATCGAGCCACCGCATGTCATCTTCAAGAGGCATAGATCCACCTTTCCGCACGGGACAAATCATAGTATCGATCAATCATTGCAGGGGTCAAACGGATCCACCTCCCCGCATCCATGTCTTATGCCAACGAGACAACCGAGTATCTATTTCCTGTTGAAGTTGGCAAAAGAATTCCCCAACCAAAAGTTATATATATGTCGGATGAGGAGCTGCAGCCTACTTTTGCTCCAACCACTCAGCGGCTGATCGCATGTTCCAACAGATGCCCTCCGAAAAATCATCCCGCTGCACCCGCCTTCGTGATAGTTCTTCCTTCATTTTGTTTCATATCTCTTGAGCATCGGAGTTGGGAAACGTGGTATGCCACCATCACTAGTTGGTTCCACCCGGCCTGGCTACTTATGGTAGAACCTTCACCGACCTTCTCCTTACCCTCGCTTTTCAGTTGTTACTTCTTCCGCTGGAGCTATAGGTACCTCAAAAGAGAAGAGATAAGACATCACTAGGGCTCAAAATAAACTCAAGAATAAGTAAAACATCTCAAAAGCCAATAAAAATGGTGAATTTTTCAAGCAATACAGACCATGCACCACTTTCAACCAATCGAAAAGAAGAAATGTTGAAGTTTTCCGCCACAACTTTCGACACAAGATACCACATAGATTGGTCTCAGTATCCTGCTCCAAAATCAGGCACAACGGAGATCATATGAGTTGGACGGGAAGGGACCAAGGTGGTGACGTGAAATGGCAGGGGGCCCAGCCAGAATGGCTCGGCCACGGCCTCCTCAACACAGACCAATGTAACGGCCAAGTGTGGATTGTATCTACGAATGAAAAGTACAATTAGCAAGCTTAAACGCTTATGAACTAAGCTCAATCAAAGAGCAGTCTCCATATTGCACAAGAAATGCCACTTAGAAAATTCATCAAACACGTGCGGGCAGGTATCACTTTTATGTAAGAAAGCTAAACACTTGGGACATGGATCAAACCTGTAAAATTTATTTAAAATCAACAACCCAAACACTCCTTAAAACTACTTCAAACCCATTCTCCTCAACATAGCAAGAGACATTCTAAAAATATCAAAGTACTATGCAAAACCGAGAAGAGGGAAGAAAGGGCATACCTTCGAGGAGAATTTTTCTGGTCAAAGGGATGAATTTTTCACGTGAAAGTCGCGTGAGGAGAAACTTAATTGTGTTTATGAGGGCAATGTGGAAGATCAAAATTGATATAAAATGCCAAGAATTGGAGATTGGGGTCGCTGTGGTGGACCCAGAGCAAAAATCGCACATTGCGGATTTGCATATACGCAGCGGTCGGGGTATTTAACCTGCTTCGACCCGGCTAACGCCTGCTGAAAACCCCGATCATTCGCTCAGTTGGTCCCGGCTGCTCGCCTGTGTTGGAGCGAATGGGCGATTCATTTAACGGATCGGGCGATCGCCCAGCTATCATCAAGATTCTTTTTTTTTTTTTAAACAACAAATGCATACAAACCAAGTCAACAAGTCCAAAAATTTAAAATGTGCTAAAATGGAAACGATGCAGCATGCAAGTGAAGTGTCAATGTGACTAAATAGAGATACTCACATGCGAAATCTTAAACACAAGCCAAACTGAAAAATGGTGAATTGAGAATACCAAACCCAGTTAAAACTCACTTCATGTTTGTTAAGAATTTATCTAGGTTCATATGATCATATGAAATTGAAATTGTGCATATGCTTAAATGAACATAAAGACCAACTATGCTAAAAAATTTAAGTGCAAAAAATCGGACAATCCTAAAACCAAAAATAAAACAAGGTAGAACCTCAACCACATGCAAACCTAAAATTCAAATCCGCGCGTGCACCACGCAAACCAAAAGTGAAAGCAATAAAAGCTATTCCTTACTACGTGCATTGAAAATAAAGACGCTCAAAAAGGAGAAAAGGGATAGAAAAACTGGTTGCTCTTATTAAGGCGTCGACTTTATGGTCTAGAGTCGACTTTTTGGGATTGATCATTCTGCGTGTGTGTTGAATGGTGGACTTTTTCTTTCTAGAATCCACCATTCCAATAGATCTTTCAAATGCTGTCGCTGACTTAAACGCGCTTTTGCCTCTCATGACCTGATGCACGCCCCATATGGAAAAGACTAGTGATCAGATACTTGATCCACCATCTAGATCTCAACCTAAAGTGAAAGCTTGAAGTAGAATTATACAACAAGACTTGCTGCTCCAACCTCGTACCCTTCTTTGAATGTGCATATCGCGCCACTTTTTGGTCCGCTTCCTTTATACACTTCTCATGCCTCATATGCTTTCCAACCGAACTCATCCATTTCATTCAATTGAAGGAGTCTCTTTTCACCACCGCCTAGATCATCAAAGTTCAACTGCTTGACGTATTTCAATATGCTCGGGTGCTCCAACTTAACCGGTAAATGAAGCACGCTTCCAAAACTAGCCTAGTAGGGGAGACATGCATATAGGAGTTTTGAAAGCCGTTCTGAGAGGCCCACGTGAGCATCATCGAAGCTTTTGACCAATCTTTTTCTCGATGAACTCACTGTTACCCTCAAGAACTGGCCCAACTCCCGCCAGACTCCACTTGCCCACCTGTTTTGAGGGTGATAAGGAGAGCAATGCTATGCCGTAACGCTATTTAGCCAACAAAAGACTCAAATTGATTTACACAAAAAGTACCAATTATCACTAATGGTGGCTCGTGTGCCATAACGAAAGTGAAAATGCATTTTTAAGAAACCATCACAACCTGCGGGCATCATTAGTAGGTAAGGCAACGGCCTCAACCTTATTTAGAGAGACGATCCACGCTGAACCAATATGTATACTGATTGGAGAAAGATGAAGGAATGGCCCCATGAAGTCAATACCCCAAACATCAAAAAGCTCGACTCTCAAGTATATCGAGCAAGAGGCATTTCATTCCTTTTTTTGAGATATTTCCCGTGAGTCGGCATCATCACATATTCCTTCACAAAAGGTAGGCTGCTTTTAAAAAGAGAAGGCCAAGAGAACCCGGATCGTAGAATCCTTTAGCGCACTGCTTTAGATGCCCAGCAGTGTCCAACAGAGGATTTAAGAACCGACAATGCCCAAGTATCTCGAGGGACCCTTCTTCGTGAACACATCGCCGGTCAATTTGACCGGACCCCGTTTATAGAGAATGGGATCCTCCCAAAATAGCGTGCTTCAAGTCGAGAAAATTTTTCTTTTGACGACTTGAATAATCCATGGATGACGGATTTGGCCGTGAAATTTTACTATATTCGCGAAACCAGTGGTGCTTTTCTCCAACTCGAGCAACTTGTTCATCTCGAACACCCCATTATTATCCAAGCTTCCTCGTATTTGCTCTTCCGCCAAGTCCGGATAGATGATCCGCCATTATTCTCGCTTCCTTTCATTCTTATTCTGATCGAATTCCTGTAGAAGTAACACCCATCTAACTAGCCTCTAAGGTTTTGCATCTTTCGTCAATAAGTATGTCAAGGTCAAGATGATCAAAACTATCACCTTGACCCAACAAGAGGCGGATCCTAATTTGTCAAAGCGCATAGATTCACGCCTGGGAGCTCCCTCTCACGAGTGGTATAATTGCCGCAAGTTATCATTCAAAGTTCGTCGCTGCATAGTGTATCACGTGAAAACTTTATCTTTCACGCCTCCAACACCTACCTCAACCGTGCAACAATCACTTGCATCAATATTAGTTCAAACGGGAGGCTCCAATCGTGTGCAACTATCATCGGTAGCCGAAACGAGCTTCTCTTTCAGAGTGTTCAATGCCAATAGACACTCTTTCGTAGAAGCCATAGGCACATCCTCGACCAAGCGTAGTACATAAATGTTTTGTGATTTGGAAAATTCCGATAAATCGATCTATAGAACCCGCATGCCCAAGAAAGCTTCATCACCCTTGATGGGTTATGGCGGTAACTTTCTATAACCCGAATTTTTTTGCTTTATCCACTTCAATCCTCGTATCACCGATGTCCGCAGGGCAAAATAAACACTGATGCCCTCTTGAACCATGTGAAGTGACATTTTCCCGGGCTTGAGAGCCAATTAAGTCTTCACAATCACAGTAAAAACCGTGTAAGGCCAAAGAACCACTTCCTAAGGATGTTAGATTAAATGTATCGGTGGCACCATCCATGCAGTGTCTTCAATGAATTTCTCAACATATCGTAGTAGTACGCTTATCATGCAACGCCGAAAAGTGGCGCGGTGAGAATATCGCATAGATTAAAAGCAGCATCCTACTAAGAAGCAAAGGCGCCATAGGGACAAGGAATGTGGTCTTCTTGATCCTCGTGAGTTATTGGAATTTGATCATACCCCGAGTATCCATCCAAAAGCAAGAATGAAAAGAACCACCAATCTTTCCAACATCCGGGATCACACAATGAAGCGCAAAATGATCCTCCAGTAGCAAGATTGAAGTTTACAGTAGTCAACGTAAACCTCCATCCCGTGATCTGCTCGCTGGAATCATCCCATTCTTTTCATTCAACAACAGCGATATCCTCCTTTGGCACCACCTGAATCGACCCACCCAAGCACCGGTTCGAGATCGGGCAGATTATCCTGTGAATCCACATTAAGCTTCACGACTCTCCTACTCACTTTCTTAGTATATTAGTATCTCAGCTTTCTCCTCACCCGTCACTTGGTTTAAAAATCATCTCCATGAGGATTTATGCATGCACGGTAGTAGGTCGATACCCTTGATGTCAGCGAAGACCACCTTAATAGCCAGCTTTTGTAGGTTCTCAAGCACCCCGGAGTAATTTTTTCTCTTCAAGCTTATTAATTGAATTTGCAATGATTGCTGTGCACAGTGCAGGACTCGCGTGCAGGCACATAACGAGATTTAGAGGGTAATCTGAGCTCTATTTTGAGTGGTCATGGAATGTATGGCGACAAGCTCGATAGAACCCTGCTCCCAACCTCAAAGCTGCGTCGGCGCCAGGATATGAGGATTTGTTTAAGATATCTTGGCGCATATCTCAACCTCACTAGAATCAAGATGAGAGGATTGGAGACCGCACAATGCAAGCCTCAATGGATCTCGATGGATTATGGAGATGAAAAATTTTCATGTATGGCATCATCAACCACATCAACTTTTGAAGCAAATTGGGTTCGATTTTGCAGAGGATATTTGATCGCTTTGAAGACATCAATGCGACTCGCTTCCCTCGCTAAGTCCAGTAATCAATCAGGCCTTTTGTACATCGATCGTGAGCTCTTCCAAATACTAAAAATGGTCGACTTAAGAAGAAGTGGGACATCTTTATCTTCCTCCATGTCGTAGAATGATAAATCACCGGGAAGATGAATTTGTCCACTTTTACTAGAAGATCTTCAACAACTCTCTCGATGTTTACAGATCCATCACCAAATCACAGAGTTGGTCGTGAGTTGCTTTAGCTTCCCCAAACCTACACTTCCTCCTTAAAAGAGAAAGCAAGCATTGTTAATATTTAGCTCCTAAATCACATAAAGCTTTATCAAAACAAAATCACCAATAGTGTAGCGTATTGTAAAACCCCGATCTTCGAGTTTAGAGGTAGTTTATTTTTGTAAAATAGCGCTAATTATTCTCCACAACATCACCGCCTCACGTTCCTCCATCTGGCGCTTATTGAAAGGATATCTTTCAAGAATTTAAAGATAATCAAGCATCTCGAAAGCAAGTGGTATCCCGCAGTGCGGATGTTGATATGGAGTTTCTCAAGATCTCAAGAAATTTTTCCCAATCGCTTGTCCAACAGGTGCTTTTTGTAGCCTCTCGAGAAATGGGACCGAGGATCATATGGCTTGAGAGGAACGGTACGCTTTAACCCCGTGGTGCCTCGAACTCTTCTTCATAGTTGTTGTCGCTCGCCTGTACCACGTGTTCTCATCTGGGCCGAAGGTACCACTTCTTCATTTTGCAACCCATCTCGACATGATCTGTAATCGAACCCCACTCTAGTGGTAGTAATAGCTTTTAACATGTTCTTCGGGGTTCACCTCTCAGACATCGGGCAGTGTACCGGTGTTTCGCTCGACAAAGCAATTGCCATCCCACCCACTTGTGTCTCAAGATTCTTTATTGCGAATTCCTTGATTTTGAAAATTAGTATCTGCTCAAGGTATGAACCGTTCGTTCTTTTTTCGATGAATTTCATGAATTTCTTCTAGCCTTAAGTTCTCTTTTTCTCGCTCTTGAAATTGTGGTCTCAAATTATTCTCGATTATCCTTCCAAGAGAAATTTGGATGGTTTCACACCGGATTATATGCTGTTGAGTATTACGGTTGCTTTGTTGGGCGATTCACCAATTGAATGTAATCAATTGCTCAGCCGTGAGTGAGCAGAATAGGACATTCTCGATGTACTACGACCGGCTCCACATTCCTCACATGTCGATTTCTTTGTTTCAGCACTGCATCGTCCGAACATGACATACTTCTCCACTTTGTGTGCCAATGACTTTATCTGCAGCAGACACCGCCAAGAAAGTATTCTACCTCATGTACCTCGCAGCTTCTTTTTTGTACAACCTCTATCCGGAAGGCCACATAAGTTGGTGGTAGCTGTACTCTTCAAACAAATTCATAGAGCTTCAACCAACGCTTTGGTAGATAGAGAACCACTGGATGAAGAGTCAATCATGCTTTTAAATGAAGTAGAGTAGCTCAAAGATAGAAATATTGAATTTGTTGCCCCTCGCCAACACCGTGATGAGGGCATTTTCTTAACATATTCTTGAATCGGTCCACGCCTATCAAAAGATTCTCAAGCTCAATCATGGAAATATGGAGATATCATGCTTCAACTTCGAGACCTTTGTCGGTGGGAAAATTGCAGTGCAAACTTGCTGGGCTAGATCATTCCAGTGGTTATGTCAATTGGTAGAGAGTCCAACCACTCAAGAGCTTTGGTCCCAAGAGTACGTGGGAACAAACGAGTTAGATGGCGCCGTCCGAGATTCCCTGGATACTTGAAGTGTTGACACATTTCCAAGAATCTTGAAACGTGTGTATGCGGATTCTCATCAACTCCCGCCATAGAATTGGTGTCCATTCTCGAATAGACGAATGATATTAGTCTTCAAATGAAAAGTCTACCGCCTCAAAGGTGGGTAGACAATGCCGGATTGGCTCAGATGATTCATGAGTCAAAAAATCTCCAACCAAGATATCGTCTTCATCAATCTTTTGTCTTGCCCGAGCGATATCTCGCTGTTCTCCCGACACGCCAGGTATGCCGCATTTCTTTTGTTGTGTCTTTCGTGGCTTTCCTCACCGCTGATGAAAAGTGCGCTCGACTCCGATCAATCGAATTAGAGACTCGTGTCTTCACTTCGCATGCAATGGTCCCTGGAAGGAAACAAAACAAACACTGTGAATATCTTAAGGAATAAGTAATTAACGCGAATAAATAAAATAAGTTCGAATAATTAGTTACAGTAATTGTCCGGGTTAAAAAATAACTAAATCTCCCAAGAACGCCGGCAAAATCTTCCTTGATAGCTTATTTTATGTCTTTAATAATTCCGCGAAGTACTGATCGCTTCAAGTAATAAAGTAGATTTTCGAGTCCAAGTATCGCTCCCACGAAGATTTAGATATCATTTCAATTTATACTAACTTTTAACCGAATCTAAAGAACTTTTGATGTTTGTATGTGTTTTGTAACTAATTGAAAGAGTAAACTAAAACAAATTAAACAACTATTGCCTCAAATAAATGAAAGATTAAAATTGACTAAAGATTAATTTAACCTTTAAAAAGGGAAAGTACTAGAATTTCTAATCCACTTCAGAAGTTATTTCTTCTATCTTCGATTTTTTGGTTCAGATAAATTAATTCGCGATGGAAGATCAACATCCCTGGATTGCTCAACACGCTGCTCTTTAATACAGTTAAAACATATTCATATGCATGACTCAACTATATTTCTATGACGAATGAGAATACAAATGAAAGCATTAAATTTCCATGGATAATTAAAGATCACCTAAAGTATATATATATTTCTATCTCATCGACTTTTTAAGATAATTAAAATGACGCCTGAACAAGATTTATCTCGAGCAGTAAAACACGGCAACGATCATACAATTACTACGATTTAATTGTAATTCAAACAAATCAAAATTAATTAGTCAAAACTATATTGAAGTAAAGTAACAAAACCAAGTCTCAAGATAAAAAGAAATTAAACTACGTTTCATCGTAATTTAAAGCACTCAACTAGCTCTAGCATACTACATATAATAATAAGAAAATACATAAGAAACACAGGAATCTACCCGATAAGAAGAAGACTTAAGACTAATCTGCTCGTCGTGGATCTTTCGCTCATAACAAAGCACGATTTTGAGTCCAAGTATCGTTAGACCAAGTGCACGGATCGCTTTTCAAGTAATAAAAGTGGATTTTGAGTCCAAGTATCGTTCTACGAAGATTTAGGGATAGTTCCCGCCTCAATTATACTAACCTTAACCGAATCTAATGAACTTTGAACGTTTGTGTTTTCGTAACCAATTAAAACATGAACTAAAATTAATTAACTAATTATAAATCAAACAAATAAGAAATTAAACCAAATGAGTAAATTACTTTAAAATTGAAAAGAAAAGAAAAGAAAAGCAAAGTGTACTAGGATCTCCAATCCACTTTATATCATGATCTTTAACCCTAACCATTAAATTTGATAAATACGATCATTTATCGGCGAAGATCAATATTCCTAATTTAATTTAATAATCTCTTTCGAGTAGAATTAAATCTATTCCTACATGGCGATCCGACATCATATTTCTCATGACTCAATGCTAGCACAAGAATGCATTAGAATCTCATGAATACTTTTTAGAGATCACGTGAAAGTATGAGCCAGATATTTCTATCCCTAATTCCTGACTCTACGACAATTAATATATGTATAACCTATTTTCCTTCTCTCAAGGTAAACAAGCCACAAGAATCATACAACTACATGCAAGATATATAATTGTAGATGAAGAGAAAATCAATATCAATTTGTTCAAAAATAGAAAACATGCTTAAATATCGCAAAAACTAGACCAAGAATTAAAAGATTCATGATACAAACTTCATCACCAGATCCTAGCACTAATTAATCTAGCCTAGCATACTAATAATATTTAAAATAAAGAAGAGATGAAAATATGGAGTTCATCACCCGATAAGAAGAAAATAATTGGGAGATAGAATATTGAACTTGATCTGTTTTAATCTTGAAAGGATGAATTTCGATCTTCGCTCTCGATTTGTCTCCTGCTCTTCTCTCCAAATTGTCCCCAAAATTTCCATCCATGTTATGAAGTTAATAACTCATATATATATAGTTACCTAATTGTGCCCTAAAATATCTCGTAATATTATGCAAATCGCTACTAAAAAAAGGTTTCTAATCAATTAGAATTGAAAAGGAAACAAATTGCAGCAGCTAAAGTTAGCATGGGCCGCTGTTTTTCAAACGCTATAACTTCTTGTAGAAAGCTCCAAATTGAGATCCGTGAAAAAGTGGTGGACTCAGAATTCGGGATTATCTTTCCAATGATATATCATTTACCTCCATTTATTTCACCAAATTTTATGCTCTTTCGTCCAATCTTCTCCATGCGCTTATAAACGGTCCTAAAGTCAAAATAGGAAGAAATAATACAATAAATTAAGTATAAACTAATAAATGACCGGATAAAAGCTAGTTTAGCGTCCTAACAAGTGCACAAAATGCACTTATCAAACAAGAGTTCGGGAGACACCACAAATTAAGGCAACTGCTCCTATCAAACTATATGAGCTCCGATCCCACTTCCTGCAGAGATTACAAAAGCATGAGTCGACAAGCAATTCTCCTACTTTCTATCTCTTCTAAAATTGATTTTGTGGATCAAGATCGATGAAGAAGTTGAAATTTTCGCGGTTGTGTTCGAGCAATGTGCTACACTAAAATCTTATTTTTATGGGGATCACAAATTCAAAAATTTTGAGGATAAATGAAAATGGCTTAAAGTCAATAGATACAAGCAAAGAAAGTCCTCAAAAGCACTATTTAGAGCGCCAAAAGAGCAACCGTACAATAAGTCAAGCTAATGACTATAAATATGCTTAACGGGAGGCAACCCATTTTCTAACCCTTTTATTTACTTGCTTTTATATTATAGTAGTTTTAATCGTGCTTTTAATTAATTTATTAGGTTTTTTTTATTTATTATTTAATGCCCTTAAAAGCTTCACTATGTCAATCGCAGATGTCCCACTTGCAAGAGTCCCAGCCTCCATATCTCGATTCCACTTCAACCTATTCTTCCACCAAATTTTGTGATCCATCTTCTTCATATCTATCTCCGGGAGTAACCGGACCTTTCCTCCTCTATTTGTTTTATTTTGTTATTACATCGGGGACAATGTAATGTTTTAGTCGGGGGTGGGTTAAGATATCTTAATACTTCATTATTTTGAATTTGTTTATTATTCATGTCTATATAATTGCCAATTTTTAAATTTCCAAAAACTTGATAGCTATTTTATGTCTTAAAAATTTCCGCAAGTGCACGGATCGTCAAGTAGTAAAATGGATTTTGAGTCCAAGTATTTATCCCACGAGGATTTAGATAATTCAATTTAATCACGCTAACCTTTAACCGAATCTAAAGAAGTTTGAAAGATTTTGTGTTTTATAACCAATTGAAAGAGTAAAATAGAAACAATTAAACTACTATTTCTCAAAAATAAATGAAAGGTTGAGATTAACTCAAAAATGAAATTAACTTTTAAAAAGGGAAAAAGCACTAGAATTCGGAACCACTCTAGAAGTTGTTATTTCGCTTATCTTGATTCTTGGTCTTGACAAATTAATTCAGCTTATGAAGATCAATATCCCTAGATTGTTCAATGCTTTCCTAATACTATTAAACCTATTCATATGCATTTTGACTGATTATATTTCTATGACTAATGCGAATACAAATGAAAGCATTAAATTTCCATGGATAATTAGAGATCACCTAAAGACAGCGGTATATTTCTATCCCCTATTGGACTTAAGATAATTAAAATAGCTGCCTAAGCATCGCTTTCTCGACCTTTCGATAGTACAACAATCATACAATTACTACGTATATAATTGTAGATGCAAACAAATCGTAAAATTAATTATTCAAAAACCATATTGAAGTAAATTGTCAAAAGCCAAGTCTCAAGATAAAAGAAATTAAACGACAAGTTTCATCGTAATTCTAGCGCTAATTAAACTAGCCGTGGGTTTCTTATTTTGTGGAATTAGCTCGGCTTATCCCGTCCTTGGTTAGGAAGTTTAATAGTTTGTATTTCTTTAAACCGGATGGTAAGAGGTCGGGCTGGTGGTATACTTTGGTGAAGGCCAGAATAGGTGGTAGCGTTGTTACTCAGACCCCAGACTCGGTGAAGAATTGGAAGAAGTATTGGTTTTTTGTCCGAGGGGTGCTGGCGGTTTGCACCCGGATGTTAATATTCCATTTCATTATCACAAACTAAGTAAGCACGTCTGCCTTTCTTTTAGGTCAGTTCGCTTAATTCCTTATTGGTATTTGGTTCGTCTTTTTCAGGATACAACTCCTACGATCTTACTGAAGAATCTTTTGAGAGAGCACGAAGAGCGCGACTCGTGATTTCCAGAACTCAAGATCGTGCAACATTTTGATAACCGATGAGAATTGGATCATAGCTTAGCTCTCTTCTGCTAGTTCAGATAGTTCTCCACCTCGTGAATTAACTCGTGGTCCGAACTCATGACTTGTATTATTTCATTTTGTTCCCAAGTTCTAACTTTGCATGTTTTCGTGTCGCTCGGAAAGAGATGAAGGATATATATGCCCTTCTAAAGAAGTCCACTCAGGCTGGAAAGGGCAAAAGGAAAGCCTCGGGTGAGGGACCTGGCCAAACATCTCGCCCTCGACCTACAGTTGTGCTAGATCCGACACCAACTTCGGACGCCGCATCCGGTTCAAGTGTTGAACAAGTGACGTCCTTCCCCATTCAAGCTTAGCAGACAACAGATTCGACCGCATGTGTGACTTGGGGCCTACTGCAGAAAGACGAAAAATATCTGAGGCTGCGGGGAGTTTTTGCCAAGCCAGTTCGAGACTTCTTCCGCTCGAACTCTCCCTCCAAGGACGAGGTTACAGGGCTGCCTTCTACTGCTAAAAAGGCCATGAATTTTATGGCAAAGAGTCGGACTCATCCGGTAAAAATATTTGGAGAGTATGGGAGCGATGGAGTCCGCCATTGCTATCTTAGTCAACTCTGCCAGGGCGGCCATTCAGCTGACTTCGACCGTGGAGAAAATGGCCAAGACTTTATCAGATTTCCAATCGATGAAGGACGAAGGTCGGAAGGTTATTGTCGAATTGAATGAGGAGAATAAACTATGTGCCACCTCTAAGAACGTGCTGATGAAGCGAGAGGAGAAACTCAAGGCGAAAAAGTCTGAACTTCATGCTTTGAAAGAGCAGCTTGAGTCGGAGAAAAAATCGAGGATCGATCTGGAGGCCTTATTAGAGAATAGTCAAGCCGATCTCAAGGCTGCCTTGGAGAGGTCAGTAAATAAGGACGAGGTCGTAGAAGAATTCAAGTCCTCTGACGCTTATCTAGCCGACTAGGAGAAGGTCCAAGTCCTCACGATGGAGGAGTTGATTGAGACAGCAGTAGAGAAATGTCTGGATTGGGACATTCAGTTGCCGAAGGATGAGTTTGCCGACTTGAAGAGAAATTTCAAACTCAATCTTCCGTCGCCCGAAGAGGTAGATCGGTCCAGTACTGAAGAATGAGTTCTTGTCTTGTGTAATTTTTTTGTTCTTGTACTGAACTTTCATTTGTATATGTGTTGAACTTTCTTTTGTATGTGTCTTGAACTTTGATTTTAATGAAAATGTCCGTTCTGTTACCTTGTGTTTAATTTTTCAAAGTATTTAGAAGTTCTGACATCTAACTTTAAATACCTGACATATGACCTCAAACATTTGACATCTGACTTCAAGCACTTAACATCTGACTTCTTCACCTCTAACTTCAAGCATCAAACATTTAACGTCAAACATCTGATCTTTTAGATGGTGTAAATGCCTCCAAGTTTGTAGCTCGATCAAATGGACGAGCTGAAACTTATAACTGATATCTAACTGCCAACCTTTGACTTCTTGACACTTGACTTCAAGCACCTGACATCTGACCTCAAACATCGATCTTTTATAGTTCACCACTCTTGGACGAGCTAATACTATAAATGCCTCAATGTTTTCGCAATATAGGTCGGTCAAAGTTGCCGAGCTCTTTTTTTTTGTGTCCGATCTTGGTGAACCTTTGTGTTCAGGGGCTTGTGATACTTGCCTCATCCTTAGTTTGGACATAAAGATTTTAGTTTAACATCGGTGGTTGAGCACTTTACGCCCATCTGACGTGGGTCTCAGCTGTATGGGACCTATGTGTCCAAAGGTTTGTGATCTTGATCACATCCTTAGTTCGGACTATTTCTAGATTTATTGTCTTCGATGTAATTCTCGACTTCAAAAAACATTTCTTCATTTCATAAACATGTGGAAACTTTTTACAATCGTGGAATCCATGGCTTCTTTAATAAAAGTAGCTCACGCCTGTAAGCCGTGGTTGATAAGTTCTACTGTAAGCCGTGGTTGATGCATAAGCAAAAGACCTTCCACATTTTGGAGGTCGTAAGCCGGGTTCTTGAGGACTGTGACGATTTTGTAAGGTCCTTCCCAGTTTGGAGCAAGTGTTCCTACCTTGTTTTCTCTTTCTGCGCAAGGAAGACCTTTCTCAAGATGAAATCTCCGACTTTGAATTTTCGCTCCTTGACTTTGCTGTTGTAATACCTTGCACTTTTTTTTTGTAAATTGCGTTTTCATTTCTCCTCCAGTAGGTCGAGCTTGGCTATCATAGCACCCTCGATGGAGTTTTCATCAAAAGTATAGACTCTGAATGACAGGAGTCCGAACTCACTGGATGACAACTTCAGTTCCAAAGGCTAATGAGAAAGTTGTTTCTCCCGTGCTAGACCGGCATGTTGTGCGGTAAGACCATAGTACACTTGGTAGCTCCTCAGCCCAAGCTCATTTTAGCTCATTTAGCCGTGTCTTCAATGTGTGTTTGATGATTTTATTGATAGCTTCGACTTGTCCATTCGCCTGAGGATGGTTCGAAGTGGAGAAATGCTTTCTTATTTTTAACTCTTCACATAATGACCTCAGCTTGGAATTGTCAAATTGCTTGCCATTATTTGTGATAATCGAGTAGGGTACTCCAAACCTGCATATGATCGATTTCCATATAAAATTAGTGGTTTTTGTTACATTATTTTGGCCGTGAGCCTGTTTCTACCCATTTGGTGAAGTAGTCGACAACGACTATGACGTACTTAGTTCTACCTTTTCCCGTAGGCATTGGACCGATTAGGTCAATTCCCTATTTTGAGAAGGCCAATGGGTTGAGAATCGAGGTCGGCTCTTCCGGAAGAGCTCTGATGATGGGGACAAACCTTTGGCATTTGTCCATCCAGCTAGAGTTCAGGTCATTCGTGGTGAACATGTGCTCAGGATGGTTGATTGCTGCATTGTTGATTCTTCCAATTGGGGTGTTCTCTACCTTCTCTATTCCTTCGCTGGTAGCGAGTCATGCTAAAGCGTCAGCGAGGCTATTTTGTGTTCTTGGGATTTGTTTGACCTCGACGGCGCTGAATGATTTAAGTTCTTGCTCTACTATCTGTGAGTAAGACGCCATCCTTTCATCCTTAGCTTGGTAGGACTTGTTAATTTGATTGACCACTAGCTAAGAGTCGCTTTATACGATTAGTCTGAGTGCACCTATTCCCTTTGTAAACCTCAAACCAGTGATTAGGGCCTCGTATTCGACCATATTGTTAGAGGCATAGAAATAAAATCGCAGGGACTACTCCAGTTCGAGTACGTGTTTCTGTTGAAGATCCATCTACAAAGAGAGTCCAACTTTCTTCAACTTTGGTGCTAAGCTCATGTTCCGGACTGAACTCGGCAACGAAATCAGCCAGTTCTTGACCTTTGGTGGAGGTTCAAGGTCCAAAGTGTAGGGTGTTGGCCGAGCTCTACCGTCCATTTCACGAGTCTTCTCAATGTATCTCGGATTTTGGAGGACACGCCTCGAGTGGATAGTTAGTCAAAACTTATATTGGATCTTTGCAAGAAGTAGGGTCTGAGTTTTCTTGTTGACATGATCAGAGCATAGGCCAACTTTTCCATTGAGGTCAGACTTTCGGTTTGGTATCGTACAATGCCTGGCTAACACTATACACTGGATGTTGGATTCTTTCGTCCAACCTGATCAATATAAACTGATGGAATACTCCTAAACTGCCAAGTAGAGAGTTAGGATTTCCTCGGTCATTAGTTTTGACAATAATAGAGGTTGTGCTTTCGGTCCTTCGAAGGCTAGCTGACACGTCTCATTCCACTTGAACTCTTTGCCACCATGCAGAGCATCGAAAAATGGCTTGCATTTATCCGTCGATTTTAAAACAAAATGGCTTAGCGCGGCTATTCTTCTAGTTAGGCTTTGTACTTCTTTGATTTTGGTAGGAAGTCTCATTTCTTGTAAGGCTCTGATCATCTTCGAATTGGCCTCGATACATCTTTGGTGGACCATGTAGCCCAAGAAATTTCCGGATCCAACGTCTAAGGAACATTTCGAATGATCGAGCTTCATCCTATACATTGATACTGAGAACATCTCAACAAGATGTTGTATGTGATCTGTTGCCTTGGTGCTTTTTACAAGCATGTCGTCAATGTATATCTCCATGGTCTTCCCAATGTGGTCAGAAAATATGGTGTTAACTAACCATTGATAAGTTGCTCTAGTATTTTTCAGTCCGAATGGCATAACTCAGTAGCTGTAAAGACCTTGGTCAGCTATAAATGAGGTATTCTCCTGATCACTATCGTGCATTGGGATTTGATTGTAACCAGAGTATGCATCCATAAAGCTCAAGAGTTCATGACTGGCCGTGGCATCTACCATTTGATTGATTCGGGAGAGTAGGAAGTTGTCCTTAGGGCATGCTTTATTCAAGTCCAGAAAGTCAATGCATACCCTCTATGTTCCATTGCTCTTCTTTACTAGGACAGGGTTGGCTACTTATCAGGGATATAGTGACTCTCTAATGAAACCGCACTTGAGCAACTTGTCAACCTCCTTGACAAGAGCTTAATATCTCTCTGAATTGAGGAGACGTCAGCGTTGTTGTCTTGGTTTGACGTCCGAACATGTGTTCAACCTGTGACAAGCAACCTTGGGTCTGTTTCTTCCATATATGCATGTTTCCAAGCAAAGACGTCAAAATTATCTTTTACGAAGGCCATTAGTTGAGATTTTATTGGTTCGCTGAGTTCTTTCTCGATACGCAGGACCTTCTCTAAGTAGTTGAGGTTGACCTGAATCATCTCCAGCTCTTCCACTAGCTCGGCATTCTGCTTGTGTTGGTCTGACCTTGGGTCAAGTTGTCCGAGCTCTTCGACTGGTTCTTCATTTAGTTCATTCTAGTCCGACCTTGGGTTTGGACATCCGGGCTCTTCATGAAGTACGTCTACTCTTACCCGAGGAAAGGTGACGTTATAGCTCCTGGCCACCATCTAACTCCCTCTAACTATTTCTACTCCATGGAGAGTGGAGAATTTCATAGCGTAGTGGTAGATGGACGCTACCGCTTTGAGTTCATATAGTATCAGTCGTCCCAAAATGGCATTGTAATCTGACGGGAGGTCCACAATCACAAAGTCATCGATTATCCTTCTTTAGCATGAAGGTAGTCCAAGTTCTACCACGAGGGCGACCTACCCCTTTGGATCTATGAAGCCCCTGGTGAACCCTTGGAGGAGCTTTGGGAATGGCCTCACATGTCGTTCGTCAATTTCCATTTGCTTAAATGTTCTCAAGTATAGAACATTCACGGAGCTCCCGTCATCCACCAGTGTTTGATGAATATTGATTTTGGAGATCAGCATAGTAATGATGAATGCGTCCGAATGTGGCTCCAATACGTGGGATGCGTCTTTTTAAGAGAAAGAAAACTTTTCTGCATCTGGGCTAGCTATGGTATTTCACAGTATCTGATAGCTGGTGTGAGCTTCTCGAGAGAGTTTGCGACATTGTCTCCTTGATCCTTCAAGGTGTTGACTTCCTCTTACTATCATGTAAATTTATTGCGATTTTGTTCACCTCGGCCTTGTTGAGGTTGAGGTTGAGGTTGAGGTTGAGGTGGATGTGGCAGTTCAACCCGACCATAGGGTAGAAGGAGCCGAGGGAGCTCGGCTCCTTCTGCTGGACGTGCTAGAAACTCTCTCAGATGACCTCGCCTAATGAGGCTTTCTATCTCTTGTTTCAAATCTTGACAATCGTCGGATCATGCCCAGCAGATCCGTGTTATCTACATTACTTTCTTTAGTTTAGCTCGATGAGTTTGCTCTCATAGGAGTGGGCTTTTGAGGATGTCCGTGCTTTTTAGTCTGCATTAGGACATTCTCGAGCAAGGTATTCAGGATATGGTATCCCCTGGAACCTTTCATGAATGGGTCTTTGCCGACCTAGGTGTTTAAAATCGATTATCTTCTTAGGACTTTCTTTCTTCTCCAACTTGTAATCTTTTTCTTTACCCTTGCCGTTGTCTCTTCGATCGAAATTTTTGTTTTCTTGGTCGAGGTTGCCTCCTCAAGACCGATGTACTTCTCACTCTAGATAGGAATTCCCAGCATGTCATTGGTCCATCCTTATGAACAGACCACCATAACCGAGTTTTGGTTCATAGCCACGACAAGACAACCATCGGAGCAAAGTCGTCGTAGAGATTTTGTCCACTTCCACTATTCTTTTACTAAATCTATCCATGTAGGATCTCAAGATTCAATTCGTCCCGCTTGATCGACAAGGCGTTCCTCGGGAGTAGACCGAGATCTTGCCTCCAAAAAGGTGGAGATGAACTAAGTCGATAGGTCACTCCAACTCAGATAAAATCTTTTGTGGTAATTTTTTGAACCATCTTATTGCTGTGTTTCCAAAGGTAAGAGGGAAAGCTCTGCACATTATTGCATCACTGGCCCCCTGGAGTTCCATCCAATAAGTATGCCTATCGAGATGTCCGATGGGGTCGTTGCCATCCTCATAGCTAGTTAGTTGTGGCATTTTAATCTTTTCTGGCATAGGTTTTGCTAAGATGTCATCCGAGAATGGAGAGTGTCGATCAGTTATGTACTCCTTCGGGATGTTCTTTTACTTAGCTTCAAGTTCGGCTAGACGTCGCTTCATCAGCTCTAGCTCATCCGGAGTGTTTTGTACACCCAATGCTGCTGTGGATAGAGCTCCTTCATTCCTTTACATTTTCTCTTCACGCGGTACAGGTGGGATCGGAGAGGGGCGACCTATACGGTTAAAGACACTTGTCAATCGTTGCGATGTGGCTATCCTAGGGGAGACTAGGACGTCTATTCTCATCCCCTTTCTCATTTGAATTCTAATTTTCTTTTTACACGACAATCTTGATCAACATCATGTCTTTGGCGACTCTACCGAGTCGGAAATGTGTTTGGTGGTAGATTGATTCTTGTCAAGCCATTCAATGGTGTGAGTTAGGTATTCCAACTTTGTAGAACTACATCATTTTTGGGAACATGCGTTTGAGCTGAGGTTTCTCTTGGATGTCTTCGGCGGAAGCCCTGGGGTAGATCAACATGTTGGCTTCCCCGTTCTTCCGTGACTACGAACCCTTAAGTTATGACTATGGCTCATATTGAAGATATTTTTAGGGGTAAAAAGTGTTTAGGTATGATGATCTAGTGTTGATGTTTTTGTGAGTTTCTGGAATATAGAGAGCCATTTTAGAGGGAGCTCTCTTTCTAGCGCCAAACTGTTGACGTTGGAAAATGGTAAGTACTAATTTCAAGCCAACTTAGTGTTAAGTCTTTAGGACAGATAAGATCGCAGTAAGCAGTAGATACGTGAATATGTAATAGAAGAGTTATTTGTATAATCTTTCTAAGTGTGCTTTTATTTTAGCAATTCATGTCCAACCTCTGGGACATTTATGTCTCCTATTTATAGAAAAATATGTGATGATTACATGCATTTAAATTCTAAGTTAGGCATTAAATGCTTACAAGACATTCTCTTTTTAGGCATTTAATGTGAAGTGATGTCACGCATTAATTACTGGTCCTGGTCTCGACGTCGATATTTGAGAAAACGTGCCATAGATGACAACAAAGATATACTAGTTGGATCTGTCAGATGACATCCGACCTCAAATAGGCCGGGTAAGAACTGGTGAGGTCCGACCTAATATGGTAGGACCTCCATAGATGGAAAAACTCCTCACAGTAGTGGATAGGTAGGACCTCCTTTAATAATTCGGTGGGACCTCCACAACATGCGTGAGATTGCCATGACAGTCGGTCGGCTATCAATATTTTGTATTTCATAAATTGTCCTTCATTTAATATTATAATTAAATTCCCAGTTTAATATTTGTAACCACATTTAGTCCTTAGAAGTTGAAATGGCTAAATCAACATTTATTACATTTAATTATTAGATTTTAAAAATATTTTCGTCGAATTGTGACATTTACCTACCACCAACAATGTATTCAACTTATTTCAGTCCTAATTTGAAGTTTAGAGTTGCTTTATTTGAAAGTAATTATGTAGTTTGTGAAATCAATAAAGACTTCATCTGAAGATTTGTGTTTGTGATTATAGTTTTTGTTACTTCATAAAGGTTGCGGAATATTTTTTAATTATTGTACATGCTCGTGCGTGTTTGTATATTGTTTATATATCTAATTGACTTGCGACTTCAAATTTTCTAGACGGAGAACTTTGTGAGTTAACTTCAGTAATGGTTTCAATCCACTATTGATATGGATCTTATTTCTATTATTCTTTTTTATGTTTTTGAATTGAATTATTATCCATTGCTTAAACTAATTTTTATTAACTATATTTATCTCCCATATAAGACACTTAAATCGCTAGAATATTTAGTTTTGGTAATATTACTTTATTTCTCAATTACCATTTGGAATAGTTCACGTGAAAACATCTGGGTTCTGAATTGTGCAAATGAGAATGTTTAATTTTGTCAATAGCTTATGTAATTGTTTATTTTTATATACCGATTGATAAATCTATCTACAATTGTTAACTTGAGGTACTACGTGCCCGAATTGCATGTGATATTATTTTGGGTTAAAACATCTTCATCGATAAAGAGCTATATTAAATTACAAAGATTTGTTATAAGTCATTTGCCATCTTATAAAGCAAGAAAATTTAATGGGTTTGAATGCTCGATATATTTAAGTACTTGCGTACACTATCTTTGATTCTTTTTGTTTGCATTCTTTAATTGACATTTGATTATATTACATACCTTAAAAAGTATAGCTTCAACACTCTTGCTTGCCAAATAATTGTATAAAGTACTTTGTTTGTTGTGTTATGCATATAAATTAAAATGAATGTATTGATTAGTAGCTAAAATAAATATTAATCATTATTACATATGAAGTAGATATTGTGACGGTTGAATATGACAATAAACAATATATTGTACCGTATTTTCTAATGTCAGATTTTTATATTTTAATGCAATATTAAATTGAAATATAATTACTTAAATATTTGAATATAAATATATTTCACAACACCGTTATTAAATCATGTGCAATGCACGTGAGAAGTGTCAATCCGGGTCAAGCGGGTCGGGGTCGGTCGGTCGGCCTGCCTCCGATGAAGCCCGGTGACGGCCCAAGCATTAGAAAAAGCCCGCGCCATGGCGGGTTGCGGGCCGGGTCAACCCAACCCACAAAATGGAACACGAACCCCGCCCACCCGTTGGCCCATCCGAGTAGAGCCCATGTGGGCCGCGGTTCAACCCGGTTCGGCCCTTATGAATAAAAAAATATTTTTTTTTTGAAATTACTAAAATAAATTAGTTACATAATGTAATTATAAAAAAAATGTTTATATATATAGCAACAAATGTATTAAATTACTAAATAAAAATAAATAACAATAATAAATTTACATTTGTTAATTTTTTAATTCAATTTCAATTTCTTTTTTATATATTTAAAGACTAAAACATCCCCTATCTCGTCACATCTTTCAATTTAAACGGCTCTCGCCATTTATAAAAAAAAAAATCAAAATAAGCCAGCGATTGAAGGTCGAATTGCTTGGGTAGTGAACAACCCGCCCGGTTCATGAGCCGGCCTGCAGTTCGGCTTCCTCAGCCTGTGAACGGCCCTCGGATCTGGGTCGAGACGGGTTGGCCGATGCGGGTTCGGTAGGTCCGCCCATCTTGACACCTCTAAATACACGTATTACGTACTTGTAACTAAAAAGGAGTTAAACATAAAGCAATAGTTTAATGAACTATGAAATAATTTAGCGATCGATCAATGAGTCACAATAATCAATGTTCAAATGACATTAGTTGTATGCTTTCTTTTAGGGATAAGTATTACTTCATAAATTACTATATTTCATTTTTTTTTATTTAATTATGTGATATGGTATTCTTTGAGACACGTGTTTCTTCTAGAGTACAATAAAATATTATTTAGACTACTGCTCAATATTTTTCTGAAATATTAAAATTATAACGTCATACTCTTTAGGAGCAAGTAATATTCTTCTGGAATATTAATTTAATGTTGTGCTACATCGGGAGCAACAACATATTATCATTTTGAAATATTAAATTATATAAAAATTTACTCATTAGGAGTAAAAATATAATATGTTAGATCTTATACAATTATACTATTCGGGAGCAAGTGATATTCTGCTAGAATATTAATATAACGTTGTGGTTCTTTAGGAGCGACAACAAATTATTTTAAAATATTAAACTTTATAAATATTTGTTCTTCAGAAACAAATAGTTTAATATTAAATTTTATAAATTACGCTTTTCAGGAGCAAGCAATATTCTGCCAGAATATTAATATAATGTTTTACTTCTTCAAGAACAACAATAAATTATTTTAAAATATTAAACTTTAATATGAAGTAAATATTTGCTCTTTATGAACAATATTATAATATTCTTATAAAATATTAGATAATATAAAATTAGGCTCTTTGGGAACAATTAATAATCTATTGAAATATTAAAATAATGTAAAGTCGTGCTTATTTGAGCAACAAAATATTCATAAGTTGTGATTTTTTTTTTTCAAAAATCTACAACGTAATATTTTTCTGGAATATTGTGATATTACAAACAAATTTAACATTCTAAATTATATGGCAGGTCTTATTAGAGTTAAAATATTTTCTTTTTTCTGAAACATCGAAGCCTCATCGCTAATTCATTCATAAAGAGTAAGAACTCGTTATTTATCTTATTTGATTTGTACTACGATCTAGAAAAGAAAATTAGAGAATCGTGCTGATAACGTGTTATGAAATTAAAGGAAGAAGATAGAAAAATATAAGAGATGAAAATGAATTGTGTAATTTTATTATAACTATGGACCTATATATAGGGCTCCAAGAATAGTTACAAACTGATTTAGATACAAACAAATAAGACTGAACTAAGTATCATGATAAGACTAAGTAGTCAACAATAATTATCCTAAAATTTTACAACAGAAAAAGTAGATATTTCATATTTCCCATCCAAGTTCACCCCACCTCTCACCTCACACCCAACCGCAGCCATACAACACCTCCACAAATGCAATAACATCGGCTAGGGATAGCAAAATTACCCGCGACTCGCGCCCCGTCCCATTAAAAATTTACCCACCCCGAACAATTGGATATTCGAGACGGGTGCGGAGAGATAAAACCACTTAGGCGGGTCAGGGGCGAGGTGATCCGCCCGGACTGCCCTGCTTATTAATATTATAATTTTTTTTTGTTAAAAGTTAAAAATAAAATAAAAATGTCAAAAAAAATAGGCGTGGCCCGTGAGGAGTCGCATCAGTCTTCACATTTTTCCACGACTATCCTAACCACTATGCCACAACACATTCATTTGCATTTTTTTCATTTTATTTATTAAACATATTATACAAAAATTAATTATTTAACATATTCAAGAACAAAGCAGAACCCATTTCCATTTTTCCAAATTGAAAAATTCCCATGGCTGAAGCTGAAGGCTTGCGAAAATCTTCACCGTGACGCTGTCTCAACTACTGCCGACGAGTGCCGCCACCTCCGCCTCCAACTCTCCATTCACCAATCGACCGACGACCAATCGCAAATCACAATCTCCATTCTCCTAATTATTTGGCAAATTTCTAGGTATTTATATTACTTCTCATAATCTCATTCATTCAAAAAAATTTAATCAATAATTTGTTTTGTAATTCTCATTTTGCTCGAATATTATAATGTAATTTGTATAGTGTATATCGACCATCGAGTGTATTCCCCACGATTGTGATTACGTGAAATTTTGTAGTAGTACAATGTGATTCATACATAATATTATTTAAATTAATGTTTATAAAAAACAATCGGGTTGTACCCGACCCCGACCCCGCCCTAAACGGGTAATGGGACGAGTATGAGGGGTAAGAAATCTCCGACGGGGCAGGGACGGGGATGACCGCCCCGTCCCGCCCTGCCCTGCCCTAACATCGGCGATAGCACCACTACTTTAGAAAAAGTAATTCAGAAAAAAAATGAAAAGAAGATAAAAATCGACTGGATAAAAAATTGACAATCGTGATTTGAGTTCTGTAGTCTAGGCTGCGATTTGGTTCTTACAAACAAATGGTAGAGGACTAGTGAGCCCACTATCAATGGTAGTTCTGCAAAACTAACATACTATCAATTTTTTATCTAATCAATTTTTTTCCTGAATTAATTTTTCTAAAGTGGAGGTAGAGGTAGTGCCACCGCTGCCGATGTAATTGTATTTGTGGAGGTGGTGTTTGGCCACGATTGGGTGTGGGGTAGGGTGGGGGTGGTGTTTGGTTGGGAAAGATGAAATGTTTATGGTGTGTTCTCTTTGGTATTTTCAACTAGGGGTGGGCATCCAAACCGTCAAACCGCTCAAACCGACCGAACCGAACCGAATCGGGTCGGTTTGGTTCGGTTTTCACACCCGGGTGGTTTGGTTTGGTTTGGTTTACTAATTTAAAAAATATATTCGGTTTGGTTTGGTTTGGTTTCGATTTGGGCAAAAAAACCGAACCAAACCGCCAAATAAACCGAACCGAGAAATGGGAGTTATTTTTATAAATAACATGTCAAAAAACAAGTTGTAAATAATAGGTTATTTTATAAATGGGAGTTATATTTAAATTTTTTGTAAATTTTTGTCAATAACATGTTGTATGTTGTAAAGAAAATTTGAAATGGGAATTATAAAATTAATTTTTTTTTGTGTATACAAGCCCAAAACATTAAAGCCCAAACCGCCCAAACCGAACCAAACCGAACCAAGATTGGTCGGTTCGGTTTGGATCGGTTTCATCCAACGCGGCGATTTGGTTCGGTTTCAGATAATGGCCAAACCGAATTGGTCGGTTCGGTTTCGGTTTGGGCCCAAAACCGAACCAAACCAACCCATGCCCACCCCTATTTTCAACACATTTTTCGTTTTGTGTTTTTAAAAATAGTGAAAACATGTTCTCTTTGCCTTTTTGAAAATACATTTTCAAAACACCCCAAAAAAATTTCAAAAGAAATGGTCGCAATTTGTGTACAAAACATGGTTGTTTTCCAAAACGGTTGAAAACGCGCGTTTGGTTGATGAGGTCTGTGTTTCGTGTCAAGCATTTGGTATTTTTTTTTTTTTCATTTTACATTGGGCAAAACAATGATAATTTAAGTATTTTTCGCGTTTTTTTTTTTTACAAAACGCAGCTCCTTGCTAAAACGATCAAGACGCGGTAATTTCAAGTTGGATGTCGTGGGTTCAAATCCAAGATACTGTGACTCCTTTTTAATTGTTTTGAATTAATATAATTATTTTAAATTATTTTTAAATATTAATAATTATTTGTAATTCCAAATAATTCCAAATTTTTAATTATTTTTAAATATTGTCAACTGAAATTACATATTTTTAATTCCAACAATAATTGTTTTTAAATATCTTTAATTGTTTTTTCAATTGAAATTACATATTTTTAATTCCAACAATAAATATTTTTAATTGTTTTTAATTCCAAATAATTTCAAATTTTTAATTCTTTTTATTTTCAACAATAATTGTTTTTAATTATTTTTAATTAATAATTATTTTTTAATTCCAAGTAAACTCGTTTTCGAGTTTTATGTTTTCAAAAATAATTTTCGAAAATACCAAAAACAACGTATTTTCAAAAATCTCAAAACAAACACTCAAAACCCAAAACAAAATGAATTCTAAACTCAAAACACAAAAGCAAAAGCATAAAGAGAATATCACCTTACTTTTTCTAAAAAATTTTTGTTAATATGTATTTAATTATTTTAGGTGGAATTTATTTGTACTTTTTTAAAAGTTATAGAATTTTTTTTTTTAACTCTTTTTTGTTGTTTTATTGCTTTATTTTATTTTTGTTTAATTAAAGAAAAATGTAAATCCGTCATTTAATGGTTAAAATGGACAGAATTATGAATTTTGCTACATAATTGAAAGGTTGGAATGAATTATGGAAAAAATAGAGTAATTTGTTATATTTTATAACCCGGAGGTTAATCGGAAGGGAGATGGCGACTGCCTCCGGGAGGGGTCCCCTCATCATATATTCCTCTTCTAATGCTCTTGAAGTTAGAGAGCTAGATCAAAGGCCCTGAAAGGGCTCTATTGAGCTCTCTAACGTGAGGTAGCTACTTAAAGCTATAGAGGTATTAAGATTCCTTTTAAAGAGCTAAAAGCCTATAAAAGAGATTCTTAAGTCTTTAGCTCAGGAACTCAGCAGTTACTTAGCTCAATAAAGGAATGCCCCTGACTCTATTCCTTCTCTTTGTCAAGAATAGTCGGGGCGGAAACAAGCTCAAATAGTAGAATCGGTACGGCCCTTATTCTCTTCCTTCATGGGATTCAGGAAGAGCGGGCCGGGAACAACCTTCGGTTTATAAGTCTCCTCTTCCTAATCTATAAAGAAATCCGGACTCGTACAAACAAGGGTTGGGCCTCTTTCCTTAGGGGAGTTAGTCCACAAATAGAGTATCCACTATTGAAATCAAAATAAAGCAAGGATAATTCATCAAATCAATCTTATATAACCAGTGAACCTTCCTACTAGCTCTAGTTGAGAATGAAAAGTAGAAATTTCTCTATTGTTTATACCAGTACCACGTGATACACTCATACAAGTTAAAATTACATATCTATCTCTCCTTTCTCCCTCTCCTCATTAGTTTGGCTTGCACTTAGTTCACCAAACCCAAATACTCCCCTTAAATCACGATCCCTTTGTAATTAACTTCATATTTCATTTTAGAAAAAGTATACTTTTACTCCCCAACTCCTCCACGCGTCCGCACCCACATTATCTTACTTCGTTAATAGTAGTAATTAGTAATTGCAGAATATTGTAGATTTTTATCTAGTTTCAAGTAATTAGTAAATACACGTCATATAATTTTATCTACACATTTTATAGAATTTATAATTTTTATTCCATTTTTATCTACACATTTATAGAACTCGATGTTTATAATCTATAAAAAAGTTTACCAAACACACTCTAAGTTTCGAGAATCTAAGAAGCAATAAAGATATGAAACTCAAGCCAACTTCTAACATCTAATTTATGCAGAAAATTTGTTGCAAAGGAAAAAAAGCAAAGGGACTGATAATCTCAAACTCGGCAATTAAAACTCAGGTTACAACCTATGAAGCTTTGAATGCATGCAAAAGGTCGTTTAGTATTTTGAAAAGAAAAGAAGCTACTGAGTAAATAAATATATATTTGCGTTAGTTATTGAGATGTTGGAGATGATACGTACTATTAAAATTGAATAAGATTGATACAAAATAGAAAGGTTGAAGACCTACAGTGTAATTTACCCTAACAATTAAATGTGACACAAAAAACACGTGTTGCCATTTGATTAGACTGTGTAAGCATATCAGACGTTCTTACTTAGGCTTTTCTCCAATACAAGGATAATAACCAAACCCTAAGGTTTAGAAGTTTGACCACAATCGAGCAAGTATGATTTCACAAAATTGTGGGAGACAAATGCAACAAAGTCGAAGGTACAAGAGAAAGATAGACTCGAACTAAATATGTACTGCCATTTTCTCTTCTATGGACAGACGTGAATATGGCTCGAGAAGTAAAGAGAAAGACTTCTTACCTTTATTTAAGATTATAATCAGTTATGTTTTATGTCAGAGAATCGAAACACTGGTTGACATCGCAAACTAAGTATAGCATCCTCAACTCATAATTTAATAGATTTAAGAAATGATAATTATATTCTCATCACGTTATTTGTTAATTCTCATCACGTTATTTGTTAACTACACCACATTTTAATCTATATTATATAGAAAAAGCCATAAAATAGGGAAATATTTTTAGACTATTTTACCTTTATAAAAATTTTAAATTTCTATTTTCACCCTTAGTATTCATTGATGTATAATTATCTTTTAATATTTTATTTGTTACTCTTTTATTATTCATTATTATTGTACATTTTTTAAAATTTTTTAAATATAGAATTAAATTTTTAAACACTTAATCTATTAAATTAAGGGAAAAGATTGTCTCAATTTTTTTTTGCATTACGTAGATAAAATGAATGAATGAGAATAATTGTAACTTTGATTATTACCGCATTAAAATTCAAATCATGATTGTCAAAACTAATATGAAAATGAAAAGATTTTTTTTAATATATTATATTACGTTGATTATGAGCATGTTTAGTTCAGTTTTTTTTTTCCAACATTTTCAATTACATATTTTATGGGACCCATAACTTTTATCAACTTTTAAACTACACCAAACACTATAATTTAGAACTAATATTTGAAACTTCTTTAATTTTTATTTCTTACTTATATTTATGACGTTTTCATTTACGTCGTCAAATCGAACACATTTAATAAAAATAGAACATATACAAAGAATATTGTTTACAATGAACTACTACTCCAACAAATGTATAATATTATGTAGTTAATCATTACATTCTCTCACAATAAAATTAGTAATTATTAATTTTATTATTTGTAAAATGTTGTCTTGGAGATTATTAATTCTATAAGATTTGATATCAATAATTCGTCAATCATCAAAGCTTAAATCACCAAAAAGTATTCAATAGATTCAAGTTATTGTTGATAATATCACTATATAAAACTCATCTTTGATTATAATTATACTTGTGTAAATCCAATTATCTTTTAATATTTTATTTATTACTCTTTTATTGTTCATTATTATCGTACATTAAATTTTTAACAATTTATTAAATGTATAATTAAATTTTTTAAACATTCAATCTATTAAATTAAATATGAAGGTGAAAAGTTGATCTTCATTTTTTTTTTGGCATTACGAGATGAAATGAATGAGAAATAGGTTTTTTTTTTTTTTTTTTTTTGCACAGTCCCAATATGGTTTTTAGGCCTCTACCAGGACAGGCTGGTGGGGGTTTGGATGCCCCTACCACTGTATTTATATAAAAAGGGTAGTACATAGGAAGGGGATATGAACCTGACCTCCAAGCATACAATGAATGAAAAAAAATTCCTCAAACTACAAAGAATAAAGAGATACTACCTCCGGTACATAATTCTAAAAAGCAAAAGCAAAAGCAAATGAAAAACAAACTAACAAAAACTAAAGACCTCTAAGCGATGGAAGGCCATATACGCGGTCTCAAGTAGTCCACGCGAATGACGAGGCAAGTCTAAAGATCCATACTCTCGATAATGTCGTTGGTCCCAACCTCGAAGCTAAAGAGTCGGTGACACGGTTTCCCTCTCAAAAATATGGGAAAGCGTGTCTCGATCGAATGATAGAAGATGTCGGATGCGTCGAGTATTGACCGAATCACCCACGGCCCCTCCCCCACCACGTGAAATGCGATGAGCAAAGCAAGTGTAAGTCGGTCTCAATCCATAAGTCCACAAGACCCATTCGTCGGGCAAGCTCAATGCCTGTAAAATGGCTCTCAACTCTTCCTCCAAAATAAGTATGTCTCCAGAGCGAGAGAAGGCCACGATACAACGCCCGGTGTGATCTCGATAACACCTCCGCCACTCGCAAATTCATCCACACGCATCCATCAAGTATTGATCAATCTTATACGTCCCTCAACAATATTTTCAAAACATAGACAAACATTGACACTTCTTAAATTTTTGTTTCTTACTTACGTTTATGCTGTTTTCATTTGTATTGTCAAATCAGACACGCCTAACAAAAAAAAGAACACACACAATGAATATTATTTACAAGGAGCTATTACTCCAACAAATGTATAATATTATGTATTCAATAATTACATTCTCTCACAATAAAATCAGTAATTATTAATTTTATTATTCTTAAAATGTAGCATTTGAGATTATATTAATACATCATTAATTCCATAAGATTTGATATCAAAAATTCGTCAATCATCAAAGTTCAAATCACCAAAAAATCTTTACTGAGTTCAAGTTACTATTCATATTACCACTATATAAAATTCATATTTGATTGCAACCGCACTTCTATGAATGTAAATAAAATATTAATATTGAACAATACAATACAACAAGTTATCAAAACCCGTGCTTTTTATCTTTATTGCAATTACTACTTTAAACTTTGAACTTTGTGACAATGAAGTCCCAAACCTTCAATGTCTAGCACTCCGAGTCCTTAATTTTTAAAAAACGTTCGAGCAAAGTCCTTCATTTAAAAAGCGCTAGTTTGACCGTTAAATGGTCAAATTTTTCTTAAAATGACAAGATTACACTTTTTCGAATTAAAACAAAAGAATAGAAAAATAAACAAAAAAAAAAATTACAACAAATCCCCACACTCACTTATTCTTCTCCAACCAATCCCCAACCAACTAAAAATTTACAATCAACCTCCTATCCTAAAACTTATTGCACTCCAAAACATCGTGTGCCACCACCCGAAATGCTTCTTTTTCGGTGTTTTAAGTTTTAAACACATAATTTGGTGGCGAAAAAACACACCAGCCTATTAAATTATTCATGTTTTATTTCTCAAAGATGAAAACAGCAGAGATAGTAAGAAATTAACGGCCCGGACCAATGACTTTACGGCAAGTCAAGTAGATTTCGAATCGCGAGCAATTTTATGCGAGACGAGTAATTGTAGATGCATTACCGATATTTTATACAATGCTATTATACTAAGAAGTGCTAGAGAGAGTCAATGTCCTCGTAAACCTAGTTCCGGTGACCACATTTTCTTCTTGCAAAAAGATGGTTTCATGAACCTTTTGTTGGAGGCAGAAATCTTTATGCTGTAAAAACTCACGTAATGGGAGAATGGAATTGCTTTTATTCAATGATAAAGCTGGCTTATCTATCAAGCCTTTACAACAGAAAATCAGAAAAATATGCAACCCACGTTTAACACTCCTACAAATGTGGTTTAGTGAACAAGGAATAAATCAAACCTAATCTCTTAATCCTAACAGATTTTTAGGACACTAACTCAGTTCCAACAATTCTTCCCTTAAACTGCATTGCTTCCAGAATGCAGTTTACCCACTTGGTACCACACATAGGCCCAGCAAACTTCTCAACTTCTCAATTGCATCCATCTTCAATGCTTTTGTCATAATGTCAGCAACTTGGTCTCGTGAATTGCAGTACTTCAACTCTATTACCCCTTCATTTGCAAAGCTCACGCAGGAAGTGAAATCTAACGTCTATATGCTTACTTCTGCCATGAATAACTGGATTCTTTGCTAATTTAATTGTAGACATGTTATCACAGTGTATGATAGTAGGTGTATCTTGCTTGCAATCTAACCTTTCGAGCACTCTTCTCATCCACACCGCCTAGCAAGCACAATGAGCTGCAGATATAAACTCTGCCTCGATTGTTGAAAGGGAGACCACTGGTTGTTTCTTCGAACTCCAAGCAACTGCTCCCCCACTAAGCATAAAAACATATCCAGAAGTGCTCCTACGATCATCTTGATCACCGGCATAGTCACTATCAGAGAAGACCATTAATATTTCATCACTTGCAGCTCCTCTTTTGTAGAGAATCCCCAAGTCCACTGATCCCTTCACATACCTCAAAACTCTCTTAATAGCCTGCATATGTAGACTTGTAGGTCTCTCCATATACCTACTGACCAAACTAACCACAAACATAAGATCCGGCTAGTCACTGATAGGTACATAAGGCTACCTACCATCATCTTGTATTGAGTCATATCCACTTGCTTTTCATCTTCATTCTTCATCAGTTTAGTACCCGGTACCATTGGATTACGAACTGAATTTGCATCCTCCAAGCCGAACCTCTCTAAAATCTCCAGAGCATATTTCTTTTGACTTAAGTAAATTCCTTCATCATTTTGCACAACCTCTACTCCGAGAAAGAACTTCATCTTACCTAAATCAGTCATATCAAACTCCCGTTTCATTGAAGCTTTAAACTCTGCAAACATCTCCTCATCACTTCCAGTGAATACCAAGTCATCCACATACAAGCTCACCACTAGAATCTTTCCTTCTCCTTGAGTTTTGACAAATAAAGTATGCTCACTTGGACATCGAACAAACCCTTCCCTCAAAAAATATGATTCAATCCTACTAAACCAGGCTCTTGGTGCCTGCTTTAATCCGTATAAAGCTTTCTTTAACTTGAAAACTTTGTACTCCTCTCCCTTCTTCTCGTAACCAAGGGACTGCTCTACATACACATTTTCATCTAATTCTCCATGGAGAAATGCACTTTTTACATCCAGTTGATACACTTGCCATTTTCTCTGTGTTGCCATAGCTAAAACCATCCAGATTGTGTCCCATCTTGCCACTAGTGCGAACACCTCAGTGTAGTCAATCCCATGTTGCTGTGCATACCCCTTTGCCACAAGCCTAGCCTTGTATTTGTCAACTTCCCCCTTCTCATTGAGCTTCGTCTTGTATATCCATTTTACCCCAATCTTTCTTGCATTCTTTGGTAGCATAGTTAGTTCCCACGTACCATTTCTCTCTATTGCTGAAATCTCATTATCCATGGCTTCTCTCCATTTCTGACTTCTTGAGGCTTCTTCATAGGTGTATGGATCTCCGGAAGCGGTATAGAGTACCATGTTTTGAGTTTCTTCTTGCACAAACCTGCATCATCGTAACGTAATCCTCCATCCAAAGATGGTGTTCTTGGTTTCGGCAAAGCGAGTTGATTAGGCTCATTGTTTTCGACTGATCTTGTTGAAGACGGACTTGATAAAGAATGACTGATTACTCCAGAAGAAGGACTGATTACTCTAGTTGCCTCATTCTGCTCTTGTTCTTGCTCTTCAACCTCATCTTCATTTTCACCAAATTCTTCTTCACTCACATCGTTCTCATCATCTCTCCACTCTAGCAACACATTGGGGACACCTTCTGTCCAGTCCCAAATTTTGTTTTCTTCAAATATCACATCACGACTAATCACCACTTTCTTTGTGACTGGATTATACATTATGTGGCCTTTTGTTTCTCTACTTACTCCCAGCAATACACATTTTGAGCTCCTTGAATCCAGCTTTGTTCTTTTCACATCTGGAATATGTACGTGGCCAATGCAACCAAACACTCGAAAGTATTCTACTGAGGGTTTAACACCACTCCATGCTTCTTCAGGTGTGAGATCTTTGATTGCCAAAGTAGGACTCCTATTCAGTACATGCACACACCAGTTTACCGCCTCCGGCCAGAACTCTCTAGGAATGTGTTTTTCGGACAGCATGCTTCTAACTAAATTCATGATCGTCCGGTTCTTCCTCTCAGCAACTCCGTTTTGCTGAGGAGTGTATGCTGCAGTCAATTGTCTCTTGATCCCATTCACACTACAATACTCATTGAACTCTTTAGAAGTGAATTCACCACCTCTATCAGTTCGTAAACAACCCACCAAAGAACCAACCTCTTTCTCCACTAAACTTTTGAACCTTTTGAACATATTAAGACCTTCTGACTTTTCTGAAATAAAATAAACCCAACACTTTCTACTAAAATCATCAATGAAAGTGATTAGGTATCTCTTTGCTCTGTTGGATTCTGGATTCACAGGTCCACAAATGTCCGAATGAACAAGTTGCAGCTTGTTCGAGGCTCTCCAGTGGCTTTTCTTCGGAATGTTGTCCCTGTGTTGTTTCCCGGCTGCAATCAGTACACACCTTCGTAGGATCTTTGAGTAATGGCAGCCCTTCAACCATCTTCTTGTAATACAAGGTCTTTAAGCCTTTGAAACTAAGGTGAGCAAACCTGTTGTGCCATAGTTGTGTTTCACCCTCTTCACTAATTTGAAAGTAAGCTACTGGTTCCTTTGGAGGCATTGCTGCAAGCATAATGAACATTCTGTTAGTGGTCATGGCTGTCTCCATAATGAGGCCTCTAGTTGGATGAAATAGTTTGCACGTATTGTTTTGGATAAGTATTGCTAGGCCTTTATCCTGTAGTTAACCCATACTCAACAAATTGTTTTTCAACTCCGGGATGTAGTAAACACCATCAATCTTTTGCATCACTCCAGCTACATTCAGCTTCACACATCCCTTTCCCATTACTGCCATTCTCGAATTGTTGCCTAGCTTGACCGAATGCCTGAACCCTTCATCTAATTCTGTAAACCACAGTTTATTCCCACTCATATGGTTGCTACAACCCGAGTCTAAAAACCATACTTCTTCTCTGGTTGATTTATGAAGTTCCACATATGAATGAGCAACATTTCATCTTCTTCATCCAATTCCGCATAATTAACTACCTTTTCCCAACTAGGACATTCATAAGAAAAATGCCCTAGTTTATGACATCGAAAGCACTCAATGATGGCTTTGTTGAAAGGTTGTCTTCCCCGACCTCTGCCTCTGCCTCTGCCTCTGAAGCTTCCACGACCTCTACTTCTACCTCCAAATCGATCATCCTCCCTTGCTTCAGACTTCTCTCCGCTGGTGACCTTGAGAACTTGCTCCTCCTCTTTGTGTCCCTTCATTCTTTGCTCATGCACAAGCAAGCTGCTTTGGAGTTCATCAATGGTCATTTCAGCAAGGTTATTTGATTCTCAAAATATTCTCAATGATGACAGTTTGCTCCATACGTTCACCATGAGATTTCATCTTGTTGGCAATAGTAAGAGTTCTACCAAAATAATCGTCAACACTCTCGCCTTCTTTCATTCCAAGAAGCTCAAATTCTCTCCGCAACGCTTGTAATTGAGCCCGTTTCACCTTAGTAGACCCTTGATACTTCTGACGCATGGAATCCCATATTCCTTTTGCAGAATCTCTATTCAAAATCGTTTCCATAATGGAACGATCAATGGCTTGGAAGAGATAATTTTTTACTTTCAAATCTTTCAGCCTCATGTCTTCCCCAGTCTTTTTCGTGCCTCAAAATACATTCGCTCCGGTTGCAATTGTGGGAATTCGGTCTCGATCAAACTCAATACTCTTTGGATCGTAGGAAATTTTCCATCAGCATGGCCCAATGGTCATAATGACCATCAAACACAGGAATATTTGGTTGGATGAAATTTCCTTCACCGCCATGCCTCGATCTCACCTTCTTCGCTCTCTGCACTCTCTCTCTTCACAAGAACACTTTGCAACTCTCTCGATCGAGCCACGGAGCTCGATACCATTTGTTGGAGGCGAGAAATCTTTATCTTTGTAAAACTCACAGAATTGGGAGAATGGAATTGCTTTTATTCAATGATAAAGCTGGCTTATATATCAAGCCTTTACAACAGAAAATCAGAAAAATATGCAACCCATGTTTAACACTCCTACAAACGTGGTTTAGTGAACAAGGAATAAATCAAACCTAATCTCTTAATCCTAACAGATTTTTAGGACACTAACTCAGTTCCAACACCTTTTACCCGAATACTATGGGAAAAATTGTAGAAAATAAATTCCATATTCATCTATCGTTGTAAATCGTTTCAGTATGGTATTAAAAGCGGATCAACGACATAGAAAATTTGACTTTCAATGAGCAGGGGATCTTGTCAAAAAGTCCATCTCCAAATTGCCTACACCCGGCACAATCACTCATGTTAGCAGCAGTTTGTGGACGGACTTTTTGGGGTGTTGAATTTTTTTTTTTTGTGGTATAGAGCTTTCGGTGGGAGGGAGGGAGCCAACAGCAATTTTGGAGTAGAAGAGGTTTTATGATGAGGGTTGATTGCAATTTTTTTAATTGATTGGAGGTTTGTTGGAGAAGAAGAAGTGATGTAGAGGAGTTTGTCATAATTTTACTTTTTTTGGTTATTTTTCTATTCTTTTTATTTTAATTCGAAAAAGAATAATCTTGTTATTTAAAACAAAAATTTACCATTAAACAATCAAACTAATAGTTTTTTTTTTATGAGAAAAACTTTGCTCGCACGTTTTTAAAGAATTAAGAACCCAAGTACTTAGACATTGAAAGTTCAAAACTCCATCATCACAAAGTTCAAAAGTTCGAACCCCAAGTCTATTTGCCCTAATAAATTTTAGTGGATAAGTTCAAAACTCCATCATCACAAAGTTCAAAAAGTTCGAACCCCAAAGTCTATTTGCCCTAATAAATTTTAGTGGATTTGAACTCATAAGTATAATTTTTATTTTTTAAAATTCAATTCAATTTATACACAATAAGTTACCAAAATAAAAAGCCCACAACGGGTGCAGGAATAAAAAGTAACAAAATTTAAATAAACAAATCAACCCACACACACACAATCAGTGCAATAACGGGTACGAGAATAGGCACAATCTTAAATTACTGAACATGTTCTCAAGCCATATCAAGAAATTGTCAAATACGATAATCCTTGGCCTCGCCTTAAAATTTAAAAAAAAAAACAAAAAAAAAAGGAACTCACCACATGGCATCATTTGTACAGTCACGTCGTAATATAAATTACCTCAATTTTTATCATGTTTTACACCCTTAAGAACTTTTACCAGCATAACTCCTCTGCATAGGCATCAGAACATTTGACCTTTGAGCCTCAGCTTACTAGACTCTATGTATAAACTTAGAACTACACAATGTACATTTTTTTTTAATACAGGAAACTTCTTTATTTGCAATTAGCCCGCACCTTCTTGAAAGATGGGTACAAGCCAGCAGCACAGTCGAAAGAAAGAGGACAAGAGGTAGCTCAAACTAGCCTCGGTTAACTGTACAACTACTTCCTTTCCTACGGCATCTAAGTGGGGTTTGGGGACTGAGCAGCAATTCTCCTCTCTGCAAGCAAATGAAATAATAGATTAATGGGTTACCAATACAAAGAATTGTACTGCACTAAACGAATACTTAAATGATCATTCAAATTGAATTTACGACACCACACAATACTTTAAGCCACGAGGAATCGTATTCAATCCTTCTGGAAGATCAGAAATTTGAGTTAATCTGTGCAGATGGTAGAGTGTACATTGGGGCAAACTTTTGATGGTTTTAATTGAGTTAAATTTTGTTGGTTACTAGTCTTTTATTCATTTTTTTTATTTGAGTCAAATTTAATTTTAATTTTAGACACAATTTCCAACACAATTTCTGGTGCATTTTTTGTAAAAAAAAAAAATTAAAAAAATAATCTTAAATTATTATTATAAGCGTGTGTCACGACGTGTACACATCCTTTTTAAAATGTACATTTCCTTTTCGGAAAAATAAGGTGTCGGTAAGTCCGTGCTGGAGCTTAGTTGTCATGAATGGAAAAGCTTTCGCCTTTCACGAAGTGCTCTCATTATGAGAACTTCCTCTGGCCAAGTTTATATCAGTTACTTGGTGTGGGAAGAGAAATTCTGGGGTTAAAACTTAATCAACCCGCCAAAAGGCCTGTGAAAAACAATGCCCAAGTAATAGACAAGGTAACAACTGCTTACCCCCAGCAGCAACAAGTTTCTCTACTCGAGCTACAATATGTTTCCCGTATGTGTACTTCTTCAGTGCATTCAAATGAACTTTTATTCTTGACAGGATCAATTCACGCTGCTGATCGCTACAAGTTTCAAGTACTTTCTGTACAACATAATTAGCGAATTGATCTTTCATCATAGCCTGGAAGCAAGAAAAGGTTATAGGAAGAAAATAAGTTATCATGAGATAAGAATATGACTTGGAAAAGAATCAATAATTTCATAGATCTTACAGTGGCCACAAGATGAAAAATACAGAATGGGGACCTCAAATTTGTACAAACTCTTGTGATGCACAATCAAGATGACAATTCTCACACATTATCTCATTAAAATTATCTGCTACCGAGTCCCTCGCCAAATAGTTATACTGCACAAACTTGATTAGTGAAATTCAAAATTCATCCAACTTTCTACAAATCAAGTCTCAAAGAATAGCATCCAAATAGGATCCCCTATTCAAAATCTACATTTATTTATAAATTAAGAAGCAAAGTTTGTCTGGTCTGAAGTAGAGTGTAGAGAGACAACAGCAGAGGAGGAAGTCGTCAATTTCCTAATCACTTGTTTGATCCCGATAAGACATAAAAGTAAAAGAAACAAAAGGAACATTCATTTCCCATCAGCCCCCACTCGTATGAAGGGAGAAAATAGAAGAGATGGTAGTAAGGAACTCGAAAGAGTTATTGCACACCATAATGAAAAAAATCCAGAACTATAATCAACATTGACTTCGCTGGATTCATTTGGCTAACAATGTTTACACGCGCACACACATAAGATTTTGCAAAACATGACATCATACAACTAAATAATTTCTCTGTTTCACTAGACACTCCAAACAAAAGTCTCTTTCCACTTTTATTCCCTTCCAACTCTCTGTCAAACAAAACTAGAGTTTTTCCTCCACTCTCTTCTTCTCTCCCTATCCTTTCACTCTTCTACCCCCACCCTAAGCCCACCTCCACAGAAAAAAGAAGCATTTCTTATACACCCACCATATTCCATAGGTTTCAATTTCATGAATTCCTAAGCATTATTTAAAAATGCAAAATATGTATGGAAATACACAACCATTTTGAAAGATCATAATGCAACAAGGACGAAAGCCCCATCCATATAGATACCGGGAAGAATTCCTTGAGAATAAGAAGACAATTTGAATCATCTCATATAAAGACATACTTACAATTGCAATAAAGATTTTCAAACTCCTACAAGTCTGTTCCTTCCTCTAAATTGAAGATAAAGTTATAAAATCAAAGTTCATATACATTATGAGAGCCCCATTAGAGACTAGTACGATTCAAATCAACATTAAACTTCTTTACCAATTTCTCAAGGTACTAGAATTTTATCTAACACTTATATACAGATAGTAACACAAGTCTTTAGAATTTAGACCATCTGCAGGATCAGCTTTTTTCATGTTTGTTCTTTTGGGGTATCAGAAGGAATACAGTTTGGAGTCCAAGAGTGGAACTATACATAGGAAAATATTCTCCAGGTCCATTCCCCACATATTCTTTGGATACCCAGCAACACTGGGTTTGATGGTGGTGGCAGTGATGGGTGGTGGTGGGGTGTTTGTGTGCGCACAGTGCTGGTAGGAGTTTGACGGGTAAAGAGCAGAACCAGACGCCAACTCAGAGGTGAATCCCGAACTTCAAAGCCACACTCAACCTAACATGATTGCTGGAAGTACAGAAATGACTACTAAATTGCGAGCATATTTTTTGATGCAAAGTGTAACGAACCTGAAGAGGCTCATTCTCATCAGTTGTTCCAAGCATCTCGTTCACCAAGAGTTGATGTTCACTTGGATCACCAAAAGTCAAACACTTCTCTACAACGTTTGAGGCAAACTTCTGCTGGCTCATTTGAACTATCTTTCCAGCCAATTCTTCAATTATTGCAGTTCGCTCGTGTGATTTTCCATGCTCCAGTACATGCTATCATAAGGAAACTCAAAAATAATTACTAATAGCTTCAACAGTTAGACAGAAATTTTGTCACAAAGTTACCTATTTAATGTATTTTGATTAAGAAAGGGTTTACTCATGGAAGCGAGTACGTCGTGATAAAATAAAAGACATGCATATCAGCAAAAATCATGTTGCTTATAATAAGGATAACACCTTGACAAAATTTCATAATAGCAAAAGCATTGACAAATAAAATTCACTTCAAAGTAATCCACACAAGACTTTATTAAAATAATGAGATGCACAAAGTTAGAAGCCGGCAGCATATAATGCACCATACTCTAAGTCTTTTGTAAAGACTTACAAACCTGGACGACATAATTCCCGTACTGATCCTGTGCCAACATGCTTACAGACCCCAGAATCTCTTCCATCACTTTGCTCTGGGTATTCAGATCCTTGCAGTGTTCAAGCACTCTCTGCCACATCATAAGATTTTACAGAGTTTAGTCCCTCAAAAAACAACTGGCACAGAACTTAAAAAATTCAAACTAAGAACAACTTTCTCTAACCTGTATCACACGGCACCCATATGGATGAGTGGATAGAGTCACAACTTGATCAAAAAATGTAGAGACAATGAACTGAATATGCTCCTCCGGCACACATTCAATGCATTTTTGTATCACATGGTTCCCATTTTGATCACGAACGCAACGCGTGATACGACCATCAAGTTCTTCTACCATTTTGATCTTCTGATCTAAATCAACAACTTCTATTGCCTAAATTATCAAAAGAAGTCCATTACTTAATTATTCAACATCAGATTTTCAATTAGCTGTAGTATTGTTACAAACATATATAATCAACATCAATAAAGGAATGATAAAAATACGTATAGACTCCTTAGTACTACATGTCATGGACAATTTATGCATGATTCAATACAGCATACAAGAACGTCAACAAATGCATTGCTGCAAAGTTGTTACCTTTTGAATCACCCGACAACCATACATTTGGAGGCTCAGTGTAAGAACATGTCCAAAAAGTTCATTAGCCAGCTCTCTTCTCTGAGATGCCATTCCATGTTCAAAAAACTGAAAAGACCAAACTTAGCACTAGTGTATGAACCAATAGACTCTAAAAGCTCGGGGCTATATGTGTCCACATATATAATCATAATTCATAAGTAGTGACTAAATAAAGGACCAGAGATCATGAGTACCTTCTGAATTACATAATTTCCAAACACGTCCGTCATCAAAGTAAGAGCCTGAGGAAAAATTTCCTGAAAAACCATGTTCTTCTCCTCTGTTGTGGCAGTCTCAAGTTTTTGTTGAATGAATCGGCTTCCATATTGATCCGCACTGGACACAGGTATAATGCCTAAATAAAGTATATTGCAACAATCATAACTGGTAAGGTAGGCCAATTTGAGCAAGACATACCTGAACTCGACAACATGACCAGCAATATCTGAAAGTTCAAAACACTTGGATTTATTACTCTTAAACTCCTCCAGCAGAGAGGAAGCAAAGCTATTCTCCATGTAAGGTCCCATGACACCCCCAGCTAGGTTTCTCATCCCACCAGGGTATCTCATGTTGAAATCACCATGCCCCATGGGGCTGCCAGGTCCCATAGGAGAATTTGGAAGTACAGGATTTGCCATGGGACTTCCAGGATATGACAACCCAATGCCAAGCATGGGATTGCCGTAGTAGCCATGAGGACTAGAAGAACTATTCTTGCCACCCAAGGTAACACCATACTGTGATTTCTGTGGAGATAACAGAGAACCAAGATAAGCTTTCTGAAGTAAGTCCATGTACGAATTGCCCATGTAGTTCACATCGACAGAAGGATCGTTAAAAGCTGCAACCTGTGAAGCAGCATATTCAGCAGTTTTCAAGTACTGAAGATACAAGGGGTCGACAAGAGGTGCCTGCAGCACATTCCTTGACATCTGATTTCCCATCCGACTGAGGTTCTGTTCGAAGGCACCTAGATTTGATCCCCCCAACATCATAGAGTCCATCCCTGGTACAGCCATAGCAGATGCAGCAGCAGCATTCTCAAACAAGGGAGGCAAATTTGAATTGCCAAGTTGGCTTGATATTGGACTCGTGGGGTAGCCACTTAAACCATAATTAGGAAATGATAGATTTGGACTATAAAAATGCTGATTTGGACTATGTGACTGCTGATATTGAGAAAGTACGCCACCCCCACCATTAACGGAGGAGATCGAAGATCCTTTCAGGTATGAGCTATTAGAAGGAACAGTATTGTGAAACTCGGACGGAAGGGAAGAGTTGCTAAGATCTGAGCCATTGCCATTGCTTGCACCAGATTCAGAAACCATCATTTTTGCCGACTGGGAATCATAAGGCATGTTGAACTGCCCAGCTTCAGATTTCTTCATGTATGTGTGCTGCTTTGTGTTATTCTGACCACCCGGAAGATTGAAAAGATAATTCCTATGGTCACTGACATCCTGTTCAATCTGAGATGGAAAATGATTCTCCTCATCCAAAACACCATTTGAAATATTCATGCCTGACAAAGATGCTGCAAGATCTGTAGACTCATTTGTGCGAGATGAAATGCCGTTGAAGGAGATGGGACTGTTAACGTTTCTCTTCCCGAGCGCCCACCCTGCCTCCTCCAATAGGAGTAGGGCAAGGACTAGGAACCCGTGCAATATGTTGAGGATCAGGAGTCGAGCTTCTTGACAAGGAAGCACCTAGTGCAGCAGCATAAGAATATGATGCAGGCGGTCCAACATGTTGAGTAGCAGATGAGCCCTGGATATTTGAAGTAGAGTGTATAGGGTCTGGAGATGTCAAATCACGAAGTGTATGAGCCAGCTCAGCCTCAGCCAAACTCATAGGATCAGCATTCTCATCAAAAGCATTTCGACTTGCTGGGCGTGAAGGATGTGTAGAGACGGGATTAGCACGGTTCAAGTCATCCTGCACAGATATCAAGCGATAGAATGAATCACAAAGGCCATGGGGAAAACTATTTTCCTCTTGGGACGGGGGATAACAGAGTTCAGAATATTAGAACTGTGAGCTAATGCAACTTCCTATCAACATAGCATTCTTGGGGTAGGGAAGGCAACTAGGTCATACAGCAAATCACATGAAACAAAAAAGAACAAAAACAAACAAACAAACAAGGTCTTGAATCCTACTTTAATGCTCTTCGCCCATAAAGACAATATAAAACACAACAACAATAAAAAAGGATCAAAAGAAATAAATGCTTAATTTGAAATGACAAAGAAGCACACGGGAATGAATTCTGAATTTCTTTTCTAGATTAATATGAGCCAGAAGATCTAACTGCTTAATCATTAGCAGAGTTTCAAGACAAGATCCTAATATATAGCAACTTGAAAGGCCTAAGAATTAGATTACATCAATCCGGGTCAATGACTTTTAACCATGAAGCATGCAAATTAAAACATGTTCAGGTCACATTAAAGGAATTTTGGGATTGATGGGACCAGACATGGAAAAACATGGCGGCAGAAATGAAAAAAATATGATTGCAATCAGAATGTGCACGTTTAGAAATTTGATCGCATCAATGTTGCCATCGAGAACCACACCAGGTCACCAGCGGGTTGCAGCAATACTGGTTCCACAAATTCACATATAAAATTTGCATCAAAATCATTCGAATGATCAATGATTTAAGAAAATATGTATGTCTATTTTCATACAGCAATTATTTTGTGGTGTAGTGAAATAAAGTGAGAATGGGACTCTTATCTAATGTACACATTGCAATCAAAACTATTATTATTCCAAAAGTAATAATAACAACCAATGGAGCAAAGATATAGCTTCAAAAAATTATACTCAGTCATGGAAGCAATGTAGAAAATTAAATTAAGCCCATTGTAAAATACATTTACACAATAAGCAAACTGCCATATGCACCCCAGTGGGGTGAAGGAGGCTGATTTTCATATAAACAAACATCTCATGTAAATAATGCAACCAAATGGATACATCAAAATTGCCAATAAGCAGTTCAATACATGCATAGAAAAGGATAGTTTATCAATAAACATACAAACTTGAACATTCAGGTCCATAAATGACATTACATAGGAAAGGAACAGAGCCAAAGAATGAGTCATCTATTTACAAATTTAGCATAATCAGTATAAGTAAGATAGAAAAGGTCAGTGATCTTCAACATCAAGCACCACCATGTTGCAATCTCAGGAGAAGAAGGGATATATCCATCAACAATATTTTTTATAAATCAAACAAATTTGCCCAACTCATTTACCTGAAATATTTCAGCTAGACTCTTCTGCTTACTGCCTAGTCCTAGTCCAGGCAAACCAATGAGCCCGTCACCACCCCACTCCACAGAACCCTGCACTTTATCAGCCTGACTATCAGTCTCTGGCTTCTTTGAATTGAAGCCAGGTGGCATTGAAAACAGTGATGTCCCCCCACCACCGCTATCGGTCTGGTTCACCTTCCTCCTATCCCCAATTGCAGAATTCCCTCCTTGTAGCCTCTGTGCAAACCGCCAATCCTCCCTTGACATTATAGGGGGTGGTAGCCTTGGGTTTAGATTGACATTCGAGTAATAGTAAGAGGAATATGCAGGATCAGACCTAAGATCTTCCTCAGACACAAACCCGTTACCATTCTTGTTCCTAACAAACTCGGCAAAGGCTGAGCCACCACTGTTGCTACCGCTGCCGCCGCTGCCGTGGTTGAATAATCCACCCACAGCATTCAGAGAACCCTCAACAGTAGGTGGAGCTGACCCGCTCCTGTACAAATTCAGCTCATTCTCGTGATCATCAACCTCCTGGCCGCGCTGTTCACGAATCAGCAACCCTATGTCCTTCTCCAACTCATCTTCAAAAGAATCTTCATTGTTTCTTAGCATCGGTCTCCTACCCAATTCAGATAACATTTTGTTTCACAAACCCAAAATCCCACAACTATTCACTCGCTCATTCCAAAAAGAAAGACCAAATTAACACCCACAAACCCTAAAAAACCCTAAAAAGCTATAAAGGCCAAGACCTTATTAATCCAAACATCAAAAGGCAACAAACCTAGTATGAAAAACCTAAAAAATAATGCTTTAACCTCAAACCTCCAGGATCATCCTCAAATATTAACTTGAATTCTCCATAAAATCATGGTATCGTAAACAAAACAAAAAGTCAGTTCTTAGCAAAAGGTCCTTTTTTCACATTGATTTTCAATAAAAATAGAAGAAAAAAAATTGAACGTGAGCAAAGAAGCGATTGAGAGGACAAGGGTATTAATAGAGAAAGGTTTTTAATTTTTTTTGTTCAAGTTATATACGAGAAAATCATCCTGGCGGCGAATTGTTGTTACAGAGAACCCCTTTAGGGTTTTGTTTTTCAATTACTATAAATTGGGACGTTAAAAACTGTAACTGTGATTTTATATATATATATATATATGTGTGCGGGTGTTCATATTCGATTAGGATTTAGGGGCCTAATTGACCTAAAAAAATTAAAGAGTTAAAAAGTCGAATTTGAGATTTGAGAAAATAAAAAGTGTGAACTAATCAGTTCTTTGTTTATGTTAACGAGATTAATTTTTTTTTTTTTTTTTTTATGGTACAAATTTTTTTAATTTTATTTGGGTTAATTTTACAAACGATCACTTAAATTACTTTAAAATTTCAAAACGATCACTAAAGTTCAAAAATTGTAGCGATGGTCACTAAAATATATATTTCTTTCACAAACAGTCACTCTCTTAAATTTCTAACTTGAAACATACAATAGTCAATTATTTATTGTATGGTAGTCCATATACTTTATATAATATTTATTTTAGTCCATATATTTAATTATCTTTCAATTAAGTTCTCTAAAATTGTATCTTATGTCCTTAATCTTTTACATCTTTATATTTTGTAGAGGTGTTAATCCGGTCGGTGAGGCGGGTCGTCGCCCGCCCGATGTTCCCCGTGCGGCCTGCGTTCGAAAAAGCCACAAGATCTTTGGGGGTTGGTGGTGGGTCAAATTGACCTAAAAATTTTCAAAAGCCCGGCCCACCCATTGGCCCATATGGGCCGCGGTTCGATCCGGTTCGGCCCGTATGAATAAAAAATTAATTTTTTTTGAAATTACTAAAAAAATTTAGTTACTTATTGTAATTCAAAAAAAAAATATTTACATATATAACAAAAATGTGTTAAATTACTAAATAAAAAATAAATAACAATGATAAATTCACATTTGTTAATTTTTAATTCAATTTCTATTTTTATTTATATATTTAAAGACTAAAACGTGAACGCATCTGTCACATCTTTCACTTTAAACAATTTCCCTGCCATTTTTTTTTTATTTTTTAAATATCATTTCAAATATGAAAGTTTGAATTTTACGCCCATTTTTTTTTAAAAAAATCAAAGCGGTTCGGTAGGCCGCGGGTTGGCCTCTTCTACCAGTGAGCGGCCCGGGTTGGCCTTCTCGGCCGTGAATGACCTCACCTGTTTGGTTGCGGCCCGCCATGGTTCGCGAGTCGAGTCGGGCGGGTGGGCGATCTTGGGTTTGGTCGGCCCGCCCGTCTTGACACCTCTAATATTTTGGTCTAAAATTTTAATTATCTTTCAATTAAGTCCTCCAAAAATTGTATTTTAGGTCCTTTAACTTTATACATCTTCAAACTTTGGTCCTCCAAATCTTTAATTTTAATGGCCAAAATAAGTACAATTTTAGTGGTCAAAATAAGTGCACTTACAATTAAATGCTTGACTTTACACTCAAATTTTCACCTAAACGAACAAAATAACATAATTAAAAAATAAACTACTTAATAGAACTCATAAATTATCACTTAGAGTTGACAAAAATATATTTCATTGACAACTCCAGGTGATAAGTGCGGATTTTGCACTTATTTTGATCACTAAAAGTGGATATTTGTGAGTTTTGTCAAATAGTTTATTATTTAATTGTGTTATTTTTTTCGTTTAGGTGAAAATTCGAATGTAAAGTCAAGAATTTAATTGAAAGTGTACTTATTTTGACTACTAAAATTGTACTTATTTTGGCCATTAAAATCAAAGATTTGGGAGACCAGAGTTTGAATATGTATAAAATTGAAGGACCTAAGATGTAATTTTTGGAAGACTTAATTAAAAGATAGTTAAAAATTTGGAGACCAGAGTGTAAAGATATAAAAAGATTAAGGACCTAAGATACAATTTTTTGATGACTTAACTGAAAGATAATTAAAAATATAGATACTAAAATAAATATTATATAAAGTATATAGACTATCATGCAATAAATAAATATTTATTGTATGTTACATCACCATTTCAAGTTAGAAATTTAAGAGAGTGACCGTTTGTAAAAGAAATATATACTTTAGTGATTATCGCTGCAATTTTTGAACTTCAGTGACCGTTTTGAATTTTTAAGTTAACTTCAGTGACCGTAGGTGAAATTAAATAAGTTTATAAGTGAAAGACAGAAAAATAATAATAATAATAATGACATAAGGATGATATAGATATAGAGAGAGAATCTGTGGGCGCCACGTTTGCACTTTAGATACGGAGTTTGGTAAGTGGGCAGATACTTATATGTTTGCGGGAAATTGCCGCAAATGGTTCCTAATCTTTGCACTCAGTGCGAAAATGGTCTCTATTCTTTATTTTTTTAGTACATAAGTTCTTAATTTATGTATTTTAATGCAAAATTAATTCTTATTTGATAAAAAAAAGACAAACATGCCCTTATTTTTAATTGGATTCCTAATATTTACAAAAAGTACAAATAGGTTCAATTAGGGATGGCAAAGGATCCGATCTCCCATGGTCCGTCGGCTGACCCTTAAAAGTTCGTCTCGTGAGTGGCCGGGCTCATCCAAAGCGGGCCTAGACCCGAGCAGGCGGCCGGGCCGAGAAAAATAAACATGGGCCGAGCACGTGGACTGGTCCAGTTAAGTTGGTCTCCCAGCTCAATTTTTTTTTCTCAAACGACTATATTTTTTTTCTTATAAATACCCTATAAACTTTTATATTCTTCATAAATTCACAATTTTCTCAACCTATTTTCCTACAACAATCCAAAAAAATTATATTATCAATATAAGCTCTTTTATTGTGCAATTTATTGTTGAATCACATTTCTAATTTTCTACATTTTACATTTTAGTTATCTACATTCTACATTCTACATTTCTAAAAAAAAAAAAAACCTCCAAATTTTTTTTCAACTTTAAAAAATAGAATTTCACGTGGGTCCGAGGACCACGGGCGATCGAACTCATTTTTCATGGACGGCTCGGCTCATCTCTTCATGGGCCGAGCTCGGCCCATTGCCATCACTTTCAATACTTTTATTTTTTATAAAAATTTAAAAGAAACTAACAAATTGATAATATACTAAATTATTTTTTATATTTTACGAACTATTATAAAATACAAAATTATATCATTATTATTAAGTAATCATATTATTTAAATTTTAAACTTTAATTTTACTGTTACAAAATAATAATAATAAAAAATTGTCACAAACTTGATGCTCAAATATTTTTATTTAATTGAGATATTCGTTTATTAACTACAAATATTAAAGCTCAAATTGTATTCTTTATATTTTAATTTATCGTTCAACAATAAAGAATACATAATGTGTAAATTAATTATTGTTAGTATTTTTATGTTAAAAAACATAATAATATTAGTTCAATGTCATAAAATTTTATAAGTCATTTTGTTATTTATTTAACTTAATTTTTATTCAAGTTTTTCACATCACGTAGCAATTACATATACCGAAAGTACAATAATTTTATATTTTTCTTTTATAAAAAATTTAATTGTCATGATTATAGTGATATAATTAATATACTAAATTAAAGATTATTTAATAAATATATCGGACCTATTTGCACATTTTACAAATATTAGAAATTTAATTGCAACTTTCTTTGATTAAAACTAAAGGTATTTTTGTCATTTTCATCAAATAAAGACTAATTGTGGACCAAAATATATAGGTTAGGGATTGCTATGTCAAAAAATAAAGGTTAGGAACCATTTCTGTACTAAGGAAAAACATTAGAGACCATTTGCACCAATTTTCCTATGTTTACTGCTAAACTGACCTTTTGAAAGTGAGATCTCCAAGTTGCCCCTGGTTCTAAAATTTAAAAAAAAAAATAGCAAATATGCCCCTATTTTTTTTTATTTTATTTTATTTTTTGTGCAGTCCATCCATTTCATCTATTTTGACTTTATAGATGGAGAAAATCTTTAATGTTTCCTTTTCGAGTATCCAATGACCTCATTTCGAACAAGATATTCGTTTCCAAGCTTAGCTCGATTCATTCTTATAATTGATGCTCGGTTCGGCTCATTGGCTCGTGGGTTGAACGATCCGAATTAAGTAGCCTACGAGCTCAGCTCGATTTTTTTTTTTTTTTGGAATATTATTTCGAATAATTTAAAAAAAAAATAAAGTATGAAAAAAAAATTATGTAAAAACTTAAAAGTTGAAAACCCTCATCTTTTTTCAAGTTTAGGACCGACTACTTTGAACGTAGGCGGAGTTAAAATTGTACACAAACAAGTTCTTAACATGTTCAATTTTTTGTTAAAATAATACGAAGGAAATATCAAATACTTATGCAAATAATACTTAATACAAATTCAAGTATTATGTATTTCAAATCATCAAGTTCTTCAGACATCATTCTGTCCATTTTATTTTGGATCCGAAGTTCAGCATCTTCCCAATCTTTAGATACAGTAAGCTTTCTAATATGTCGGTTCTAAGTCTTGACTTGAAATCAGACATAACTCTGCCACATGTACTAAAAGCAAACTCCGATGCTACAGTTGATACCGAAGATGTTAGTAGACCGCGTACCATACTTGAAAGAATTGGATATTGACGTTCATTTTATCTCCACCATCATCGTATATCAAAATTTTCTCTTTTCATCATCTAAAATACTTAGCATGTCGTGCGCGAAATACTTAGCTAACTATAAATTTGTATCAATAGAACGAGAAAGAGAAAAAAATAGAAGAAGAATCACTATCATGTTGACTACCCCTAACTGAATTGATGTAACTCTATAAGTTATTATCGTCAAGTGATGACGAAGCATGTGTTGGAACAGGAGGTCATATGACGTTCCTATCGGCCTTTTTAGTGTATACCTTATACATTTGACATAAAAAATTTATAAATTACCATATGTTAATGGATTTCCATACATTATTTTTTGTAAAATTGTCATTATGATTATATACGTAGCACCCTCTAAGTTAAGTTTGGAATCCATAATAGATGCTAATGGAAATAACATAGTCTCAATATTTTTTAAATTTAGCCTCCATCACATATATAATATTAGAAAAAATAGCAAATTCCTTATACTTATTAAAATTGTTAGCAATGTAATAGAAATTAATGATTAAGAACTAGTGGAGCAATCGAATAATATACACATGAACATACATTTGTTGTGTCGAAAAAACTTTCAAAATTTTTATAACATGAGCAAATATTTTTCATTCATATGTTTGCAAATCATATTATGAGGGTGTGTGATTGTTCGCTTTAATATACAGTAATGCAATTTTCGTACCATTCACAAGATTCAAGCATAGGATATGTTGAATTCCATATATGGCCTACATCAATGCAAATTTTTTTTCTTGAAGTTCATTTTCAATACATAGAGCAGTAGCTGGTGAAACCATAATATAATTAAGGTATAATTGCATATTTGGTCCTCAATCTTTCAAAAAGTTGGAGATATACCCCTAACTTTTAAAAATATCACCAACCATCCCAAACGGTTTTGGAAAAATAGGCATGGTAGGTTCTTTATGACTATATTGCACTTTTCTTTAAATAAACAAAACAAAAACAAAAAAAAAAAAAAATGATTGAAAAATAACCAAATGTACCAAAAAAAGTAATAATGTACCCAAAAAAAAAGTAACAAATAGGTCATCTTCTACCATCCCCACCTTTCATTGTAGGACTCATGGCCCCTTAATGGGTCTGTATTAAAATCTCTCTATGATCGTGATCCAAATCGATTGTGAAACCTCTCGATATTTTCCCTCAAAAAATCTAAATCATTACTTTTTCTCCCATCTCGTGGAAAACCTCTGTCCCAAATTTCAGTCATATCATTATTAGTATCTCTATACCCGTTCCTGATATTATCAATAAATAGCTCATCTCTAAACATAAGGCTTTGGTCTTGACAATTATTAATGGGCCGAAAGTGAAAGTCATCACGGGAAATAGGGGAGGTGGAGGATTGTGGCTCAGTCTCGCGCGAGGGTAGGTGGGGAGTAGTGGAGGAAGGGTGGGGGAGCAAAGGCGATCAATTCATAAAGCTAGGATTTTCTTGATTGTAATTGGGGTCTACTGGGGATGAGGGTGGGATAGTGTGAAGTAGGAAGGAGAGAGAGAGAGAGAGAGAGAGAGAGAGAGAGAGAGAGATGTGATGTGGTGGTAGCGGTGAGAGAAGATAATGTGGCGGATGAGGTGAAGGACAAGCAGGCAACGACATTAGTGGTGAAAAGTAGCATTGGTGAAAAGACGGCAGCATGAAATTCGAGAGGTGGAGGACGTTTACGTACCTATAATTGTGGTGGTGGTGGTGGTGGTGGAATGGCGACAGATCTATTATATGTGGGCGACGGCTGGCAGGGATTTGGGGCTTTGATTGCTTTCTTTATGTGCAGAAATTTGGATTTTTTTAAGTTTAATAAAGAAGATGACATTTTTGTTATTTTTTATTTTTTTGGGGAGTACATTTCTTACTTTTTATTTTTTGGGGTATATTTGGTTATTTTTAATTATTTCTTTGTTTATTTAATGAAAATGACAATTTTGTCATAAAGGACCTATCATACTTATTTTTTCAAACATTGGGATGTCTAGTGTTATTTTTAAAGGTATCCCTAACTTTTTTGAAATGTTGGGAATCAAATATGCAATTATTCCTATAATTAATAATTTTTTGTAATTGTAAATCTAAAATTTTTAACTAATATCTCACAATTAAATTAAAAACATGACATACATAACGAATATGAAATAAATTACTCAAATTCTAGATTAAAATGTTGAACTAATAGTTCAATTATTGTCAAAAGTAAAATTATGAATATTCGTTTCACAATGAAATTCACGTAAAACACATCTATTATGCAGATAGTTAATTATTCTAAACGGTATTACTTTTTTATGCATTATCCAGTGTTTATCAATGTAGTATGCAGTTGCAACCATATAACCTTTTTTATTATTACTGGTCCATAAGTCCGAAATGAAATATAAAATACCGTTATAATTCATAATATCAATTATAATAACTTCTCTCTTTTTATTAAATAAAACAATAATGTCTTTCCGAAGAGAATTTCTAGAAACAAATATGTATATTGGTTGGAGATAGTTTTATATGAAGTTCGTGTAAGGAGGATCTTTTACCAAGCTCAGTGGAAACTCGGCACTTGCCACCATTTGCGACATTTCTTCGCGGCGCATGCTGTGTTGTGAATATATTCAATTGTTTAGATCGTGAGTGCCACTAGTTCTAGCTCCGGGAGATCCAAATTAGAGTTGTGCCTAATTTGATTCCAACCCTCCATGTTTAAACACATTTTTTGAAGTGTCTGTTTAGATGGGTCGTGTCTACCTTCCTTTGCTACGCTAACTTCTTGTTTCGTGCTTAGGGACTTCGTCTATTAGTTTACCAGTGGGCACCAAATTAAAATGCTGCTAGCACCTAGCTTTTGATTTTTGGTTTTTGGTTTAGTGCGAAAACCGGTTTGTTGTAATTGTATGTGTGTCAACATCTTCTTGAATGTCATCTAAATCAATCGGATCAGTGCTACCATACTCATCAACAATATTGTGAAGAATTAGAATGTCATTAAGACCACTTAAATCATTATCAATTCGATTGTAAGCCATTTCGAATAAATTATATAGAGAATAATAGAAGATGTAGTAAAAAATTAGAAATGTAGTAGAAAATTAGAAATATAAACTAATATTGAGATAATGAGATTTGAGATAAATAATTATGAAATAATATTGAGAGATAATGAGATTTGATAATTGTTGTTAAATTTGAGTATATAATAGATTAAGAGATTGAAGTGTGAAAAAAATGAGTTTGGATACAGAGGTATTTATAAGAAAAAAAATTTGAAAAAAAAAAAAAAACACAAAAAATCAGCATCAAACGGTCACTTGACCACGAGCTACGAGCTAAGTGACTCGTGACTTGTGGCTCGTGGATATAGGGCTTGTGGGCATTGCCTACGAGCTTGTAATCATCACATATCTTCCTATAAATGGGAGACATAAATATCCAACAGTTCGGACTTGAATGGCAAAAATAAAAGCACCCAGAAAGATTATACAAACAGGTATTTCACTATATATTCTCGCATCTATTGCTTACTACAGTCATAGCCGACTTAAATACTTAACACTAAGTTGGCTTGGAATCAGTACTTACCATTTTCCAATGTCAACATCATTGTTGCCCCTCATTTATTTTTCTTCTTTCATTTTTGTCATTGTACCAATTGTAAAAAGTTAGGGATTACAAGAACAATTTATTTTATTTTTTTCTTCTTATTCTTTTGTTTATTTAAAGATGAGAGAAAATTTGTCATTTTATGCAATTTAACAATAAAAATGGAAAAATAGATGAATTGAACCAATTTCCTGAAGGTTGGGATGATTTGTGTTAAAAATAAAAAAAAAAAAATTGGGGCATGTTAGCTACTTTCTTCAAAGATTGGACAAAAATACGCCAATTTCTCTAGTTTGAGAAATTATCGTTGCTTATTTTCAATTGGATTATTTTATGGGTGTGTCATCAATTCATATTTAAATGGATTTTAAAAATTTATATAAATTTAAGTGTAGTCAACTTAGATTTTAATAGATTTTATTAAAATATACGTATCCCCAACTTAAATTTTAATAAATTATATTGAAGTATAGGTGTTCTCGACTAGGATTTCAATCAATCTTCTCTCACGTCTCTCTCTCTCCTCTCGCATCTCTCCTCTCTCCAAGTTTCTCCAAAAGAAATTTTCAAGATTTTTTTTGGAAAATTGGCGCAAATGGTCCCTCATCTTTGTCCTCAGTAAAGAAATCACCTATATCGTTTATTTTTGGCACAGAAAACCCCTAACCTATGTGTTTTGGTGTGCAATTGGTCCTTATTTGATAAAAAAGACAAATATGTCCTTAGTTTTAATTAGAAAAAATTTTAATTAGATTCATAATCTTTACAAAATGTACAAATAGGTCTGGTACATTTATTATATAATACTTAATTTAGCATATTAAATATATCACTATTGTTGTGTCAATTAAATTTTTTATAAAAAAAAAATCTAAAATTATTATGCATTAAGTATATATAATTGCTATGTGATTTGAAAAACTTGAATAAAAATTAAATTAAATAAATGAATAAAAATGGCGTATATAATTTTAGGATAATTTGCAATTTTGGTCTCCTAACCTTTTAAATCTGTAACAAATCTATCACTAACCTTTTTTTTGGGTATTGGTCATCTACAACCTTTGAATTTTGTTATAAATCACGTCCTTTTGACAGATTTGCACTCCCCTTTAAATAAAAAAAAAAAATACAAAAAAGCTAAAAACTATAAAAAAGTAAAAGCAAAGTGCAAATGAAGTTCTACAACTTTTAAAAACTACAAAATAAGTTCATCTTCTCCACCCCACCCCACCCCACCCCACCCCACCCCACCCCCCCTGGTCAAATGACTTCCACCATTAACATCTCTTTCACCTCCATTAAATCGTACCAATTTCATACTAATAATAATCATATACCACAAATTAAAGTTAAAAAAAAAGAATAAAATCAAATCCAAGAACAAATTTCTATGTGAAGCCACCAATGCTCTTACTATTGTGGACTTTGATACTAAACTTCTAGAGATAGAAGAAATGTCACTATATACTGCTTATTGGATTCAACGAATTCCACCTCGCTTGTAGGATTTGGTAGGATTTAATGGAGGTGAGTATCTAAAATAACGTCGCAGTGCAGCAATACTTACACGAGCATATTGTATGTAAATGGAATGAGAGCATTAGATATAAATCCAACCATAGGCTGTGTGAATGGTAGAATAGGAACAACATAAAGACCAGGTCCATGATTCATCTGTTCCTGATCCTGCTAGGAGAATAACTGAGGAACAAGTGCAGGGTACATGAATGGAAACGTCTGAACGTCACCATTTGGTGATTGTAAGCCACGGAATGCTGGTACGTGTAGAAACAAATGCAAGGAATTAGCGCACAACAATTGAAATAGGAAACTCTTCATATGATGGTTTTGTTCCACTGAAGCATGCTACAAGAATTTATATGCATTCACATATCACTTGCCAGTTGCCACAATAGGTGATTTAATGGGGACCTACACCATATAAACTGCTGATTATTGTTAGTATGAAATTGGTAGGATTTAATAGAGGTGAAAGAGATGTTAATGGTGGAAGTGATTTGATCGGGGTGGGGTGGGGTGGGGTGTGGTGGGAGGGAGTTTTTGGGAAGATGAACTTATTTTGTACTTTTTAAAAGTTGTAGGACTTCATTTGCAATTTGCTTTTATTTATTTTTTTTGTTTTTATTTTGTTGTATTTTTTTTAAAGAGGAGGACAAATTCGTCAAAATATATCAAAATGACGTGATTTGTAACAAAATTCAAAGGTTGGGGATGGTCAATGCCAAAAAAAAAAAGTTAAGAGTAAATTTGCTACATATTTGAAAGGTTGGGGACCAAAATTACAAATTACCCATAATTTTATGACATTGAACCAATCTTATTATGTTTTTTTAACATAAAATTATAAAAATACTAATAAAAATTAATTTACACATTGTGTGTTCTTTATTTTTGAATGATAAATTAAAATATAAAGAATACAATTGGAGCTCTAATATTTGTAGTTAATAAATGAATAGTTCAATTAAATAAAAGTATTTAAGCATTAAGTTTGTGACAAAATCATTATTCTTTTTATGTTGTAACAATAAATTAAAAATTAAAAATTTTAAAAATATAATTATTTAATAATAATAAAATAATTTTATTTAACATATTTATTAATAATTATGAGCTAAAATTTTAGTTATTTTATAATAGTTCGTAAAATATACAAAACAATTTAGTACATTATCAATGTGGTCAATAAAGTGTTAATTAAAAAAACTCGTAGTTTTTTTTAATTTTTTATAAAAAATAAGATTATCAACCCATTTGTACTTTTTGCAAATATTAGAAATCCAATTACAATTTTTTTTTCTTCATAAAATAAGGACTAATTGCGCACCAAAATATATATATTAGAGATTTTGTGTAAAAAAACAAACGTTATGGATGATTTCTCCACTGATGACAAAGGAGAGGGACCATTTGCCCCAATTTCCTTTTTTTTTTTTTTTTTTAATGGAAACAAATTTATCACCGCCATATAGTGCTCTATTTTGCTGTGTTTTGTTGATTTATTGCTCTTAAATATATTGAAAATTTTGGTTAAAAATTAGATCTTGGTTGTAGAATATATTTTTTTCTTTCATCCATATGTGCGAATTTTACCGATTCAAATGTGGGCTGTATTTACTCAATTTTCAGTCTGATTAAAAATTAGATATTTTATAAAATATGTACATACAAACAAAAGAGACAAACACAATTAGTTTATGGCTGAAATATATACAACCCGGGGACACTTTTATGTTTGTATTTGAAATTAGAATACAATCGACACCAGTATATATTCTGATAGAATTTGTGGGTGGGCAAGTGAATCACATGATATTCTGGATTTATGCATCTCTGGTACTGAGGTGTTAAATGTTAACCCGTGGACACATTCTAAATGTGGATTTTACTACAAATAAAGTATTTGTGTTACAATTAGCATATATACGAAGGTTGAATGAAACTTGGGCTGTAACACAACAACAAATAATGTATTATATGTATTATATTAGCATCCAATGGTAATGACTCATTTCCAAATGTTCTCGAAGACATCTCACTTCTAGCTTGTACTCCAAAAAGAGTACAATTCGTCTCTTTTGCACATTTTCTTATAATTTCTAAGTGTTGAGATCTACTGTCTTTGGTATATTAACGTTCTACCTACATATTAACCCTAGGACAAGATAATTATGTTCTATTTTTTAGCCTAGAGGCAGCAAATTAAAGCTACTGGTGTCACCTTGGTGTAGTCCTTAGCGGACTTGAGAGTCAACCGGACAGAATTCAAGAATTATTAATGTTAGGTTCATTTGGCACAAATCCCAGCATTTTCTTCTAATCGTTATGTATTCTACGCTGAATTAGACATGACATTTCTGCGTACCATTATTTCTTAATCGTATTCTACCTAACTTAACAAAGGATAGTTTTGACCTTTTCTCGTTACATCCTATAAATTCACCATGTGGTACGATATGCCATAATGTGAAATATCAATGGTAATGTGAATAGTTGGTTAAATGTGGAATACTCTATATTTATAAAGATGTGTAGTAGAATTTATGTATCATAAATTCTGAAAAATCCTAGGTTTTGTGATTTGGTGGGTGATAGTTTCTATGAATTGGAGTGATATCTATCTATCAATTGTATAAAATCACAATAGGAACAAAACAAAGGACGAGAGCACGGGAGAAGACCAAATGAAGAAGTCATGTTTCCTCAAATAGAGTTGCGAATCTTGGAATAAGTTTAAGAATACAACACGTTTGAGTAACGCGTCATGAACAAATACACTAATCAATAAAGATCTCAGTAATAAAGTCTTTGGGTAGCAGCCAATGGTTGATTCTTGAACAAATGAACTATCCTGAACAAATGAATTGTCCTTCAAATTTACTAAGAACAAGATTTGAGTCGTTTATTCTACTCCCTCTCGTAAATTTAATCAAAATATTATTATCACTTAACTTGAGTTGAACTCCACCTTCTCTCGCTTGTCGTCTCAGTCTCATTCATTTCTCGATTTTCATTTCCATGTCATTATCTTGCGATATAACTAAGATAATAGTAAATTTCTTCAAAATTGTCATGGCCAAAAAGGTATGAGACTGCAAAAGAAAAAAATCATATGTTTTCTCATCCAGTGGAGTTAAAAGCTTCAATCTAAAGCAAAACACTGTGTGCACTATTTCATTTAAATAGAGAGGCTTGTGGACATTGTGTGGAATGCACACTCCCTTGAGTAATTTAATGAAAAATCTTCCCATTTTTGTGTGGAGAACACACTCCCTCCAATTTTAAATCATACCCTTGAGTGCTCTCCTTAAAAGCAATCCATTTTCAGGAGGCTACTTTGATAAATCCCACCTATAGAAAGAAAGAGGTGATCGTGATAAAAATTGTTAGTTATTCTATCCAATCTTGTTTAGTGGAAGGTACGTAGACATTGCAGAAGCCTCGATGTTCATGGTGACCAAATAAAATGCCCAGTCGAATATACTAGACAACATTGGTCATAACAAATTACGAGTTTTTGATATGTCTATACTTGTTAATTCTATCTAGTCGTGTTAGTCCAACTACAAAATATATCAAAAACTCTAATTCTCAAGCTTATCTGTTTTTTAGATACTTGGAGAGTTAGGAGGCAAACATACAAAGTCAAAATGACCAATCAAACAATATTCCAATAGCTATTAGTCTATTCATGATAAAGAAAATGGTGTATTTTTGTAGTGAATTGGGTTGTCAACATTAATTTTATAGCAAGTTGTTTGTTCCGACTTAATTTAATTCGAAAAGTAAAAATAGACTTTGAAATAGTATGGTGAAATTTTAAAATTTTCTATGCTCGAGGTTGACAAATATGAGTTATTGTGGAGGTAATATTTTTTTAATAAAAAGAAAACCACAAATCTATGAGAATCTATTAAAATCTATAATATACAATTATGTTGAAATCTTATAAATTCTGTAGAATTTTATTTAAATTCATAAAATCTTTAAAATTTATAAATATTAAAAAATCTTTTAAAAACTGAGTTCATGATACCCCTGGATTTTTAGCTTTTAATATGAAAATACTATGTAAAATTCTAACATGTGAATTAATCTTTTGTACGGTTATAATACACAATTTCTTTTAGTGTAAGTTTGGATAAAAGCTTTAAAAAATTAAAGTTACTTTTCAACAAGTTTTTCTAAATATGTTTGAATACATACTTTTTTACTTATAAGTAAAGCCTTTTAGCTTAGTCAAACATGCTTGGAATTCTTGTGCTTGTTTGGTCAGTTTCTTTAGTAGATTTTGGTAAAAAGTTGATTAAATGTTTAGTTGAAAAGATAATAAAAATTGCAGGTCCTATGAAATGTACGTTTAAAATTAACTGTTGACTTTGACTTTAATTTTTTAGTAAATTTTTAAACTCCACCAAACAAGCTCTTTGACAATTCAATAAATATGATTCAATTTTAATTTTTTTTAATACAATCTATTTTTATAATGTTCGATTTTTCAAATTGTTGGGGAAAATAGTTTACCGGATCTTTGTTTACTTGCAAGAACAATTGATATGGTTAGATTAGTATTGTCCAACTCTACAAAGGTAACACCAAGTAATAAGGACTAACTAAAAAGGACCAATTTCACCAAAAAAATAAGGTTTGAGAAGTGGGCTGCAATTTTCACTAAGAAAATATCAATAATGGTGGCTGAAGCTTTTTCTGGTTTTGGTTTTGGCTGCTGAAGGCGTTCTGTTTCACGTGTGGTAATAATATGGTGGTTTTCTTTTTGGCTGTTGTGATATTCTTTCCAAAACCAGGACTATATATATATATATATATATATATATATATGTATAATATATGTATATATATGATATGAAATATACATGTGTATATGATAATAATATAATAATCCATATTAGATTGTACCCTAATATATTATACCCCTATATATATATATATATATATATATATATATATATATATATATATAAATTTAAATTTAGTTCCACTTTAGGTTGACACATTGTGAAGTAGACTATACAATTATTATTCAATCATTGGCTCAAAGTCTATGAAGATATAACGGGTCCTATTAATCACCACTGTCCCGAATTTATTTGAGATCACAAAATCTCAACATAAACAAACTATAAAGTGCTTGGATAACCGTTACTTTATACGAAGAAGTGAATAAATTAAATAAAAGATTATTAATTGATGTTTATTTACTATTTAGTATTTATTACAACTTAATGTATACGGGATTTCAAAACTTCAAAATTTATTGTCTCCTAATTAAGCCATTTAAATTATTTGTTATTTGAAAATGTGGAAATAACTTGGGAATGTACAAAACAACGAGAGAAAATTAAAAATATTATTGTTTTATTATTTTTCAACATTCTTTCATTAATCAACATTTTGTAACTAAAATTTATGCATTAGAACATTTAGCAAACACCAACATATGAAATGAAAAAATTGAAATTGCATTAGAAGAAAAGCAATACAATGATTTCAGGGTTTCAATTCAATAATTATTATTCATTCCAAAGAAAGGGTATATATTTATGTACAGTGAAGTAGTCTACAAGAAAACAATCTTCCTATAATTATGTAATATCATACAATATCCTATTGCCATATAAATCCTAATTATACTTATTTACAATATTCTATTAATAGATAAAATCCTTTTCCAATTTTACACTCCCCCTCAAGTTGGTGCATAGATATCTATCATGCCCAACTTGTCAATTAAGCTGTCGAACACTTGTTTAGGTACTCCTTTAGTAAGGACATCCGCTAATTGTTCTCTTGAAGTGAAAACTGGAAGTTAATAATTTTTATGTCGAGATTCTCTTTAATGAAATGACGATCAACCTCCACATATTTTGTCCGATCATGCATAACTGGGTTATGTGCAATCTCAATAGCAATGTGTATTATCACAATATAGGTCCATGGGCTTCTCAAGTTTGTAACCAAGTTCTTTCAAGACATTGCAAATCCATAGCATTTCACAAACTTCATGTGCCATGCCTCGAAACTCAGCTTCTGTACTCGATCTGGCAACAAATTTTTGTTTCTTACTACGCCATGTGACAATGTTTTCTCCAACAAAAATGAAGTATCCCGATGTAGAACGCATGTCTGTCTTATCACCGGCCCAAACCGCATTTGTATACCCAACAACATCTAGTTCACCCTTTTTTTCAAACAACAATCCTCTTCCTGGTGTCATCTTCAAATATCTTAAGATACAAAACACTGCATCCTTATGTTCTTCACTTGGACAGTGCATAAATTGATTGATCACGCTTACGACATAAGTAATAACGGGTTTAGTATGAGAAAGATAAATTAATCTTCCTACTAAACATTGATATCTCTCTTTATCAGTCGGGATTTGATCAGGATAGATGGCAAGTCTATGATTCATCTCAATCGGTGTTTCAAGCTGGTTTACAATCAAGCATCCCAGTTTCGGTTAGCAAGTCAAGGACATATTTTCTCTGCAAAAGTGAGATTTCCCTTTTAGATCTTGCCACTTCAATCCCTAGGAAATATTTCAGTGATCCAAGATCTTTCATCTCAAACTCCATCGACAATTTTTTTTGCAATTCATTCATCTCATTTTGGTCATTTCGTGTAACAATCATATAATCAACATATACAATCAAAGCCGTAATCTTACCATTCTTGTGTTTGATAAACATGGTAGGTCAGAATTGCTCTGTTTGTACCCAAAGGCTTTCATAGACTTCGAAAATCTCTCGAACCAAGCTCTCGGCGACTGCTTCAAACCATACAACGATTTTTTTTAATTTGCAAATCTTGCAATGTCACTAGGATTGGTCCCAACTCCCAGGAGTACATCCATGTATACTTCTTCCTCTAATTTTCCATTCAGAAATGCATTCTTTACATCAAATTGGCGTAAAGGCTAATCTTTGCTTACTACAAGTGAAATTAGAATTCGGACAGTATTGATCTTTGCCACTGGAGCAGATGTCTCCTCATAATCGATCCCATAGCATTGTGTGTACCCTTTAGCAACCAACCTGGCTTTGTAACGGTCAATAGTTCCATCTGCCTTAAGCTTCACAGCGAACACCCAACGACATTCTACAGTTTTCTTTCCAATAGGTATATCTACTAACTCCTATGTTGCATTCTTTTCAAGGGCTTCCAACTCCTCATTCATCGCCTTCGCCCATTTAGGGTCGTGATGCATCACATGCGTTACTAGGAATAGATACGATAGATAATTGATCAACCACGAGTGCATGTGACTTAGATAGCCTATGATTAGACATAAAATTGGATATGGGATATTTGGCTTTGGCTTTAATGTCTGGTTCATACTGTTTCTTAGGAACACCTTTGGTAGCCCTTTGCGACTTCCTAATTTCTAACTCAGATGACTCATTTAAATGTAAAGGTACCTGAGGTAGATCATTCTGAACGGAGTCTTCGGTTGGTGATATAGAAGGGGGGAAATCAAAAGTGTGACCTTCAAGTCCTTCACTAGGGTCCATATGATTGACCATTTGTTCATTGCAAGCTTCTGTATCACATGATGATGGATCGACTTCATCTGTCTCAAGTGGCGTTCCAATACCTTCAATAGTAGTTTCAGACACTCCTCTTGTTTCTCCAAATTTTCCTTCCAAGTTCTCCAACTCTCCAAATATGTCACTCTTAATGGTAGATGAATAATTCTCTTCAAAATCGCTCTCCCCATGAGGGGAATGCTGAGGAGCTCTCCCAGAGTAATAAGGTTCAGATTCATGAAAAGAAACATCAAGAGATATATGTAACTTGGCGGTAATTGGATCATAACATCTATAGCCCTTCTGAAATTCTGCATATCCTACAAATATACACTTTCTTGCTCGAGGGTCCAGCTTGGGGTCAAATGTGTGCCGTTGTTGTTTTGGTATGTGTACATAGGCTGTACACCCAAATACCCGAGGTTCCAAATTTGGCATGGATGGGATGGACAAAAGTTCATGCATCTTCGATAAGGATTACGAAACTCAATCACCCTAGAAAAGTACGGTTGATGAGATAGTTGCAGATTTTACTGACTTCTCCCCAATATGTTCGAGGTACATTCATGCCAAACAATGAAGCACGAACCACTTCCATCAACTGCCTATTTTTTCTCTCTGCTAAATCATTTTGTTGGGGAGTATACGAATTTGAGGTCTGATGACGAATTCCATTTGATCGGTAAAATTCCATCGTAGGACCATTCACAAACTCACCACTGTTGTCGGACTGAAAAACTCTAATAGATTGGTGATAATTTGACACCATTTTATAAAATGCAGTAAACCGTTCAAAGACTTCACTTTTATGCTTCAACAATGACACCCAGATCATACGCGTGCAATCATCAATAAAAGTTACATAATACCGAGCACCAAAAGAGAAGGAATTTTTGCATGACCCCAAACATAGGAGTGAATTTTCATAAATGGAACCAGACTTTTATTAAAACTTGGTGGATAGGAAATACGATGGCTCTTGGCCAGTTCACATACACCACAATAAAATTCTGAGTCAATAACATTTGACAACAGTTTTGGTTGAAGTTTTTTAAGATAACTAAAAGATAAATGACCTAAACGACGATGCCATAGCCAAACAGCTTCGTTTGCACTATCTATCCCATTAATCTGATTAACTTGTCCCAAAAAATTCTTCCGTTCCTCTCCAAATTTTGTCAGATCCAGGTAGTATAATCTCTCCCTTCTAACACCATAACTAAGAATTCGTCGTGTCAGAATGTCTTGAAATACACAAAATAAAGGATAAAAAGTCACAGTACATGCAAGAGCAAGAATAATTTGACCAACAGATAGGAGATTATAAGCCAATGAAGGAACAACTAAGACAGACTCAAGTATGAGGTCTTTAGACAAGGCAATTGAACCTTCTCCGGTGACCAAGCTTAGGATCATTGGTCATATGGTCACTTGCACCTGTATCAATTATCCATGTATTATTCAAAGTATTCCATTCTTAATACCTGACTATGCTACATTAGCGGAGGCTGAACGCTTTTCCTCTTTAGTAGCAGCTGCGGTCTTGCCCAACTTTTTCTATGGTTTCTTGGTGAAATCCCACCACTCGGGATAACCAATTAATTCATAGCACCGTTCCTTGCTGTGACCCAACTCTCCACAGTGGCTACACTTTTGGTTTGCATATGGATTGGATTTGCTTGAGGACCGACTAGATGCAGCTCCTACGAAGCCTGGAGAAGAATCCTGATGTCGTAGGATAGCCATAACTGAGGATTCAGTTGATACTGAGCATCCTATAGCCTGTCTCTTCGATTGGACTTTATGAATGTAAGCATAGCTTTGTTCTAAGGAGAATTTAGGTTCTTTTCGTAGTATTTCTCCACGCACCTGGTCATACTCAGAGTCGAGTCCACTCAAGAACATGTGAACACGCATCCGTGACATTGCCAAAGTTTCTTGAACTATGGTTGCAACGTTATCATTCTGTGAGGCCACCCTCAGATCAATTTCTTGGAACATGGCCACCAATTCACTGTAATAGGTAGGAATCGGTTGTCCACTTTGTTTTGCTTCGAAACACTTCTTGTTCAATTCAAAAATTCAGGTTTCATCGGAGTCATCATAATTTTTTTTTCAATAGCTTCCCAAATATCCTTTGCAGTAGGAAGACGAATATACCTGTTCATAAGCGAAGGTTCCATGGAGTCGATCAGCCAACTTTTCACCTTTTTATTGTCTGTGGCCTTGCTTCATATTCTGCAGAATGCATATCGGGTTTCTCCTTTGCTCCAGTCAAATATCCAACCTTTTCTCGTGCTCCAATCCGCATGCGCATGAGAGGAGCCCATAAGGTATAATTGGATTCATTTAAGACAATGCTCGTCGAGAACGTCGAGCTATATTGGGTGGTGTAATGGTGATGGACGATTTGTGATGGAAAGATTTGTGAAGGTGGCGTAATGGTGATGGATGATTCAAGATCTTTCGCCGTGTTCATCGTCTTGTCAGCCATTGAAAGTTGTTAAAGAATTCATATTTTTGTTGTTTTTTTTATTGCTTTGATACCAAGAAGAAAAGCAATACAATGATTTCAAGGTTTCAATTCAATAATTATTATTCATCCCAAAGAAGGGGTATATATTTACGTACAGTGAAGTAGTCTACAAGAAAATAATCTTCCTATAATTATGTAATATCACACAATATCCTATTGCCATGGAAATTCTAATTATACTTATTTACAATATTTTATTAATAGACAAAATCTTTTTCCAATTTTACAGCATTCTATTGTTAAAAAAAGTTTAGAGTTATCACATATACGTACGTTCACATTTGTCTTTTTAATATTAAAATCGAACGAATATAGAATTTTTATTATTAGTAATCAAAAGTACAATGTCTTAGATAAGGGCTGAGCCAGACCTCCGCAAGCAAAATATAAAGAACACATCACGTCAAAATGGGAGTTTAATTGTCCAAACGTTAATATACGATACTGATTTTTAAAATTTATAAGAAATTTTACGAAAAAAATTGGTTACAATTTGTGTGTGTGTGTTTTATGTGTTCAAATCATGCACTATAAATTTCATACTCCATTTGACATAAAACTAACCATACATTTGCAAAATTTCTATGAACATAATTATGAGTCTTTTTTTTGGAAAAAAGTAGATATGGATTTAGGCTTCGTTTGTGATTGATTTTGAGTCCAACTTCCGATTCTCAAACAATCAAAAGTTGATTTAAATGTTTGGCAAATTTTTTAAAAGTGATTATAAAATAATCTGACTAACCTGGTAGCAGATTTTGAGAAGCAGTAAAAGGGCAGCTTTTGCAGATTCTGCTTTTAGCCTTTTCATTTATATATTATTAAAATACTCATTTTACCCCTAATTAATTAAACTAAATCATTTAATACTCATTTAAGAAATCGAATTGATTCAAGTTGGATGCATAAAAAATAATATAAATTTAATTAATTTTTGCATTATATAACTATACCTTACAGTAGGAAAGTGTTCGTTGTTGGGAAGGGTTCAAACTGGATACTTTTATTTTGTAATTTTTATAAAATTTGAAATTTATTAGGTATTTATTATTTTTATTTTAAAATAATAATAGTGAATACATTGTCTTGTTAAAAAATATTTGACCAGAAAAAAATTGAATTTTACCACTCGTGATAATAATAATAATACAAAATAACATTATTATAATTAATGTCATTTTTAGTAGTTTAATACCGTTACAGCAATAAATCACTTTTATTTACAAAACGCTCAAATACTGCTTTTGAAACATACATCAATTTTGAAAAAAGAGTTTACCAAACACTTATATGATTCTTCCCACAGCTGATTCTTTCTACAGCACAGTAGAAGCAGATTCTCTTAAAAGCACATCAATACCAAATCAAGCCTAATGCCTTTTAATATGACGACTTAAAAATATATGAAAAAGAGAGCATTTTTTAGCACCATTCTCACAAAGAGCAAAATGGGCCACCAGATGCTCTCAGAGCATGGCTAAATCTAAAAGAAAGTAAAGTCACTTTTAAGTAATTTTTTATTTCTTAAATATGTAAGGTGAAAAAAGAAAGGTGAAATTGGGTCTTGAAGAAAAGTGTTGCCTCAAGTTTTTTGATATATGCATTAAGCAAAATTTTAATGAATTATTAGACAATATTGAATAAACGATTAAGTTTTGACTAAAAATTATTTTATATTTGTCACTACAAGTTTTATAGATTAATCTTGACCCAAATTGTATATATAATTAGAGTTGGCAAATGGGCCAGATAGGCCGGCCCAACTCAAAATTGGATGGGTCATACAAAAGATTGGACTAGGTTAGCCCTGACTCAGTTTTACATGGGCTGGTATTTGTTGGGCCAACCTAGTTCGATTTTGGACCACAGGACACTGGGCTAGCCCAACTTATATTTTTTTACTTATTTTTTTAAAACAATTATTTATAATTTTAAAAAACAAAACAAAACAAAATCCACCATCGTCTTCAAGAAAACACCCCACCCCACCAACGGAATTTGAGAACGCGACTAGGGGTGAGAAATCCCCTCCTCTACCGATCGGAAACATGGGGGAGAAATCCCCCCTATTTGCTGCCACGTTTTACACTGGGGGTGGCGGGTGGGTGGATGAAGTGGAGGTGGGGACTTGGACTAAAAAAATTTATCGGGCCAACCCGACTTCAGCACCATTTGCCCAGTGAGTTAGTTGTATTGGGCTAAATTTGTCCAATTTTTATTTTATCAACTTTTTATTAGCCCAAAGTCCAGCTAGCTCACTGGGCCGGTCTATTTTTACCACCTCTATATATAACAATTAAGTGATTAATTATAAATAGATTCTAAAATTCATTAATATATAAATTAATATCATAACATGTTTGTGTAAACTTAAATTATAATTTAAGCTGGTCAAATTGGTCAATATATTTTTTATCCACATATTTAGGATTCACAACTTATTATCCATTTATGATCCACATATTCTATATGACCCACAACTTATAAGTTCTTTAATAGTGTGTTTGAAATGATTTTTTTGAAGTCTAAAAGCACTTCTTAAAGAGTTAAAGTATTTTTTGGTTATATTTATGGTTGTTTGGCTAAAGTCAATAAGCATTTTGACTAAAAAAAAGTTTAAAAAACTACTTCTCTAAAAAGCTTTAATTAAGCTTTTACGGGAAATTGTAATTACATTTAATGAACATACAAATTAACAAAATTATAATTAATACATAAAATTTTATTTATTTATTTACTACATTAATTACTTATTACAAATTGTCATTTCATATATTTATATAAAGTGAAAAATATATATTGACGTGTTAAATAATATAATACAAATTACACATAATATAATTGATTTAAATAATTAATTAATTTTAAGTAATGTAATATATACTAAAATAATTATGTTATTATAATTAAATTAATATATTAATTTTATTAGTTATTATAGGATATAAAATAATATTATTTATTTTAATAATAATAATATGAGATATATAATAATTAATTACCCTTTAGTCAAATATACTAAAATAATTTTGTAATTATAATTAAATTAATGTATTAATTTTAATAGTTATTATAAGATATAAAAAAATAATATGAGATTTATAATAATTAATTACTGTTTAGTCAAATAAATATAAATCCAAACATAAAATACACAAGAACACAAGAATTTTTTGACCTAAACTCAGGAGGTTCGGAGACTGCTTCTAACACCTAATCACCAATTTAGTATCCGTTAAGGACTACGCTCAAATCCACTACCACCTTTGCTGAATTTGAAGCCACACCAAAGTAAATTTTACTCAAAACAACCTAACATTACGTGATCACTTGTAAAGAGTCATTGAACTTATATAATGGAATCATCTTTGTACCTGCATAAGTTGTGTCACACTTAGTTGGTATTTTAATCAACTTAATAATACATTTTTTAATTACATCCTTTATGAAGTAGAATTTAACATCTATATATTTTTTCATATCATGAAATATAGGATTTGTGCTCAAGTATATAGCACTTTGATTTTTTGTTAAAAGCTCCAACCCATTTTTTACAAAACCAAGTTCCCCCAATAAGCCTTTAAGCCACATTCCATCTTTAAGCAGCAATATATTATGCTTCAATTGAGGAGAGGGCAACTAAATTTTATAATTTGGATTTTCAACTAATATAAATTCAATTTGATAAGCATGTATGCAGTGTTTGATTTTGTATTATATGAGTTACCAACAAAATCAGAGTCAACATATATTCTTAAATTAATCCCTTCTTTGTTCATTTTGAACGTTAGACCAACATTCGGAGTTCCTTTTAGGTATCCAATTAAACACTTTAAAGCATTTCGGTTTAATTCTCAAGGATTACTCATAAATCTACTTTGTACACTAACATTATATGCAATATAAGATCTAGAGCACACACCATTACATATATTACACAGCCATTGGTATTAGCATAACCAACATCCATCACTCTCTATTTTCTTCTTCATTTTTAGGTAATTGCTCTAAAGACAGTTTATAATGATTAGCTAGAAGCAAACTAACATATTTTGCATCATTTAAAGAAAATCTATTAATTACTTTAGCTCTATAAGATTCTTGACACAAAAATAATCTTCCTTAGACCCTGAAGTCCATCCCTAAAAATTTTCTAGCAACGATAGACACTTTCATTTCGAACTCAGATTTTAATTTTTTTAAATTAATTGATTTATTAACATTAAGCATATCATCTAAATATAATAAAAGATAAAGGAATTCTGAATTGTCATCTTCATTAAAGTAAAAATATGCATAATCACTCTTTTTAAAGTTAAAGGTCTGAATATAAAACTCAAACTTCCTATACCATTGCCTGGGACTTGTTTCAGCCTATACAAGAAGTTTTTCAATAAGCACACATCCTTCTTACCCTTACTTTCAAAACCTTTAGGCTGAGTGATGTAGATTATTTCATCCCATGATCCATACAAAAAGGCAGTTTTTACATCATATTGTTCTAATTCCAAGTCAAAATGAGCTACGAAAGCAAGTAAGATTCTAATTGAAGTGTATTTTACAACTGGTGAAAATATTTCATTATAATTTATGCTTTCTCTTTGTGTGCAACCTTTGACTACTAGTCTAGCTTTATTTCTAATGTCTTCACATTTTATTTTACCTTCATTTATCTTATAAACTCATTCACAATCTATAAGTTTATTTCCTACCGGCCTTTCCACTAAGGTCCAGGTCTAATTTTAGTAAAGAGTTCATATCTTATTTCCATTCATTAGAGTTTTTGCTTGCCATGACTTCTTCATATATATTAAGTTCTGAGCTAAGAGGGTTTGCTGAATAAGCAAATACAAAGTCTATACTTTGATATCTAGAAAGAGGCCTTACTTGTTTCTTTGTTCTGTCTCTAGCTAGCTTGTAGGTGTTTGTCATTGATCGAGGAGAAATCAGAGAAAAATAAATATAAAAGGCGTTGAAACGGAGAAGCAATAAAGAGAGATTAATGCACTTGAGCAATGGAGTTTTGTTGTCGTCTGGCATTAAAAAGAAAATCTTCGTACTAATTCTATAAGTATAAATAGTTAGTAAATGTTGGAAAATATGTGTGGCATCATGTTTACTATTTAAGTTGTGTTAATTATTACTTGATTGTTAATTATTACTTGATTTGCTTTCTCAATTTCATGGATTTTTATGGACAAGCTTTCGTGTATTATATGAATTTGATTGAATCATATTAGGATGAATGAGGTGTTGAAAGTTCTGTCTCAGTAAAGTTCACATGTACATTTGAACGTATCTATGAACGAAACTGAACATAAAGAAAACCTTTTTTCTATTGTTTTTGAAATCTAAATATGATAAAATGAAGGAAAAAATATTGTAGTTGTCATATTATAATGTCCTAAAATATATGTGTTTCACTAAAAGTAAGATAGTATAAGGAATCCAAATTAATTGGACTTTCTTTATTGACTCCTCAAATATTTCCAAGATCTTCTAGAATTATTTCTTCTCCTATAAAAACATGATCTTCCATATTTATTGAGTAATATTTGTAGTAAGATTTTTATTCATTTATTGACTCTTCATATATATCCAAGATCTTCTAGGATTTTCCGAAATAGTGTTGGAAAAATAAATGTGGAAATAAGTTGGTTTGTTTTGAATGTTCACTCGCCCATTCGAACGTACCTGAACGTCTAGATATGGTGTAACTCGTGTTCTTGATTCTCTTTTATATCAAAACTCTAATTTGCTTATCTGATTATTGATAGGATATGAATAATGACTTGTATATGTTGGGACTCTTCAGATAATGAGAGACTATAATAAGTCCTAAGTTATATAAGATTCATTTTATTGGTTCTTTTCTTATTATACAAGTTTGGGTTAATTGAATATGTAGAAAATCATTAACTGTATTGTGATCTTCTTTATTTAGAGAATGGACTCAGTAGAAATCTTCATCCCTTAAACAACTGTAGTAAGCATCTTTCATGTTCAAAGAGAGAGAGAAAGATGAATAGAACATTGAATATTGAAAACTACGTTCGTGGCTATGGTGATTCTAAAACTTTGTTTTTGAAAACTTGAAAAACTGTGTGAATTGTAATTCACTGAGAAGATGGCATTTCAGAGTGAAAATAATAAAAATGTTCTCGTTCCTTTTTATGGAAGAAGTCTTAGTACTCTCGTGAGGTGGCATAAGATCAAGACCAGTAGGTTTGACTACACTCCATTGGTAGTCTAGAAAGTAAAACAGGAAAGTTGTTAGTTGTTCTTTAATTCTCTTTATTTATTTTGGTTTTATAGTTTTTTAATCGACGTTGTCAATAGTATTTATAATTTCAAGGCTTGAGACGATTTGTGGTAGATTATTTACTCGTGACATGGGGCTCGTGGATGTTTCCCTTCGAGGTTACCACGTTACATCATGTGTTGATCTTGTATTTTTTTCTGTTGTCACTTGCACGATTATGATAGTTTACATAATCCAAGAATACTATTCAAATCTGTCTAAGTAAATTTTGCACCAAAGAATTGAAATTTTGGGTTTCTAGTTTACTACAATATGATTGCTAATGTGTTAACTCCTACGTTCGAATAGAATCATGAACAACACTAGAAAAATAGAATTCCATTTTTGGTTACTTTGCAATTAATTGATTGTAATCGAAAAATTTGATAACAAATTGTAATAAAAAAATTTGGTAACAACCTATTCAATCCACCCTTCTTAGGTGTTGACAGGTCTACGACTTTATAGTAAGATTAACATTACGTAAGATGTGGGTGAAACTCATTGATTAAAAATCCACCAATGATGGATACCCTACATAACATTACGAAATGGGTATATTTAGGTTCAATTGCTACAAACAAGTCAAACAATAAGTGGAGACTTTACAACACTATATTTAAAATGCCATATGTAAACTTCAAGGTGGTGGCACCTGAAATGAAAGTTGGATTTTCTTTCTAAAAAATTTCATGAATAGGATAAGCGTGTGGCCATAAAAACACTAAGTGAAAATTGTGTAGAACGTAAGAATAACAGTGTTTATTTGTGTAGTGTCACTGATATTGTTAAAAAAATAACCATTTAAAAGCTTTTAGCTACTTATGATTTCAACAATGAATTTGTGATATTTACACTAAGTTACAATTAAAATTATCTTTGCTTTACGCGTAACACAGTTTATTCTGAATTCATTTAAAATGTAAAGAGAAAAAATAGGTTGATGGTACGAAGGATTTCGAGTGATGCAACAAGCATGCAAGCTTTCATTTAATGCTTGCTCAAGCGAGCAAGGCTTGCCTTGCTGCAATAGTTTCTCACTCGAGCGAGAACAACAATGCCTCAGCGAGGCAAAATGTTGCTTCTTTTCATGGAGGATCACATCCATCTCTTACTTGTTTTGTCAATTTTGTATAAATAAATGAGAAACATAATATGGAAGTTATAAGATAGGAGACATGTACATAATTACTACACTCCATCTTCTTGATTAAAACCCTAATTTTTTGAATTCAAATTGTTCATAATTCATTTTTGAGTTTTTCATCTTTGTTTGATGAAAACTCACCAAGTCTTGTTGCCTATGTACTCCTCAAGAAATCCCAATAACAAGAGGGGACAAATATCACTTTTATGATAACATTTTTGTAACGTGTTCAAGCCTTCTTCTTTGTTCTGGTTTCTTCAATCTTTTTTAATGTTTCAATCTCCATTATCTCAAGTTTAGAGCTTGGAACCAGTAAAGGGAACCTTCAGTGCTTCTTACTAAATTCATCGTTGGCGTGCAACAAAAAATCACACAATCTCCACAAAATATATCTATGTTACTTTCAGAGGGCTTTAGTTTCTTGTACTTATAATTGATTGCAAAAGGTTCATTTTTTTAGTCTCACAAAATGAAAGATTTGAATACTAAAAGAACAAATTAACCGAGTATAATTGAGACACAAACACTAAAAACAATAATAGAATTTGTGTAGGTTCTTACTTTTAAAAGAATTAGAGAAAAAAAAAAACATATAAGATTCCAAATAACTATAATAAGAAAGATTATATACTAATTACTACACAATCAAACTATTTTATGTAAATAATAGTAGACAATCAGGAAAATAACATAGAATATTAATGTCATTTTGTTTTCAAAATCTTTAACATTTAAATATTAGAGATAAGAAGAGAATAGCATATATAAGGTGCCTAGCAAATGTTACATATTGGGATATGTCTCAAAATGAGATAGAAAAACGAGCGTTGATGGTCCCATGCAAGGTGGTTGTCGTGGTGGAGGCGATGGTTGCAAATTTGCCACAAAGCAATCTCTTCCATGTGACAAAAACGTCAATGCCTCTTTTTGTCAGATATCATGCTGAGTTTTTATCGTATAACAATGTGCCATTCAAAACACACACTTAATGAATCAAAAAATCGATAAAACTGAAATGCACGAAATCAAATTATGAAATTTAGCGCTTGTTTGAGAGAGCTTTTTTAGCAAATTTTGATACAAAGTTGATGAAGTGTGTGGTTAAAAAGTTAATAAATGTTGTGGGTCTCATTTTTGTTTGGTTAAAATTTATTGTTGACTTTTGACTACAGCTTTTTAGTAGATTTTAATTTATGCTAAGCATTAGTGACATTTGATAGACATGTCATGTCATTGGTGCTTAGCACAATCTAACATCCAGTGCTTAGCTTATCATTCATGTATATATATGTGAGAACATATTCATGTTTGTTTGGAGATGCATCAAGAATGTAAGTGCCCAAACTTACTATGTTTTGGACCAGTGTCAAGTGTATACATGCATCAACACAAAATTTATCAGATTTGCTTTGTCATTACAAATTTCATCGCCCAGTAATTTGTAATTTTGTATTCTAGTGCCTTCACAACTTCTGCATATAGTATTCTATTTTCTCAAAGAGAGATGGGTTCAATTATTTTATTGCTATAAATATTTTTTCCTTTTTCTCGATATACGAAAGAAAGCTATCTATGTGCCCAATTTTAATGCTAATTCATTAGTTACTGATACAATACTATTTTATAGTTGAAAGTAGTAAGCAAACACCAATATCAGAACACAGATAGAAAAGCCCAAAGCTATGTCCAAAAGTTGAGCCTCCAAGCCTCAAGGACTTGACCACCACAGGAAGAGGTCGAGCTTTGGGGTGGTCGAGAAAAACAATCACTTAGTCTAGCAAAGCCCAACCATGGTTTTGTTGTCAAGATTCACAGGAATAATCGAAAAAAACAGAAAACAGAAATGTAGAAACGAGATGAAGCGAGATATGCCGTAGCAAATCTCCTTAACAAAGATTTCGTCCCTACAAATGTACTAACAGGATCAATGGACGCCCGTCTCTCAAGATATAACGTTTTTTCTAAAATTGTTATTGTACTATACCAACCTTTTCGATCGAACCAAAGAATTGATTGTACTCTTCTTGAATATAATGAAAAATACGAACTTTAAAAAGTTTCACAGAACTAATTTGAACAAAAATTTACTCAGAAATTTTGTAGACATAATTTTGGAGAGAGATGAGAATTTATAAATCAATAATTCAAAATTGATTTTGTGTGTAAAAAATTAAATTTAGGGGTCCATATTTATAGGTTTTGAAATGTCTTTTTGAATGGGTGTGTGCCTCTTCATGAATAGGTACACCATTTGGTCTAATTAATCTGAGCCCCTAGATCGTACCATTTCATATTTTTATGTGATCTGATGGTTCAGATTAAATCTTGAATGAGTGAGTCCATTCATCATACTCATTCACCAATCATGCACTTTTTATTGAATACTTTTCCAATTCACCTCAAATTAATTTTAATGGCACATATAATCAAATATATTTAATGATTCAACCCAATAAAATTCAATTAATTCTAACAATCCTCCACCTCCACATAAATAGAAGAAGTCGACCACAATCAAGGAAGACAAAAGAAGAGTACAATCTTAAAGATGATGCATCAAGATAGGTAGCTTTCGCTTTGAACAATTTTTTGTAAAAATCTATCAAACTCACTTGACTAATCAGTGAATGCAACATTTTGAACTGTCAGTCGTTATTGCAAGCCTAGACTATTAACTAGACATATCATTTCTCATATCAAACTTGATTATCTATTGTGTTCATTATTTCGACTCTGAAGTACTTGAGTTTTGTGAGGGCTTTAGAGAACTCGCCTTAAGTAAAATTCTTAAAGAATTGGCCACGTCCGCACTAACATAGGTGATGTTCTATAAAGAATACCCTACAACACTCCTCTTGTACTATTACAAGATATAGTCATCATTAAATGCAAAGCTTATCCTCAACAATTTTGTAAGCATCACTTGTTTGCATTATAGAAATGGAGAGGAGTTAAACTCCTTAGTGCTTCTCATCGAGTCACTCATAACTAATTTTCCTATTGAACCTAGTTTGTGGGATCTCTAGTCGTCAGGTTAGGCTTCCATTAAGATGACTCATAACCAACTTTCCTATTCTCTCTCTAGATAACTCTTTTGTAAACGGATCAGCTAGGTTATTTTTTGACTTCACAAAATTAATTGATATAGTTCCATTTGAGAGCAACTTTCAAATGGTATTATTTCTACTACGTATATGTCTTGACTTCTCTTTATAACGTATATGTCTTGACTTCTCTTTATACACAAAATTTTGTGTCTGGCTATAGTTGCTTGGTATGAGTACATATAACAAGTACAGGCTTCGGCCATATAGGAATATCTTCTAAGAAGTTTCTAAGCTATTCCGCTTCTTCTCATACTTTATCTAAAACAATATACTCGATTTCATAGTTGACCGAGCTATACATGTTTGTTTAGAAAATTTTCAAGATATAGCACCACCACCAAGAGTAAATACATAGCCAATAGTAGATTTAAATTCATCTGTATCTAATATCCGGTTGGTGTCACTGTATCCTTCAACTACTGGAGGATATTTTCCATAATGTAATGAATATTCTTTGGTACGTTTCAAGTAGCCCAACACTCTAAGTAATACATCTCAATGTTCATTATTAGAGTTATTTGTATATAGACTTAGCTTACTTACCGAGTAAGCTACGTCTGGCATTGTACAATTCATTAAGTACATTAGGCTTTCAATTATCAGATAATATTCTAATTGATTTTTACCATTCCTATTATTCTTGTAAAGAACTACATGAGATCTCTCAATCTCTTTTTTTACATAGTGAGTTTGTGACAAATTTATCCCATTAGATGTTCTAGAGATTTTTATTTCCAGAATCACACATGCTTCACCTATATCTTTCATATGAAAGTAATTGGTGATCATTTTCTTTGTTAATGACTTATATATTAGTCTCTAATAGCATGTCATCTACATCAAGACAAACCAATACATATGCTTCTCCAAATTTCTTTGAGTATACACATTTATTGTATTCATTTATGGTGAATCCATTCCTAATCATGACATTATCAAATTTTTAGTGCCATTATTTAGGAGCTTGCTTCAATCCGTATAAAGATAAGTTTACAAATTTTATGTTATTGTCCTTTCACTTTGAAGCCTTCTAATTGTTCCATATAAACTTCTTCATTTAATTCACTATTTAAGAATGAAGTCTTAACATCCATTTCTGCAGGTTATACAAGGCAGCTTTTGCAATTAAAGATAGAAGTAATCCTTGTTACCAGCAAATATGTGTCAATGAAGTTAATACCTTCTTTTTAATGATATCATTTGACAACAAGCCGAGCCTTATACTTATCTATCGAACCATCGGATTTTGATTTTCTCTTGAAAATCCATTTCGCATCCTACTGGTTTGGTTCTATTCAGAAGATCAACCAATTGACAATTATTGTTACTCATAATGGATTCATTTTTTCTATTCATAGCCTCCTAGAATGAAGTTTCTGGGCTAATCATAGTCTCTTTAAATATTTGCTCAATCATGAAAGATATAAAGTCTGGACTAAATGATTGAACAATTTTTCTCTCTTACTCCTTCTTGGTTCAGATTCTTTATTTCTTTCAAAAGTATTGCCACATGTTCTTTTTTGAGTATTTTCAGGAATATCTCTTTTATTAGGAAACACATATTCAAAGAATTCGGCATCTCTAGACTCAATAATAGTATTGACATGAATATATACAAGAAAACTGTAAATGCTACTATTCATTACATATTCAATAAAAATACAATTAACAGTTTTAAGACCTAACTCAATCATTTTAGGAGGTGGAATAACCACTTTTGCTAAACACCCCCACACTTTCAAGTATTTCTCAGAATGTATTCTCCATTTCCATAGTTCATAAGGTATCAAATTAGTTTTTTTGTGAGAAACCCTATTTAGAATAAAGTTAGCAGTTAGAACTGCTTCCCTCACAAGTTTTGTGGTAACCCATAACTGATAAGCATATCATTTACTATTGCTATCGCTTGAAGGACGTGCCATTGAATTTATCTAGTTTCTCATGTTGCTATGCCGGCGACACGACAGATTTACTTTGTCCAATCTTTTCACTAGTATGCTCAGGTGCACTAGTCATCTTTTTTTTTTTTGTAAAAACACAATTACAGAATATAAAATCAATATTTAAATATCCAAATCACGTAAATGAATTACGTTACAAAAGTAAACAGAAATTCTGTCTTAGGATTGTTGTCAAGATTGACGGAAACAATCGAGAAAAATAGAAAACAGAAATGTAGAAACGAGATGAAGCGAGGTATGCCGTAGCAAATTTCTTTAAAACAGATTTCATCCACTGCAAAGGTGCTAACATGACGTTTGTCTTTCAAGATACAACACTTCTTACAAAATTAGTATTGTACTATACCAACCTTGTTGGTCAAATCAAAGAATTGACTATACTCTTCTTGAGTGAAATGAAAAACACGAACTTTAAAAAGTTTCAAAAAACTAATTTGAACAGAAATTTGCTAGAAAAATTATGTAGCTAGAATTTTGAAGAGGGATAATAATTTATAAATCAATAATTCAGAATTATTTTAGTGTATAAAAAATTGAATTTAGGGGTCTCTATTTATAGGTTTTGAAGTATCTTCTTTAATGGGTGTGTGCTTCTTCATGAATATGTGCACTATTTGGTTTAATTAATCTGAGCTCTTAGATCGCACCATTTTCATATTTTTATGTGATCCGATGGTTCAAATTAAATATTGAATAAATGTGTCAATTCACCATACTTATTTACGAACTATGAATTAATGTGTCCATTCATCATACACATTCACCAATTACGTACTTTTTATTGGAGACTTTTCCAATTCACCTCAAATTAATTGTAATGACACATATCATCAAATATATTTAATGATTCAATGAGATAAAATTCAATTAATTCCAACAGGTGCAAGCCTCAAAGGCTTGATTTGACAAAAAGTTTTACTCGGACAAGTCTTACACTTGACTAGATATTTACTCGGACAACTCATCCATTTGATCGAGATGTTTATTGGGGGCAAGTTGTAACAACCAAGAATTTACTATACGTATAAATATAATTTTTTGTATTTTTTAGATTTTTATAGAGCAAGAATTTTAAAAAAAATCATTGTGCAGCTACATATATAATTTAAATAATTAGGGCCAATGAATTGTGCGACCAAATAAAATTCTCCTTAACAATGTGGAGTAATAGGATTGCACAAAAATACTGTCAAACCGCAAATCGAATTGAAAAATGAAATGGTTTAGCTTGAAAATGAGTCCAGATTTGCTTTCTCATTTATGTGTCCCCATAACCGTCCCTCAAATAAAAATTTTACACGTCATTTAATAAATACACATCATCTAACAGAGTTATAATCTATAACTTCTGTTTATTAACACCAAATATAAACACATTAAATTCAGTCCACATTCATCTTCTTCGTTAATTTCAAATTCTGCTGAATTGCTCCAAAATAATTAATGGCTCCAAAAAATTAATGCCTACATCCATGTGAATTTTCTAATCATGACATATCAGAGACATTCCTCTTTGATTTTATTAACTGCCTAGTGATTCTAATTGGCTACATCAATGAATAACGTAAGAACATATATACAACAGTCCCTACTAATTGGAATAAGCGGATTCAATCAAATTTGAAAGTATATCCCTCACATGAATCACTTGGCTGTCAATAAAATCAAAGAGGAATGTCTCTGATATATTAGAGACGAGTTCATCTTGGCCGGGAGTTTTTGTGTGTAGTTTTCCACAAAAAGATCATTGGGGAGCTAAAAAAAAGGAAGTTCATCTTGGTCGGGAGTTTTTGTGTGGAGTTTTCCACAACAAAGTCATTGGAGAGCTTCATGATTAAGGGGCCTGTTTGACATGGTTTATAAACCAATTTTAGTTTATTTCAGTCGTCATTTTTGACTTCTCAACCCACTTTTAACATGAAAAGTCAACAATTTCAACTCAAATAAAACAATATTGGTTTATAAACTAGTTTATAATCTCTGTCAAACGGACCCTAAAAAATTCACAGAGATGTAGCCATTAATTTTTTTGGAGCAATTAAGCAGAATTTGAAATTAACGAGGAAGATGAATGTGGACATAATTTAATGTGTTTATATTTGATGTTAATAAATAGAAGTTACATATTATAACTCTGTTAGATGATATGTATTTATTAAATGACGTGTAAAATTTTTATTGGGGGATTGCTGGGGAATATATAAGAGTATCTCCAATGTAACAATGTCTACTATGTATTTGTTGTAAAAGACATTGACATTATATTAAAAACTTTTCTAAAGCAACAATGTTTATTGTGCAAATATGGCAAATTATTATCAGCTTTTTAGAAAGAAGAAAGAGAGAGAAATGTATTGATTAGATAGATATTATTAAATTAATAATGGACATTGTCAAGAATAATGTCTAGAATTAAACATTGTGCTAGACACCTTCTAACATTAATTGTGCTACGTAAGTATTTTTTGGCTATTTGTCAAAAAAAGTACTAGAGATTGTGTCTTGACATGATAGCATTGGAGATGCTCTAAATGGACCGGACTCCTTGAAAATAGACAAAAAAATAAAATCAAACCGTTTCCACATTAGTACGGACAAAGCTTCGCTCTCGCGTTCAATAAACAGAAATACTTTGGAGAAAAACTTGGTGGGTTTTTGAATAAAGTAATGGAATAGATGTTATGGATGTGTACACGTTTGGGATTTGATGAAGGGTTGTTGCGATGATGGTGATTCGAAGAGAGATTTTTTGGGTCTTGGATAAAACGAAGTAATTATTTTTTGTAAGATTGACGAGTGGTGTAAGACTGCGAAGGTGTAAAAGAGAGGAATTATCTGCAAAATGGGATATCTGGGTTTTATTGCTGATTAATACACTTGCACTGTTTAGATAAATGGGTTCTTTTATGAAAGGGCTGAAGAAATTGTTGGGAATTGAGACCAATTCCTTTATTGCCTACAAGATCCTTGTTCAGAGAAAATTAACGAAACCGAAAAATATAAAAAGATAGAGAAAGATTTACGGACTGTCAAAGCTTTCACTATATGAAAAATTGTTACAATCATATAGATTTCACCCACCCAAATCCCAAGTATCTCAAGAAAAATAATATCCTAAGCTTTACCGCACCCACCAATTTCTACTCTTTGTACAACCCACAAAGAGAACAAGAAAAATAACTATGATGCTAGGCTTACAATTTTTCTCTCAGAAAACCTTCAGGTCACCACCACAAAAGAGAATAAACTACGTTAATTTATAGTTAACGAATGACCTAATTTTCTTACAAGTTTAAACTACCAAGGAGTCCAAGATTTAGAAACTTGTTCAATTTTAGTTGACTTGGATATCTTCCAAGTTTCGACTACCAAAGTGTCCAAGATTAAGAAACTTGTAATTTTAGTCGACTTAGAAGTCTTCCTTTCAACAGCTTGTCCGATTTTGGCAAGTTTTGAGAAAATATCCCAACAATCTCCACCTTGACAAAAAAACGAGTCAAAAAACAATCATCTCTTTGCAGCTCTTCATCTCGATACTTAAAAAGGGTACACTTTGACAATCCCAATTCTCAAAACAGAGAATTAACATACTCCACCATATAAGTATAATCACTTAGAATTAATGAATTCTAAGAATTTCATTGGCTCATGTCGAAAAAAAATTGTTGAAATAATATGGTGCAACTCCCTTGCTTGACTTACTTGGAAGTTCATCAGCCATCGACATCAATTCTACCACACACCTTGCATTAATATCAAGCCAATGCCCATGTGCAAACATGTGGACCGCTAGTAGTAACACATCCTCTATCATGGCAACTAGCGCATACCACGAAGATGTAAATACTTACTTAAGCGACATCATCGTCTCCCATAAAAAGAGACATATTGTTCGTATCTGATGTCGAGCAGTTAGCCGAGTCTGCTCCACCTTTTGGACAATTTTTCCTCACGTGACCAGGTTTTCTACAATTCCAACAAGATACTTTCCTTTTAGTATCTTTGTCAGAAACAGGAGTTGGGTTCCTTTTCAAAGCCTTGTGCAGTCCAGATTGAATCCAAACATCCTTGACTTGTACTTGCCACAAGCCAAATTTGATTCTTTCGTCAAATTTCTCCACATCATATTTAATAGACATATCTTTTCTTCTCTGTGCGCCAACACTCTAAACGACCTGAAACTCTGATACTACTGTTGGGAATTGAGACCAATTCCTTTATTGCCTACAAGATCTTTGTTCAGAGAAAATTAACGAAACAGAAAAATATAAAAAGATAGAGAAAGATTTACGGACTGTCAAAGCTTTCACTATATGAAAAATTGTTACAATCATATAGATTTCACCCACCCAAATCTCCAAGTATCTCAAGAAAAATAATATCCTAAGCTTTACCGTACCCACCAATTTCTACTCTTTGTACATCCCACAAAGAGAACAAGAAAAACAACTAAGATGCTAGGCTTACAATTTTTCTCTCAGAAAATCCTCAAGTCACTACTACAAAAGAGAATAAACCACGCTAATTTATAGTTAATGAATAACTTAATTTTCTTACAAGTTTAAACTGCCAAGGAGTCCAAGATTTGAAAACTTGTTCTATTTTAGTCGACATGGATGTCTTCCAAGTTTCGACTACCAAAGTGTCCAAGATTAGAAAACTTGTAATTTTAGTCGACTTAGATGTCTTCCAAGTTTTGACTACCAAGTTTTGAGAAAATATCCCAACAGAAATATGGGTTTGAGTTTATGAGAAGATAAAGCTTGATTGGATATTACCTGATTTGCATGCTTATAATTGTGCAATAAGCATGCATTGTTAAATGTTAATGATATCAAAAGCAAAGCAAAGCTGTCTAACTGTTGTGAATTAAAACAATTTGATGAAATGCGTTGAGAGAGAAGTGCAATTTCAACATGCCAGTGTTAAATGTTGTGAATCAATAAAACAATTTGATTTGGATGAAAAGCAATACAAAGTCTTGATAAAACCTAATTACAAATAAGATATATAGTTGCGATGTAGCTAAATAAATAATAAAATAATATTTATTAACATCCCCTCAAAACGCCATGATCGAGTCGAGTATGCACGCAGATCGAGGAAGAGGTGGATGGAAGTAGAAGACTCAAAAATCGTACCTCGAAGATATCGCAAAATGCGAAGAACAACGCCCAATGAATCGTAGTGGGAGAAGCAACAAACCGATGACAATATGGACAAAGACATATGCAATATCGGGACGAGTAATAGTGAGATAAACCAAGCTTCCAACAATAGTATGCGGTATAAAGTGGGATCGACAAAGATATACCATCAGAAGAAGAATACTTGGCGTTAACCTCAATGGGAGTATCGACAGTCTTATTATCAGTAAGTCTAGCCCGCTCAAGAATATCTGCAACATACTTCGACTGAGAAAGAAGATAACCTTTGGGCGAGTAGGCTACCTCAATACCCAAGAAATATCGAAGAGGGCCCAAATCCTTCATTTCAAACTGTCTAGCTAACTCTATCTTCAAAACTGAAATACCAGCAACATCATCACCAGTAATAATCATGTCGTCAACATATAACAGAAGAATAATACGACCTACATCAGTGCACTTAACAAAGAGTGCAGAATCATGACTGCTAGAAGCAAAACCAAGAGAAGAGAGATCAGAAAATTTCTCAAACCAAGCACGTGGTGCTTGTTTGAGACCATATAAAGCCTTCTTGAGCACCGCAAACATACCTAAAACCATGGGGAACCCCGGAGGGGCTCCATATAAACCTCTTCCGGAGATCTCCATTCAAGAAGGCATTTTTAACATCAAGTTGAGAGATACCCCAATTTCTCACCGGCTACAAACAATAAGAGTACGAAGAGTAGTCATTTTCGCAATCGAGCAAAAGTCTCCTCATAATCCATACCATCTTGTTGCGAATATCCTTTTGCAACCAACCGAGCTTTGTATCGCTCAATAGACCCATCGAATGAGTCTTGATCTTATACACCCAATGACAACCAACAACAGTCTTACGGAAGGAGATGAACTAAATCCCAAGTACATCTTATGCAGAAGCGTAAAGTTCCTCATCCATAGCTTCACGCCAACGTGGATCAAGAATTGCCTCTTTGTAGGAAGAAGGCTCGGAGAGACAATGAATAGAAGCTAAAAAGGAAGTAAAAGATGACGAATAACAAGAATAAGAAAAACGGTAACCTTGTGGACTTACTTAAAGCGGGTGGGTGGCGAGAGGTAGATCCACAATCTCATTTTAAGCTTGAGGGACCGAGGAGAAGAGGGAGCTTGAAGACAGCAGAGAAGTGTTAACGCACTCGGCGAGTATAATACAAAGGTAACGGAGGAAGGACACGAGAAGGGGTTACGATGTAGTAGGAAACTGTGATGACAAACTATCGAATCTTCGAAAAAAGGATCAATCTGAATAAGATCAGGTCTAGTCAAGTCGTGAGTAGTGAGACGGAATAGAAAAGAAAGGTATATGTTCAAGAAAAACAACATGACGAGACACATAAAGTTTTTTGAGTAATTGGATCGAGCACCGATACCCTTTTGACCTTGACCATAACCGAGAAAGACACAAAGAGCGGATCGAGAGGACAACTTCTTTGCGTTCCACATGAGGGCGGAGAACGAAGCAAGTACTACCAAAACTCTAAAAATGAGTAATCTGGGGCATACCCATACAATTTTTCAAAAGGAGAGATACCGAAATTTGAGAGGATGGGATGGTATTAATCAAAGTTCTTCTTGTCGAATGACTTCACCCCAAAACGCATTTTAGGAACAAAAAGCAGACAATAAGAGATCGAGCGGTTTCAACAATATGTCTATGTTTTCTTTACGCAACACCGTTTTGTTGAGGAGTATCTGTCAAGAAGTTTGGTGAATAGTTCCATCTAAGGCAAGCAACTCACAAAATTTGTTAGAAGTGTATTCTCCACCCAAATCACACCTAAAGCATTTGATAACAGCAGAGTGCTGAGTTTTGACAAGGGCTCGAAAAGCGGTGTATATTTCAAAGAATTCAGAACGATGTTTCATTAAGTAAACCCAACAATAACGTGTATGATCATCAATAAAAGAAACATAATATCGAGACCCTCCTTTAGTGAGAACGGGAGAAGGTCCCCATACATCGAGAATGAATCAAATCAAAGCGGAGCGTAAGAAAGCGAAACACTTCGATTAAAAGGTAAAGTGAAAATTTTGCGGTTTACATCCACTACGATGAAATATCACAAGTTTGCAAATTGCCTAAAGCCCCTGTGGACACTAAAAATCTCAAACGAGAAGATGAAACATGACCAAGACGAGAATGCCATAAATAAAAATTAGAAGACCTATGACTCAAACGAAAAGAAGACAAATCAACACTAGTAGTGGCAGCAACTGGGACTTTTAACTCATCTAGAACATAGAGTCCCCCCGCCTACTACTGTCCCAATCGACTCGAGATCGCAGATCCCCGCATAACAGGAAGAAGAAGAAAAACCAACAAAACAATTAGAGTCACATAAGCGACCTCTGAAGCAAGATTTAATGTGAGTTGTGGAATATGATAAACATTCAAGAGACAAATTAGGGTAGTAACAGAACAAACACTGCTAAAGGCATAGGAGTGCCATCGGTGATCATGCGAGGATAGATGACGAAGGAGACACAGATGCAAAAGATGAAGAATCACGGAGACATGTGATGTGAAGCACCGAGAATCCAAGACCCATAAAGAAGATGACATACGACACACTAGGAGAGGAATGACCTACGGAGAGGAGGCGGAGATATAGCTTGTGGTGAAGGAGAGAAACTTCGAAATTGCTCAAATTGCTCGACTAGAGTACTTGGATCATTGAAAGGACACGATGAGGCGGCTAACTGCGATATTAGACCGATGTGGTCTATAACCACGAGGTGGTCTATAACCACGAGGTGGTCTATAACTCGAGATGGTAACCGGTTGCTGGACCTCCAAGATCGAGGCTAGCTGCTGCTGCCGATTCTCTTTGTTTCAACTTAGGACACCGAGTCTTCCAATGACCTTTCTTCTTCTGTAAAGCGCACTGTTCGTCGGCGGGGCCTTATGTAAGGCCTATTTCAGTTATTAGAGAGTGGTCGAGGAGGCATTGCTAACACGAAGGAGTTGGAGTTGAAAGAGTTCCCTTTTCGGCACCGGACTTTAAGCGCATTTCTTCTTGACCCAACAGCTCACCGACAAGCGAATCAAGCGAAGGAAGCGGAGAGCGATGTAGAATAGAACCTCAAGTCCTTCAAAATCACTGCGAAGGGCCATCAAAATTGCACCAACCGTTGCCGCTCTCTATGAGTAATGTAGACATTAAGCTGCTTTTAGTTCATCATCTTTCGTAAGAGCCAATTGATCCCAGAGATTTGTCATAGCAGAATAAAACTCTTGAATACTCATATTATTCTGTTGAATGGCTCGTATGTCATTTTCCAATTGATACTGCTTTGCAAAATTTGACTGAGTGTATAACTTCTGGAGATGATCCCAAACCTCTTTTGCTGTGTCATACTTAGCCAACTGTACACCTATGGAATGCTCAACCGAATTGTTGATCCAAGTAATAATTTTTGCATTATTAGCGTCCCATGTATCTATCAAAGTAGCATAATTTTCAACAAGATTCACGGGTCTCACACAAGTCCCACTAACATATCCCCACGACTTTTTACCCTTTAGAAAATTTCTCATTACATAATTCCAATACGAATAATTTTTTCCATCCAACCTCACACCTTTGATGATTGTAGGGAATCATCTCTTCGGTAGCCATAATCAAATACGGAAAATAGGGCAGGCGAAATACCAAATTGAGGTGCAGAGCGAACAATGACCAGAAAGCAAAACAAATACCTCAAATGCAGAATATCAAACCAACGCTTAAAGTACCGAAAAAAATGCGAAATTTGTCGAAGCTGTTGAAAACTACCAAAATTGCCGAAAAGCGCCAAAATAAGTTGAAGTCGCCGGAAGCGCCAAAATCGCCGGAAAAGCTGCCGAAAATCTTTGAAAACAACAACGAAACAAAAAAAAATTTTGAGGCTCGCCTGAACCCCGGTAGGGGTAGCGCTGCCTCGCAACCCCTGACCAACTCACCGCGGAGTTGGATCCATGGAAGGCTGTGTTTGAGATTAAACACCTACCCATTATTCCTAGCTCTGATACCATGTTAAATATTGTAGAATAAACAAACAAAGATCAATAACAATCAAACAGAATAGGAGGAGGCTAGGGTTCCTTGCGCATTATGAAAAGCAATACAAAGTCTTGATAAAACCTAATTACAAATAAGATATATATAGTCTAAGCTGAAAAGACTATTCTACCCCTTGATAAGTAAATAAATAAAATAATAAAATAATATTTATTAACAGCCCGTAGATGGGGAGTATGATGCTGGAAGTTTGATAAAGTGATGCTGGAAGTTTGATAAAGCTTCAAGTTGTTGAATCAATCGTCTCTGATTAGTGATTACATATAATACTTCAATCTGGGATTTTCAAAAACAGAGAATATGCAATTGGTTTTAGACTTTGTTCCCCAGACGGTGGAGAGAGGCATTTCTATATCGAAAGAGACATATACAATACTAAATTGATGGTTTTACTAGATGAAAGGACATGGAGCAGAACTGCAAGTCCTTGCCTGCATTAAAATGGCTGATTTTGAGGCTGCATACTCTTGATTCACACTGTTGTTATCAAGCAACATAAGAAGGACTCATGGTCATATCTATAGATGAGATGAATCTTGATCTCAATGGTTGTGATATGGATACTGCAAAGGGGGTAGCTCCCGCAAAGCCCTGAAGCTGATCAAGGACATGGGTGAAAAATGCCACGGTGTGTGACGTGGCTGGCTATATCACGGCAATCCAAGGCCTGTGTGGTGATGGAAAGGTGGAAGAGGCTCAAATTCTTTGTACTCTCAGTCTGGTCTACAACCACCTGATTCTCTCTTTGATATAATTTGCAAAGCCAGAGTGCCCGGAGTAGGATATGTATGACTAGAGGAAACTTAAACTTGGAAGCACGATTCATTGTATGTACAGAACTGGCATTTTTTTGGTAAGCTTCCATTCCCTCACTTGTTCAAGTTTGTTAATTTCCTCAAGTATCCTTACTTTACTTCAGAGTAAAAGGACATGAGTGGGGTGAATAGGCCAGTCAAGTACTCTAGTTGGATTGAAAAAACCAATCGAATTGGATACAATTAGCTATCCTGGCAGGGAATGGAGAGCTGGCGTGCTTGAGTTTTCACTCTAAAATATAAGCTTCCTGGATAAACAGATTTTGAGTATATTGCAGTAGCAAAGGTGTGCAAGGAAATGATTAGTTAAAAAGATTCCAATAGGAATTGAGTTTAAAAAGAAGACAAATATACTCTGTTATCATGTTATGTGATAATCAAAATGTCATTCATCTAAATAAAACCCAACCTCCAGTTCGAGCTTTCAAACATTTTGATGTAAATGTATCACTAGATACGTGGCATGTTGGAAGATAAACTATTACATGTTGATCAGATTCCAACAGACAAGAAGACGTGATGACCAAAACAGAAAAATAATAACTTTGCAGAAGTAAAACAACTTTGGTTGAGCCCCCCACACGAGTCGAGAGAGGAAGATTTTTCGTGGTATCCCTTCTCATGTGGTGGAGTCTCATAATTAAAAGAGAAGAGGAGCCTAGATTTTGCCTTGACCCTAACCCATGTGCTCACGTTTCATTCTATAGGCAAGGGAGATGCAGGAATTTCTCCGAAGTTACTTCCCAAGTGTATGATACTGAGACTACTGGAAAGGGGGTTTGGGGGGGGTGATGCCACTAAATTGAAAGCTACACTCGCTTGCTCTAGCTCGAATGCAAGTACTATGATCTGTGTCTGGAGAAGAGATCGGGGACATTCATAGTGAGATGCAAATGGTAAGGAAAGGACTTCAGAATCTGATATAGTTTTGTAATTAAAATCTATTGTGATTGTCACTTGATGCAGATCCCTGTCTGTTTCTTTTGCTAAAGAGAAGAATAGTGGTGATCTCCTCCCCATGTTGCCCACTGCCAATTGGCCAAAGAGAAACTCATTTATTTGGCCAATTGGCAGTGGGCAACATAAATCCTCCTCCCATTGTGGGGAGGAGATCACCACTCAAGAAGAGAATGGGGTACATGGCAGTGGGCAACATAAATCCTCCCCATTGGGGTACATCAACATGGCAGATCTGGTTTCTAATTAGTTTAGATTATTGATTGTTAGTACTGAATTGCTCTTTCTGTTTTCTAGGTAGATACTCGAAGAAACATGAAATCATTAGCAAATAATTTGAAAAACAGGGTTCATTTCTTTTCTTCCATTCCATCCTCTCAAAATTGTGGTGTTCTAAGCGAAATCCACTTATCGGAAAGTAAAGAGCTCTACTACGAGATCACGCTAAGGACACTACACGGGAAGGGCAAAAAAGATGTATACAGCAAGCAATTAAGACAAAAAAATGGGAAGAAATAAATGGATTTTTTAAAATCTATTTTAGATTGAGTTCTATACTATGTTACATCTTCTCACAATGTGGAATTTCTGCAAGCTTAGGATCCTCATTTGAATCTAATTACATCGAGAAACTTGAGAAAACTTTGCTAATGTCTCTTCTTTGGGATGGCAGGAAAACTTCTTTAGGTTACAAATGAACCCCCAAAATCCATCTCTCACAAAAGGGATATAAGAACGAGGAAAATAGAACTGTTTCACCTGAAAAGTGGCTTTTTAGCTACTTTTAAGCACAGCGATACACGTCCCAAAAAGTAGCTTTTTTAGCTACTTTTAAGCAGTCCAAATGTGTTCATGTCAAGAATCTCCATGTTTTTTCCAGCAGACGAGCATGGTAATGCATCGCTTGACGATGTAAAGTTTCGCCTTCTGTTCCTTGGCCAAGCTACTGCATTTGCGTGTAAACTCAGCGCACCTTTGCGATGAACTTCTCGACAGGGCCGACTTGTTTGAAGGAGTGCTGCTCTTCTGTGAAGAACTCCTTGATAGATTGAAGGAATTCTTCTTTGTTAAACTCCTTAAAAGTGGAGATTTTGTGGAGCACTTCTGGGAAACACTCCTTGACAGAGAGGTATTCTTATCATCTTTTGACAATTTCCATTTCTCATCCATGTAATACTCCATGACTACGTTTCTTGATATAAGTTGGACCTTCCTCTCCTATGTGTTACTGTGTGTTGTGTGTGAGAGAGATAGTTAGAGAGAGAGAGAGAGAGAGAGAGGGGTATAAGTTGAGTGGTTGATGAGGCTGGAGTGTGGACAGATTTGAGAAGGGGAATTGGTAGTATTTATAGTAGTTTAGGGACAATGGTGGGGGAGGAGTTTGCAAGTGGCTGTTGACGACTGTTTCTTTGCAGGAATCACATGGATGTGCTTAGGCAAACTGTCTGCTCATTTAGCTCATTTTGATACTCTATCACAGTAGATACCTTTTACTGCTGATTTGGCCCTGCCCCATTGGGAATTTCCGTAATTTTATACATCGGTAGATTTGAGAATGTTAAGACAGATGTGTGGTCATATTAAATATATAAGAAACGAGAATGTATGTCAATAAGTGGAGATGGTACCGGTCAATGATAAACATGATTTAGAATTGCGACCGAACGGTTGAGCGGTTGCCAGGTAGCTACATAGATGATATAGATTCATTCTTCGTACCAGGTTCAGCCTCAATGGGTTTGTTAGAAGTCAGTCTTGTTTGGTAAGATAGAATTACAAAAAGAAACTTGAAAGAGATGTACCAAATTTAAAGGATTATTGCCCCTTTAGACACAATGATGCAGTAATCAAAAGTTCGTTCTATGAAAATTCTCTGGTGCTCTATGCCAAAAGCAAGATACTCCATTCCTCCAATAGAACAAAGATTGGATTTTTTGGGATCCTTCTTTTCTTCAAACAGATATTCACGAAACATGAGAAGAAATTGAATAATTTCTTGAAAATCCTAAAAATTCTTATGTGGTTGGGGTATGCATTGTATACATTTAAAGAAGTTCTTGTTCACAAGAATAATGCGGTCTTAGTAGACACGTTAGAAGAGGAAGATGAAAATCAAAATTAACAATGAATCTTCCACTAGATGTGCTAATGAAAATAATGAAATGGAGAAAAAAGATTCATGTAGGCGATCTAAAATTCATTGGGAATGACATTTATTTATTATTTTTTACATTGCTTTGCATAATTTGTGGTTCTTGAACCTGGTTTTAGAGATCCATCAGCTTTTATGGAGATGCGGCTAGTACTGTATGGTGCTCCATGAAATGGCCATATTGTTTGGCATATAAAATACTTTTTTTATAATTTTTTAAAAAGGAAATTCACACATACACACGTGGAATTGTCTGAGGAGTAGATGGGAAATGTGAAAATGGGATTTGAAATTTGAATAATATTCAAAGGGTTGTATTGAAATTCTACATTTCATTTAGGCAGGAAAGAGAGGTCGGTGCTCATTAAACTATTATTTAGTGACTTCTACTATATGTTGCTGACTTCACATAAGATGCACGTGCGATGTTTATCTAGAGTCTCGAAACGGTATGTCCCGAGTCGTTGAGGACCTTGCATTCATGCTAAACCTTTTCGTTTTCTATTTCGAATTTGGGATAATCTGACCTGTGCTGGGTCCCATAGCCTAGCACGCAAACCGTGACTATGGGCTATGAGTGAGCTTGTACCTTTCGAATTAGCTTACTAGGCTTGGCATGACACAAATGTGCGAGTTGCGCCGAGTTATTCCATAGGCATGTTAGATTGGAGAGTAATGATTTTCTACACATTGTGGATAGGAAATTATTTATCTATTGATGATGTGGGCTAATGTGGGTGTGCCACATCAGCCCACACAATACACAACTGTGTGTGGACATAAATATGTCCACACACAGTGGGTAACCCAATGATCTTCTACCCACCGTGGATAGAAGATCATTACTTTCAGATTGGATACATAATTCTCTTTACACCTTTAGTCGTGAATAATCTAATTTAATAGACATATTATTATATGATTTTACAACATGGTTCTCTTTTTGTCTAGTTGGATAATAAAATTACTGGATCTAAAAACGTAAGACGTTAAATGAGACTACATGTATATCACTTAAATACTATTTTCAACATGCCTTCTCATGTAGGAGGTGAGATTTATTTTTTCTTATTAAAGGCTAACACGTAGACAATTTATTTAAATGGATGGCAAAAAGACTTGAACTTAAGATATTTGTCTATTCTAATACTATGTTGAACTACTTGATTTAAAAATTTAAGCTTTAAATAAGATTAAAATATATTATTTAAATATTGTTTTTAATATTGTACGACCTAACTCTATTGTTTAATAATTACGTTTCAGTTAAATGTACTAAACAGCTTTATATGCTTGCCATAAAAGAACTTAATTCTATGCTCTAAAATACTTGGAAATGGGACTTTCAGAATATGTTACTGCAGCACAATTTCCCAAGATTGCAGTTTAAACATGCTTAGGACAGTAGTTTATGGGTATGATCCATTGTGACTGTGTTGTGTGCTTGTTTGCCTAAAGCACATGTAGCAGCATTGATGAAATGACATTTACTGTTTGACATGTTTCTCAAGTTAGGTCCAACAATATTAGATAATATTAAAAATAATATAAATTAAAATTCGTTTATAATATGTTATAGTTTTATTTTGATGGGTGTGGGTAGACGTTTAGTATTTTTCTTATGTTGAATGGAAGATTGGTCTTTTCCGAAAAGCTGAGTTTTTCGGTTCGATCCCCCTATGTGGTTGAGTAACAATTTTTTGTATAGTAGAAAATTTTGATCGTCCATAAATTTTCTTCCATCTTTTACATTTTTTTGCCCCGTTTTTTTTTCTTTTTCAAACGAGGATTTTGTGGGCAAATTAAGGAATTAATCCTAATTCCCAATAATAATATAAGAGCATCAAGTCGTTTAGAGTGTTGGAGCACAAAGACGATATGACAAGTGTCAACAACATGGAAAAGTTTGACGAAAGAATCAATTTTTGTTTGTATAAGTCAAGAAAGTTTTGATTCAATTTGACTATACAAGGCTTTGAAAGGGAATCCAATCTCTAATTCTGACATAAATGCTGAAAAATCTAGTGTGAGCGATGATGATTGAGAAGATTTGGATTTGAAAATTGCAAGTATGATACGTATGTGTTTGGCCAAAAATGTTCTTGCAAATACTCATGTAATATCTGCTACAAATGAATTTTGGAAAAAAAAAAAAAAAACTTGAAGAGCTCTATCAAACAAAGAATTTTTTAAATCGGTTATATTTGAAAGAACAATTTAATTCTTTGTAAGTGAATGCATGTACGAAAATCTTAGACAATGTTCTCAATGGGATCGTTTTTGAACATGAGGCTATTTGAGTTAAAATTGATGATGAGGATAAAGCGTTAAGACGCATTTGATCTCTTTCATCTTGAATACGTCAAACCAATTTTAATCTACGGGAAAGAGCCAATGAATTTTGCATAAGTTACAAGAAAACTAATTTCTGAAGAAAGAATGTTGGGTGGTGGAAGTAATATTTTATTCGACAACTCGTTTCTTGTAGTCACATGAGAAAAAAATGTTCAAAAGGTGGAGCAGGTTCGTCTAATTACTTGAAGTCAAACGCATGAAATGTGTCTCCCTTTGTGGAAGACGATAAAGTCGCTTAAGTAATATATATACATCTTCATTGTATGCGTTAGTTGCCATGATGTGAAATATGTTAGTAGTAGTGGGTTCACATATTTGCACATAAATATTCGCTTGACATTGATACATCGATGGCCGAAAAACTTTCAGGTAAGTCAAGCAAGGGGATTGGATCATAATTTTTTAGCAAGTTTATTTGACATGAGCCAATAAAATTCTTAGAATTTGTTAACTAAAATGATTATATTTATATGGTAGAATATATTAACTCTATATTTTGAAAATTGAGATTGTCAATGTTTTACCAATTTTTTAAGTATCGTGACTAAGAAATGTGAAAGAGATAACAAAAATTATTGGCTCGTTTTTTATCAAAGTGGAGATTACGGAATAATTTGTTTCAAAACGTGTCAAATAAAATATTGACATAAATTGTTTAAGGAACCCAATATAGAGTGAATAAGGAAACTTTGCAATTGTCATCTCTCTCACTATACGAGGAAAGAAGCCAAAAGGAAGGATGGAGATTTGACTCGTCGCTCTATACCTGTCCCGGGTTTCCTCGATTTTGATTATTTGAGTAATAGGAGTGAGTCCAGGGTAGATTTCTCTACACCGGGGCTAGTTGAGTCTCATCCCGCCAATATTTTATTTTATTTTTTAAAAATATACATTAAATCAAATTCAAATTGTTGGAAATAGAATTTGAATCGGAGTGTAAAGTGTGAAATTACAAAGTTTAATCACTATACCACAATCATTTTTTTTGTTTGCTCTTTTGTTAATTTACAATAAAAATTTGTAGAATTTAAAAAATAATAATAATAATCAAGACAGTTAGAGGTAGGCCTAGGCGTCTGGTGGGTGGGTCGGGGTATTTCAATACTCGAAACCACTCGTTACTGTTCAGGTATTTCGTAAATGGAACCATTCAATCCCACGTAATTATTGAAACGAAACTCAAACCACAACCGTTGGTTTCGATTTGAGTTCGATTCTACCCATAACATTTTTAAAAAAATATTCAGTTGACAACATGTTTTGAACAAAATTAAAAATTACAAACCCGCTAATATTAAAGTATGTTAGATATTAAAATAATTTATGAAAGATATAAACATTAACTAAAAGAATAGACACCAAAATTGTAAACTCGTAGATTAGAGTTAGAAAAAAGAAATTTGCCTCTCAAATTTGAGTATTCGTTTAGTTACAGAGGAGTTTTTCCTTCGCTGTCTTACTGTGTGTTGAGTGAGAGAGAGATGAGCGAAAGTGCGATACAGAGGACAATGTTTGATTAAGCATATGAGCAAATAGCGATTAAGAACTGAAGATTTGGGTAATTAGAATTGGGTCAATTGAGTTTGAGTTTAAGAGTGATGGGTTTCGTACTTTTTGTTTGGGTCTTGGATAGTTGGACTATTGTCTTTAGTATCATTGTGATGGATCGTGGGTCATTAGGTTAGGGTGAATAAATTTAAAAAATAAAAAATTTATAAAAATTGACAAATTTGGTTCCAATCGAGTACCCGCGATTCTAGTTCAAGAACTAAGAACCGACCCGAATCCTTTAGGTTCTCGGTTCTCAGTTCCGATTCCTAATTTTATTTTTTTAGAACAGGAACAGAACCTCCGATTTTGGTTCGGTTTCGATTCGAAAGGTTCGGTTCTGGTTAAAATGTCTACCCCTAGTTAGAGGTTCATTGGCACCCACCCTGTCCCGCAAATTTGCGGGTCTAGTAGAGAGGCGGGGCCGGGACGGGACGGGACAACAGGCAGCAGGTGGGTGGGGTGGTGGGAGGTGGGGTGGGGTGGGGTGGGTTGATCCGTCCTATTGCCATTCCTAGCCAAAAGTTATTAATTTTTTCATTCACTTGTGCAAAGTGAATTGTGGTATAGTAGGTAAAAAATTCAGCAACATTATCTCTATAAATTAACGATGTTTTTATTCTCTTCAGTGTATGTGATTTAAAGTTTTTGAGAAGAAAAATTGTAAGTCTAATATTTTAGTATTTATTTATTTTTATTTTTTTATGACTCAAGTATCGAAGTTTCGCCTGACTAATCATGAGGAGTGGCGGCCTTCCCTCGTGGTTCGCCTCTCAGGTAAATTCGGATGCGACCACAAGTTATACACACTTGGGCTGAACATTCGATGGTTCTCATCCCTGTGGACCTTTGCCTTCTAACATTCTTTTTTTTTTTAATGTTGCATTTCCAGCTGCTGCGGAGATTCGAATCTTTGATGCTCCGTAGAGAACCCTCCTGCTTTACCACTGCGTCATGCTCGTGGGGGCAATATTTTAGTATTTCTCGCTCTCTTTGTGAGTTGTCAAGGAGTAAAAATTGGTATGTGTGGTAAAAAGCTTAGAGTATTATTTTTCCTACGATATTTGGAGTTTACGTGAATCAGAAATTCTATATGATTGTAATAATTTTTTCATATAGTGAAATTTTTTGACAATCTGTTAATTTTTCTCTATCTTTTTATATTTTTTTTGCCTTATTATTTATTTTTTTCTCAATAAAGATCATGCAAAAAAATTAAAAAAGTGATCTCAATTTGTAACATATTCAATATTGCATATTAAACATGCTCGACAATATATAATCTCGAGCGTATGGGAATTGGCTTTATCCCGGTTCATTTATCTATAATAATTGTTGTACTAGTTATCGTACGTCGCCTAAAAATTATATTTAGTTTGAAATAGAAAGTGCCTAATTGCCTATTAGTATTTAGTTGTGTTCTAAAAATCGTAAAGTTTTGTTAGACGTAGATGCCAAATTTCAAGTTTTTCGGTCATAGGTGAAGTTTAAAGGAGGGCGAGGCATGATGCGTGACTAAACGTGGAGGCCGCGTTTAACGTCTAGGCGCCTATATGAGTTTTTTTAGAATAGTAGTATTTACTAGACATATCATCCAAATCATCTTACTATAAATTTGGCATGTTTGGCTAAACTTCAAAAAATTATTTTTAAGTAAATTTAATTGTAAATTCTAAAATAAATTATATTTTTATTCGGGTAAGTTAAGAAAAAGTAAGTTATTGTCTTACTTTGATTATATTCTAGAAAAGTAACCTTACTTTTTTTAAAAAAAAAAAATCTTAGTCAAACATAAATTAAAAAGTTCACTTATACTAGATAAGTAATTTTTAAATAAGAATTATTTCAATGATAGAAATTTAAAATAAATAATTTATTTATTTGATATTAAGATTGAGGGTTTCTTTCAAAATAAATAACTTTTTTTTTTAATTATGTATAAAATGAGTGTCTTTTTACTTATTTTTAAGTTTAACCATGAAAGTGAAAGGTGAAATGCATTATCTTTTTATAAATTTGGAAAGATGTATTTAACCATCCATAAAAAAACATAATAATTAATTAATCAATATAATTTTAAATTTTTGTCACATGGTTTTACTTATTTAATTATTAAGAATTTAATGAGTCATGTGAAATTGAGAATATAAGCATTTGAAGGCCCACATGCAAACATGTGATTATGTATGTACAAACAGTTGAGTGTGAGATTAGTCAAATTTTCATAGTACGACATTGACAGGTCAAAGTTCAAACTATTGTATGAATTAATTACTATATGGTTTAATTATTATGATATATGATTTTGTGGTCAAAACTTTTTGTTGACTATAGTTTGTAGTTTTTGGATTTATTTATGCTTTTTTGAAATGAGTGTTTATATATATATTATGACCGTTTGTAGCATGGGAGCCACTCACCCAAAAATCCCTTTCATTATTGATGATGCCCATTGTCCATTAGCATTTCGCTATAGCGGTATTGTTGAAACTGACTTTCGTTCATTGTATAAATTTTTTTATTACTTTCTACTGAGAGTGTCTAAATTGATAGTCTAAAATATCAGTGTTTGCCAAATTAACTAAATCATCTCTTATTTGTGAAGTTTGTCCTTTTATATGTTTGACACATTTAACGTGACTTTCAGCATTTTTGTGACAAAAGCTTAAATGTTTCCACGTGATCTTATAAAAAATTTCATCACTTGGTAGAAAAAGTAGTGTTCTAGAAAGCGTGGAGGTCGAATTTCAAAATTTTTGGACTTAGGTTAGGACAAGGCGTGAAAAATCATTTTCTTATTTTTAATATTAAAAAAAGATGAAAAAAATAAAATAAAAATGTGCATCTTTTTGGTTGAAAACATAATCAACGGCTTAATTGAATGCCTATAGCCTAAGAGAGCATGGAGGAGGCGCGCTTTTTAAAGCACTGAGAAGAAGAGAACAATATATAAACACTTTGTATCACTCCAAGAATGATATAGCTTTAGGACAACAATTCGCCATATTAGATAAAGTCAAATTAAGACTCTGTATGATAGTCACATAAAGTATAGAAAGCTCTGAAATTTATTTCAAGTAATTTTTGTGTACACCTATGTGCCTCCCTCTCATATTAGATCTATTGTCATACGACCTCTTATATCATCAATATCAAGATCAATAATACATAACACATTTTCAAGCTCGATAAAAAGTCCAAGTCATGTATCATCTACCTCCAAAAATTTCACCCAATCATCTACACATTTTTTTTAGAAGAAATGTGTTTGTGCAAACTTGAATATAACACACAAACAAAATAATTTATAATATATCTTAAATTAATTTAAATTAATAAAGAAAAAATTAAAAATTGTGATTTTATTCAATTATATATTAATTTACATTGCCATTTGATAAAAGACGACTTAAGCATATGTTTTGCCACTACTTAAATTATAATTTTAACTGGTCAACCTAGTCAAACATACTTTTTATCCACATATTTTGTAAGACTCACAACTTACAACTCACTTTATATTCACCCACAACTTATAATATAAACACTTGAAAAATAATTTCAGTACTACCAAACATATGCTTAAGATTGAAGTAAATGTATTTGCACATGCTCGCAAGATCAAGGCTTTGTGAATCCTTGTGGCCTGTTTATCTTCTTCTTTGCGAGAGGCAACATTTATTTCCTTCATACATTGCAGGTAAAAATTATCCAGAAACAAAGAATCTTGTAAAGATGAAATTTTTAACTGCATTGAAAAACTTACAATATTAATTTACTTTATAAATTTTATTTTTAACTTATAACACACATTTTTAACATTAAATATATTTATATTTCTAGTTAAAAACAAAAGTATGTAAAGAAAAAAAAAAGCATAAAAAAATAAAAAATTAACATTACGACCGGGTTGGCCCCTGGCCCACATCAGGCTGTCATATTGCTGGCCCATACAAAAATCGAGCCGGGCCGGGCCCTTTCCCAGCTCGACTGAATGGCACACAAAACCCACCCTAAAGTTTTCACTTTTCAATTCAAAACTTTGGACTCAATTTCTTCCAAGCTCAAGCCTTTGGATCTCAGGAACATTGACAATCACAAACAAAAGCGAAAGCAGAACAATTGCTCAAAATAGAAGAAGTTTACTGCAATAACAGCATTACCGTTTATGGAAACGGTAACTGTTGGAAGGTAGAAGGAGGGCAGTAAAAGCAAAGATGTAGAGAAGAACCCATGCATCTCATTAATAACAATTCAATGACTTGTTTCGTAAAATGGATCATACAGCAGCGAACAATAATAAAGGCTGTCCAATACTGAGTACTAACATTCCACAAAACTTCAACAGTGCATAAATGTACAAGGGAGCAATAGGAGCGTATATATGTACTCAGGTTTTGTTTTTGAGCTAGTTTAGGTGAAAAAGCAATCACCTTGCTGTGAGAAATTTGATTTTGGAGTAGCTGCAGAACCTTATTTTTGAGAGGGCTAAACGAGAGATGACTGTGGCACTGAATGGCTTCACAGGACATAAACAAGAAAGATGGACATGTAATATTTGGTTGTTGCAAATAGGAAGCTTGTTTGTCAGAGTTGTTGCCTCCTTTTCTCTAGACACAGGACCGCTCGATGGATCGTCCTGTAACACAGATCCAATCCATCATACAAAAATAAATCAAGGAAAGAACAGGTTTATTAAGAAATGTACAAAATACTATCAGGCAATGATCATGTCAGATCAAGCATTGCAGTGAAATGAATACAGGAGGATGGATGATGGATCATCAAGAAGTTGTACCTGTGGACTTGTGTAGCTTAAAGAATGATTAAAGAGGAGAATAGTTGATCGTTTTGGTTTTATACGATCCTAGGAATTCCATGCTGAAAAGAATCAGCTTTTGCTTTCCCATGTCAATCATCGAATGCGGTTCAAGTGAGCAAATGGCTCTGAGTTTGCCTTGGGTGCGGATTTTGCAACTTCAGGTGTCCCAAAAACATTCCAAAATCTCAGTGTTTCATCCCCTGCAGCTGATGCAACTGTACATCCATCCGGGCTCTGGATCAGACAATGATTACAAGAAAAGGATCAGAATTAAGATATTCAAAGATAGTATAGTGTTGCATTATTCTTCGAACAAGATATAAGTTGGTACCTGAACCATGAAAAGAACTCTCGACGTATGCCCAGTGAGCTCGGCTATTTTTACCATTGAAGGGTATTTCCAAAGAGTGAGCTGATTCTGAGTAAAACCGTGAGAGCTAAGCAATTCACGCTCATTTTTATTCCACAACAAAGCACAAACCTGCGAGCCTGTGTCAACTGAGTTCAAGCACCCACCAGTGTGCGTGTTCCAGAATTTTATGCACCGGTCACCTCCACCTCCACCTGAGGCCAATAAATTACCTTGGAAAGGACACCATGCAAGAGCTTTGACAGCAGCGGTGTGTTCCTCGAGCCTATGAAGCCACTGTGTTGGAGCATTAGATGAAGCCATGGATCTGTCCCATATGTGCAGGAGATTATCGTTTCCACCACTAGCTAACTGCTGACCGGAGGCCGACCATTTAAGCCCACACACTTCTTGATGATGTCCTCTATACGTTTCGACAATGTGTGCCCTCACTCTAACATCATTGTTGATGATCTGACCGTCCATACCTCCAGTAGTCAAAATGTGATTATTCCAGTCCAAAGCACCAACTCGTGACCCATGGCAGCCTCTCAAAGTTCTCAGCTGAAGTACATAATGAAAATGTGAATTTTATAAATTGACCTGGATAGAATATCGGACTAGATTTGAGTTGAGTCCAATCAAACTCCGTTAATAATGATTAGAAAGTATTAGAATGATACACACCAGTCTATTGGATGTTGAATCCCATAGCTGAACTTCCGAGTTGTTCAGGCCAACAGCAATGTTTCGTCCATCGGGAGCCCATTTGACACTGGTAACAGGGCCATTTTCTTCATCAACTGTGAGAAGTTCTGATGTAGAACCATTTGATGCATCCCACAAATAGACTGTGCTTCCCAGAGCAATGGAAAGAACATTGCTGCTACCCCAATCTAATAGATTCAAATAGTAATCATCCATAATATCAGGGGCATCCAAAGTCCTCTCACAAGTCTGCATAAATATATGAATTAAAATTAGATTTTTTTTTTTCCCCAAGAAAACATACATGTTTTACTCTCCAGTCTAATTGAGAGAAGTCCATGAAACAACACCAACCTGGGGAATGTTCCGACGGGGTTTTGAGGGTTTGACCTGGTGAGCAGCCGATGAAAACTCATTCAGTATGGTCTCAGTCGAGGTAGGCGGCTTGTTCTTGAATGCAAGAATCCTTGTCTTATTCATATTGAAGGTCTCGGCGAGCAGTTTCCTGTACGCCTCCCTGGATGGAGAAGAGTTCACTGCTGGATTTTCCTTACCTTTCCTTGCTTCTGTGAGCATGTAATGCGCATAATCAAAATCCATCGCCGATCTATTTGGTATGAACCGATCCAACTGTTGCAAAACAAAAACATCATATTGTTGAGATGCATGAGAACACAAGTAACCAGCTCATCATTCTAATTACTCAAAGAACCACAAGTATTCAGCAACCAATTGGGAGCATCGGTAGCAGATGATAATCCTCAATTGATAAATTTCTCCAACTCTTTCTCGCTCTCTTTAACCAATGAAATTTAACCTACAAAGACAACTTCATCAATTCCCCTATCTGCTGTCTTCTCTTCTTAAAGTTTTTCAAAGAAGTCTTAGCATTGTGTTTGAGAAAAGTTCATCAATTTAAAATGATCTTCTACTGATCTACAAATTGCAATCATCTAAATGATTCTTGTTAACTTCCTTCCCCCAAACAAATAAGAAGAACCAGTTTTTTAAAAAGCTTAAGATACACAAATGTAACAATAAGCTGGAAGTGGGAATACAATTTGAGAAGTCCCAAATTAGCAAGATGTTACTAAAAACTGTCAGTGTGTAGTAGAGAGAGAGAGACATTAGCAATCACTAAGTTGGAATAACTAAATCAAAGGATAGTAAAACAAAAGGTATTAAAATGCTGTCACAGGGGTCTAGATAAATGCAAAGTTATTAAAATAGTAATAGCGAGGAGATGCTCTATGGGAATACATAACAAGTCACCAAAGACAAAAAGTGTGAATAAAGAGGCATTGGCATTGCAATTGTGCTATGGTGTAAAAATTAATGCTAGAATTGGTAGGTTTCTTTAAGCCAACGATGGTAAACCAGTGACTGTGCCAACATAGTGGCAGTGATAACTAACTGGTGCAATGCTTCAAACTCGATAACTACCTGATCGAGAGAGTAACATCCAATGATAACCACAAATTATATTATATAGGAAATGTTTTTTATCGAAAGATGGGCGGTAATAAGCATGCCAACTAGCATAGGCACTCTCCATCAAGATCATAGCTACTTAATCTACAGTAAAAGTAATTTATGGTTTTAAAGCAACTCACGTGTAAACTATCTAAGCTGATTCTAGATTAACACCATCAGAAGACAAAATGTATCTCTAGAAGCGCTTGTGCCATGGTGTAAAAATTAATGCTAGAATTGGTAGGTTTTCTTTAAGCAACCTCACGTGTAAACTATTTAAGCTGATTCTAGATTAACACCATCAGAAGACAAAATGTATCTCTAGAAGCGCTTGTGCTATGGTGTAAAAATTAATGCTAGAATTGGTAGGTTTCTTTAAGCCAATGGTGGTGAACCAATGACCATGCAAACATAGTGGCAGTGATAAGTGACTGGTGCAATGCTTCAAACTCGGTAACTACCTGATTGAAAGAGTAACATCCAATGATAACCACAAATTATATTATATAGAAGATGTTTTTTATCGAAAAGATGGAAGGTAAGCATGCCAACTAGCATAGGCACTCTCCATCAAGATCTTAGCTACTTAATCTACATTAAAAGTACTTTATGGTTTTAACAACCTCACGTGTAAACTATCTAAGCTGATTTTACATTAACCCCATCAGAAGACAAAATGTATCTCTGAGAGCGGTAGTTAGATAAAAAGTGTTTATGGGTTTTATGGATTGGCATGTTTTTAAATATCAATGATGATAAATTTACGAACACAAGTTGAATTTGCAGATAAGTTCTCCATCTTTTGAGCACCTTCTCGCAACAAAAACATAGTTCCAAGATAATGCTACAGTATTATCTATGGAATCTGATTAGTTGCTTTGCAAACCTATCATTTACATGTCATGAACCATGTTCGGTATAATGTGGTCAAATGCAAAGACATAAAAACATTAAATACAAAAACACAGGTAATTAGATAGAAATAAGAATCGTTCCACTCAACCAGTTTACATATATTAAATCTTCATAGAACCACAAACTGAAAACTTCACAAAAATTCTACATCAATAAATTAGATACTTCCAAGCACCAAATTTACCAGGATGATCTATGAAAAATATTCTTGCATGCACCCGTAGAGCTGCTTATTTGGTGCACTTTTAGAATGAAATAAAAAATCAATAAAATGCAATTGACGGTAGTGTGGGATTTGAAACAAGAATTGAGAAAAATTTATCCAAATTCCGATAATTTTTTCCGTTTACTCCAGTTCAAGAAAGTTTGTGCTAGCAAAGTAAAATATTAAACCATACAAGAACATTACATATGATAAATCAATCACATACATTTTCCTGCGGCTTTCGCCTCTGAAGGAGCTGTTCCTGGAGCGGGGATCGAGATCGAGTCTTGTTTGACGATGAAGCAGATGAATTAAAACTTCCTGTTTCCATTATGTTAGCATCCAAAAAACACAAAAAAACAAATATATATATATATATATATATATATATAGAGAGAGAGAGAGAGAGAGAGAGAGAGAGAGAGAGAGACTCTAAGCGTGTATATACGGAACAGAATGCCCTGCAAAAGCCAAAAGAAACAAGAAAAACGAAGCCTGCAAAACAAAGTCAGATTAAAAAACAAGTGAAATCTGAATTAAAGCAAATTGAATTTAGTATTAGAATGAGAGAGCGAAATCGGATTCAGAGAGATTGATTTGTTTTGTGGGATTTCTTGATTAGGGTTTGGGGAATCAAACGGCAGGTGGATTTGTAGTTGGGGAGTTAACGGCTATATCATATTCCGGAAAGTTGAAAAGAGCTGTTGTAATTTGTTTGACGAAATTGCCTATGAGGAAACTGTGTGCACTTTATATTATGCAGCGGTATTTTAGTACTTTGCCAGATCTTGTGTTCGTCCCTCAGGTTGGGCCTCTTTTTTTCCGCGTAAAAGAAAATGAGAGATTTTTTTATTTAAGAAAAGATAAAATCTTGTACAAATTGCTGCATGATCATCGTCACTCTTTAACTTTAGAATAGTGTATTCAATCTAGATTTTTAAATATTTTAATTGGCATTTTTCAAGTAATTGAATTTTATCGATTTTAACAGTCTTTCACATATTTTTATCGATTTTAATAGACTTTCAAACTCTTATAGATTTTTTTTTGAAATTTTTTCTTAGACTTTCACATATTTTTATGGACTTTTATAGTTTTCTATTTTTTCAATTAAAAATCTTGAATATAAAAATTTAATATCCAAAATTAAAAAAAATTGCCACAGAAGAAATGTCTAATAATAATATATTTAATTGTATTAATATTATTAAATTCATAAAATTTAATATTCTATTTAATTGCTGCAAGTAAACTACGTCAAAAGTTAATGACGTATAATATATTATATTCTCTATATATTTTTAAGATAAAACTATTAACTTCCAAATGAGTTGTGAATAAATTCAAAAAAATGTTGTTCTCTAAAATTTGGGAAAGGGAGGGTATCGACTTGATTCTCCTATCAATCTCGCCACATACGCATGGGCATTCGAGGCGATCATTAGGCCTTGGAAGGCCATTAAAAAGTACAAAATGTATAATCTATCATGAGGCTGTCCTTCTCAAGTTTTTCATTAGTAAACTATAGAATTATCAGTGTTATTAGAATCGACCCGACCGATTCAACTATAAAAATCGAGAATTAGAACCATGACCAAAATCGGAATGATTATGCAGAAAACCCTGTATTTAAAAACATGTAAATCCGTCCGATTTTAAAGAACCCGTTAAATATTTCACCAGTTTTGAAAATTATTTCTTTCTACAATTAATTGTAATTTATTATTGAAATTCATTTCTCTCCCTACACGAAATAGATCAAAAGAATGAAAAGTCAAAATTTTTGCTTTTGAACAATTTTTTTGATTTTCAAATACTTGTTTTTCATTTTTTGATTTTTTTTTTGTATATTTTTTTAATTTTTTAAAAATTACATTGTCAACTCCGGTTCAACCCTTCAACCCTTGATCATTTCTCTTTTCAAGGTCGATACCCGGGTCATTTTTTCAAACATTGCATAGTATAAATTACCACAATCACATAAATAAATAATCAAAGTACCAATTTACGGAAAAAAAAATACACTCACTCATGCTCATCAAGATAAATAAAAATAATAAGAATGAATATAAAAAAATATAGTAATAAAAAAATAATTTTTAACATGATGAAATTTATTAATAAACTATAATAAACTATTATATAAAAATTTAATTATAAATTTATTTATTTTTTATGAAAAATGGTAAAACGATGAAAAAGAATAAAGAGAAAAAAATGTTATGGGAATATTTGAAGAAAATATATTAATCTTAATTTTAAAAAAAAAAATTGATAATTAATCATGTGTCTAAAGTTCGTAGAAGGAAAAAGAAGAAAACGAGAAAATGATTAGAGGAATATTGAAAAGAAAAAAAAACATCATATTGACTAGAGATAAAAATATTAATATTCATTGTGATAAAAAAAATATTGGTAATTAATTATGACTATAGGGATAGTAAGAGAGAAATTGTAATATCTTTTATTTATACTTTGTGCTTTAAAATTAGTATATAGAAAATTCTTAAGTCATTAAAAATTATTGACATTTTGAATACGTTCGAATTTCGTAGGATTTTAAAAAATTTGAATTAAATACCGCATGACTTTTAAATACTTTTTAAAAGTATTTAAATATCTATATTGAATACCCCAAAACTTTTATGATTTTAAAAAGTTTCCATAAATGTCTTTAAAAGTTTTAATTAAATACACCCCCTTAGGACTACTATCCATATTTTGCTACTCATTTATTATTTCAGTCAATGTCATATTCATCTCGTGCAAGTGATAATCAACAATAAATAGTAAAAATGTATCAGATAGAAAGTTCAATACCATATCAGTCTTCCCGAGTCAATGGTTGCACCCAAATTCTCCACCATATACAATCATAGTCAACAAATGTTCACACGAATGGCTTCAAAACGAGCACTCCTACTTTTAATGTCCAAACATGTCCTTGAGGCTCAACATTATGTGATAAGAGGTTTCCAAGCTTTCATGCTTCTACTGTAACACATTTGATATTGATGCTAAAATATAACAGCGAGTCATCTTGTCTGCAGTCACCCACTTATTATATGCAGCACTATTGGCCTTACCCGTAGTTTCAATAGATTCCTCAAGCCAATCCTTCTCAAGTACAAAATTAATTTTCTCAGCGATAAGCACAATTATTATATTACGTTTCCAATCTACATAATTTTTCCTCAGTAAGTTAGTTTTGTTTCATAATAACAGAAAATTGACTAGAGATATTTTGCTGAAAAATAACAAAATATTGCATGTTAAAATTGAGCTGCAAATGACAATTTAGCATATGATGGATGAATACACATGTAGGTATATAAAACTCCAATAATGCAAAGACTACTTGATGCTTATGATCCAACATGCCTCTATATAGAAAAGGTCATTGTGTCCACTAATCAAGCTGAGACTAGGGATGTCAATGGGCCAAATTGGACTGGCTATGCTCTTGCCAAGAAGGGCTCGGCTCATCCCAAATCCACGAGCCCAAACGGGCCCGTGGCTCGTGGGCCACACGGGCCAAGCCACTGACAGGTCCACGGGCTGCACGTGAGCTTCAATATTCTTTTTGGAGTTTAAAAACTTAAAATAAAATAAGTTATGATAAAATTGACATTTAAAGTCTTATTTTTTTTGGACTTGTGACCGACTACTTTTAACGTAGACGGAGTTAAAATTGTACATAAACAAGTTGTTATGTTTACAATTTTTTGTAAACTTAAATTTCAACACTTAAAATTAAGAAAAATTAAATAAATTTACACAAACTATACTTACATTTTATGTAGCCAACTCTTGCATCTATTCGACCAATATGAGGTTTACTTTATCTTGGATTTGAAGTTCTGCATTCTCTCAATCTTTTAAACACATTAAAATCTCTAATACGTCTGGTTTTAGTCTTGACCTCATATCATTCAGAATTCTGCCTTGTACTAAAAGTAGACTCCGATGCTACAGTTGATACCGGAGGTGTTAGTAGATCGCGTGCTATAATAGAAATAATTGGGTATTGACGCTCATTTTGTAGACCAACTAAGTATATCAAAATTATTCATCTCATCTTCATCTAACATATTAAGCATGTTGTGACCAAAATATTTAGCTAACTCTAAAGGTACGTCGTTATTATTTGTTTCTACATTTGTGGCACGGAAAAGCGAAGAAGAAGAACTAGATTGTTGAGTTCTCCTAAGAAAAAAGAGACTCCAATAATCATTAGCGTCATTTGATGACGAAGAAGTGATTGGTACAAGAGGTCTTCTAACATTTCTACCGATTTTTACTGTATTAAAAGTCGTACATTTCACATAATATTTTTTCTAAATTACCATAAGTTATTGGAATCTCGTAACTTAACTTATTAGAAATTGTCGAAATAGTATGTTTTGTACCTTCTTCGATATCCTCTAAATCGACAATGGGATTAGTGTTCCCAATCTCATAATCATCACCAAATTTAGGAATTAGAATATCATTTAATCCACTAAAATTATTTTGAATTTGGTGGTTGGCATTTCTTTGTGTGTTGTATTGATCCATGTAGAAAATAGAAATGTAGAAGTACAATGTAGAATTGTAGAAAATTAGTGATGATAGAAACAACGAACAATTGCTATATTTTGTCTGCCAATGGTGGCGCGTCCCGGCACGCCTGCCTGCCTCATCGACTTGCCCCTCTCATAGCTCGCCTCTTAGATCTAGATTACCGTCGAACTGTTGTTGACTCACTCAAACCCATCATCTACTAAGTGACAGTTACTATTGACGACTGAGAAACTGTAACTTTCCTCATTAACTCCTATTAATGAGGGAGGTAAGATGACACCCGTCATTAAAGACAGTGACACATGTCCCTTATGATAACCTCTATAAATAGATGTAAATCTCCCAGGTGAGATAGAGAACTCCCATATTTTACATAGCTATTCTGCATAGTTAACTTCTTCACCTACCGATTATCACACCAGAGTGGGCACGGGGATAAAAGCCCCACCATTTTTTACAGGTCTCCATTGTCACCACTGCGATTGAAGGAGGAAAAAAACTCCATTGTCACCACCGAGGCCCAGAGCCCAGGCCAGCCCGAGCCCCAACCGAGATCAAATATCTACATATGTCTGATGTAGTCACTGCCATGCTGAGTGGAACTCGCAGTCACCCTTTCAATATGTCACTCTCTAAGAACTTGCCAAATACGATGCATGATTTAATAAGGAGAGGGGATAGGTATGTGGATGCTGAGGAATCATATTTCATTACCAAAGGTATGAAGGATCAAAAGAAACCTAAGTCTAATAAAAGAAAGACTTGGAGATGAGCCCGAGCCCCGAGATGAAAAAGGCAAGTAGAAAATGAACTATCTAAAGCGGATAAATGATAGTCTATGTAAAGTAGAGGGGCTTATGATGATAGAAATAATGATAGTTGTTATATTTTGTCTGTCAATGGTGGCGTGTCTGGCACGCCCGCCTCAATGATTCTCTCCTCATCGGCTCGCTCTTCTCAATGGTCTCATAGCTCGCCTCTTAGATCTAGATAGCGGTGGTCCAATCATTATTGACTTACTCAAACCCACCATCCACTAAGTGACAGTTACTACTAACGATTGAGAAGTTGTAACGTCCCTCATTAATTTCGATTAATGAGGGAGGTAATAGAGCACCCGTCATTAAAGACAGTGACACGTATCCCTCATGATAACCCCCATAAATAGAGGTAAATCCCCAGGTAAAACAGAGAACTCCCTATATTTACATAGTTATTCTGCATAGTTAACTTCATCACCTATTGATTATCACACCAGAGTGGGTACGGGGGATAAAAGCTCCGCCACTTTTTGCAGGTCTCCACCACTGTCACCACCATGATTGGAGGATGAGAAAAACTTTTATCATCAACTAGAAATGTAGAAATGTAGAAAATTGAAATGTAGAAATTCAATTATAAATTGCACAATAAAAGAACTAATAGTGACAATATATATATTTTTTGGATTATTTAGGTTGAGAGAGTTGTGAATTTGTGAAGAATATAAAAGCTTATGTGGATGTGGGGTGGGGGTGGGGGGGGGGGGGGGGTGGGGTGGGGGGTATTTATATGAATAAAAATAGCCATCAAAAAAAAGGGACCAAAACGGTCACAAAAGTGACCGTTGGGTTGCAACATCTATTTTTGTGACCGTTGAAATTGGTCCCTAGCTTTTTAAAAGTTGGGACTGTGGCCAATGACCCGAGCCAGGTCCAACAGGCTGGCTCGTCATTTTCAAAGGCCGAGCTGGCTCAACCATTTTTTTGGACGGCTCAGACTGGGCCATAACGGGCCAAGATTTTACAGGTCGGGCCCACGGACGACTCGGCACAATAGTCATCCCTAGGTGGGACCCTCCCAACAGATAAAACATATTTGATATCAAATGTCTAGATAAGCCAAGAAACGTTTTATTTTGTCACCAAAATCATAAACGAGAGCCTATATAGTAGGTTTGTATATGATCTCGATTTGAGTGTATATCATTTGTTTAGATCTCTAGATTCTTTAAAATAATTTTGATGTCTATATGAAGATATCAAATTATATTATATCTAGACAATCTTACCAGAGAAGAATCCAATCAAGTAACTCGAATTGCACAATCCTCCTATAAGGAGTCTATTGTGTTACTGGCACGAGGCTAACACATTCTGTTCGTTATAAATTTTAATAATTACCAACTTTTTACATTAATCAAAATAACATACGGTTTAACTATGTTTATGGATTTCTATTCCCAGAAAATTTAATTTAAATTAAATTAATCGAAGGAATACCTATGTTCGATGAAATGATGTCAAAGTATATGCCATAATTGATAGAAGAATAACATTTAAAGCATTCATTAATAAAAAAACAATTATTTGTGACAAAAAAAAAAAAAAAAAAACTCAAGAATTAAATTAAAAGCTAATTGGGCCTAAGCCTAATATTTAACTTGAATCTTCAGTCCATTCCCTTGTCCAATTGTCAAACAAACCCAACTATCTATGTATCCAAACATCTGTTAGCTAAGCAACCAAACACTGACCATTTAGGGAACCAAACAACAGTCTTTTTCCTTGAGACTTCTATACAAAGAAAACAACCATCAAGTCTTTGGTAAAACACCATGACACAGACCCCATCACGCCGCCAAGCTGGACCTCACCGAATCTGTTCGACACCCGCTACACAGATGCGACGAGATATGTGCAGCGCTAGGCAAATCCAGCATAATCTGCATAGCGGTCTCGCAGGTTTGTCCGACCCAGATCCAATGTTTTTTTTTTTATTGTTGTTCTTGCTTCGTCACTTTTATCGAGTCTGATATTCTTCAATTCAACGTAGAAAAGTCTCAAGATCGCAGGAATGGAATAATTACAAAAAATAAAAAATAAAATCATAGTTCCAATTTAGGGCTCACAATTTTGTATCCAATTGAAATGAAAAAATTAAATCAAGATAATAGAGTCACAACCCACATATCTTGTTACAAACTCAAAATAACGAATTACAATACTTCAACAAGGGCCACAAAATAATTAGATCACAATTTAAAACAATTCCAATCATTCAATCACCATATAAATAAATAATCTTGGACATCGCTCCACTAGAACATGCAATAGACAAATTCAGAAAATATATTACCACTTGTTGAAAACTTGCACGAGAATTTGTCAGAAAATAAAAAATCTTTACTTCAATAAATCAAGATCTTTTCTAGATGTTCACGCATTTCTTATAATTTGAAAACAGAGATTTATAAATTATACATAAATCCATATTCGATTTTGTGATCTCAATCTAATTGAAGAACCTGCTTTTAATTTACAAACTTGACGTTCACAATTTTCAAGTTTTCTATGATATTCTCCTAACTATAGATACCACTAGCGTTTGGACTTTTATAAATTAAAATCAAAAGCTAATTTTTGGGTTGGACAAACCAAGTAACCAAGAAAATGAATTTACTATTTTTCTTAATCCAAACAGCACCTAGGGTAGGAAAAAGTAATCATAAATCAAATCTAAGTCCACTTAGTTTCAATTTGATTTAATTGTGAACGTAATATCTGAACTTAAATCACTATTACAATTAATTTCAAAAGACCTTTTCAAAACATATATTTTTTATAAAGGTATGTGCAATCACTATTTATAAAGCTTTCACAAAGACCTATTAAAAATGTATATTTTTGAGCTTCAATAATTATATCATGTCTAGTAGACTTTAGACCGCACAATCTAATTATATTCACTCGTTTTTCCACTAAAGGCTAAAAGAATGCACTATCAGAATATATAAAATCACACAAGCCAATATATCTGTAATATTTTCTTCTAACCAGTTGTACATGTATTTCATTCTCATCCGAGATCCAATAATTAAGTACGAGCATAAATGACTGTTTTAGCCCTCTAAAATTCTCACTAAGTAAGTTATATTTTCTACAACCTTGTGTAAACGAATTCACAGCTGTTGAAGTTTAGCCGTCGCTAAACACTAAGTTTAAATTTATAACTGTTCAACAGAAAATACTTAAGTAAGCACTCTACCCATTTTTCAGGATGACAGTTTCTGACATGAATTTGTGTTCTCTACTCTGCTCATCTTCGATCTCCCTGCTTACTGAAATATTTTATCAATCAAATTGATCTCATTCATTCGTAAATCAAAGAGCCATTAAACTCACAAAAAGATATACACGAACCTGTTAAGAGATTTAGATGAAATACCCGATGATCTAGTAGAATTTAATTCTCCACAAAGTAATACTATAGAATTAAACTCGACTCAAGTCCGTTCAATATAATCCAAGTGTACTAGCGTTACCATTAAACTATTTTTGTGATGAGGACAAGTCGTACACATAATTAGTGAAACACTCAACAGTACAACCTTTTGAGACAAGGTATCATCTCTCATGCATTAGTTGTGTCATTCATGATCAAAATATAAGTTGTGTCAAATTCTCAAAACAAACACCTAACTTATATTGTCGCAACTGATTGATACTTTTACTAACATGCTCAATATTAAAGAAATACAACAATAATAAATACATAAATAACAAAATTTTATTTATTATAAAATTGTTATTTTATTACATAAAAAACTATACTATATGGACACATAACCCAACACTTCCATGGCACAGAACCCTACCTAAAGTTTCCACTTTTCACTTCAAAAGGTTGGACTCAATTTCTTCCAAGCTCAAGCCTTTGGTCTCAGGAACATAGACAATCACAAACAAAAGCGAAAGCAGAGCAATTGCTGCAAATAGAAGAAAAAGATTTTCCGCTCCAAGCAACTCCTGCACAAATGGAAAACGATGGCATAATTCTTCGCTACAACGTAATGCACATTGTGACTTATGAATATGGTTCACAGGAAAAATGTAGCGGAGGTCCTCAACCTATGACCTTTTGTAGCAAGTTCATCCTAATCTTTCATTTTCAAAATTTAAATTTCCAACCTTTCACTTTTGTTCTTCTAATAATCTAAGTGATGCACGTGCAAGGTACGTGGGATGTGGAGCACCATTGCGAGGGTCAAACGGGAAAACACAGATAATTTTCATAAGAAATAAATAAAAGAGAATAGTAAGAAGAGAAAAGAAAAGAAAAGAAAAAAAGGAATATTTCATCCCCTCCAAATATCCCACCTCTAAAACCAATCCCATTCCCCCCTGCACCCCGTAGTTAAATGCACAGTTTCCATTTATTGAGACTACTTGTGCAACGATAATGGACGGTTGAGGATTAAAATGCTAAAAGTCGAGCCAACTTGCAACAGAGATCATAGATTGGGAGCAATCGTGTAATTTTTGCTACGATATACACATGATCAGAGAGAGAGGAATATCATTGGTACCTTAAGCGGTGCGAAAGCAAAGGTTACTATGGCATTCGAGCCAAAATTCGTAAGCACCGCAAGACTAATACCCTTTCCTCTAGTGCGAAGTGGGAATATCTCCGATACCATAAGCCAACTAATAGGTCCAAAAGATATCTAAAACAATAAGAGCCAAAAAAAAAAAAAAAAATCGGTTATTAACGCATATATTAGGTTAGGAATCGACAACATTTGGAGAACAGAAAACCTGATACATTTCTGAAGTCAGATAATCCAAAATATAACAGGAACAATTCGACATTAAAATACCTTGCATATAACAGCATATGTTATATGCAAGTGTTAGTAAGAGAGTTACCTGATAGCAGCCCACATAAAGAAGTAGAGCAGCTACGGCAACAAGAGGAAACCCTCCAAGAAATTTGTAATAGGCTGAAAGAAGCACCAGAGAGAGAGCCTGTGACCCGTAAAATATGAAATAAGAAAATATTTTTCGTTTCATTTTGCACCATAAATAGGAAATACACTTCACATGGAACCTTTTGAAATTATAAAATAAATGCTAAATATACAAGGGTGCATTGTTGCGTACAATCCCGCTGACACCTCCTATCAGCAAGGGTCTTCTCCCAAGATCGTCGACCTTTAGGACAGCTATTCCAGTCATCAAAAACTGCAGGATCATAAATGCTAATGAACAATATATCGTAGTTAAGTATCGAAGTCTTTTGATGGAGAGTTTCAATTTATCCAACGTGGGAAATCAACCTTCAATTTCCTTAGAAGAGAGAATTTTTCTTCTTCCTGGGTGGGTTATTACAATTACCTTAAATACACCAATGATGACTGAAACTTTTGTAGCATCAGAAGCCGCAGAGTATCCAGCAGTCTTGAGATAAATTATCAGAAACAAAATCCACAAGTTAAAGGAGAATGAAAAATGCTAAAAATTTGAGTTCGAAACAAATAGAAGTCTACTTTGTAAATACAAAGTACCTGAAGAATTGAACCAGCATAATATAGAACACTAGGCTGCCCAGTTATCTGATAATTTCACTCGGTCAACACATGCACTTCCATCAAGAAATAAAACGAAAGAATATCTAAGAAAGTCAGTGACAAAATTAACCTGTTGAAAAAGGACCAATCCTCCACCAATTATAAATGCTTTCAAACTCGACCCCTTAAACACCTCTAGAAAACTTCCTTCCGACTCCTGATCAGTATATGCAGATTTCAGTGAGACGAGGGTATCTTCAATTTGCTTTTCAGAGACTTTGTCGCCAGTCGACCGGCCTCTTAGCCTTCCTAAAGCAGTGATGGCCTTCTCTTTGTATTCTTGCAAGGACCCTTTACCTTGAACAGCCCTAAGAAGCAACCATCGTGGGGATGGAGGGAGACTCAACATACCTAACCCCATAGCTAAGGCAATAGGAGCGCTGACTCCATACATGTAACGCCATCCTCCAACAGCATTAATTTCATAACTACCAACGAAAAAACCCAACTGCATGAAAAACAGTATTCGATGTTAAATTTATACTTCAAAGAACAAATAGCAAAAACCCATTGATCTCAAGAAAATATATTTACCAATATACCCAGAACTATGAAGAGCTCCTTTAGAGATATCAAAGTTCCCCGAATTTGAGAGGGACAAGTCTCTGCTATGTAAAGAGGTGCCCCGTGCATGGCCTGCCAAACCAAAATGATCAGAAATTGATGATCATTTCTGGATTATCTTAAACCCTAAACCAGAAAGTGGAAGAGAAATACAGAAAGCATACCATACCAATACCAAGACCATACAGAAGCCGACCTATTAACAGAACCCCGAGACCAGGAGCATACGCAGTCAACAAACCACCAAATGCATAAAAGAGTGATGCAATGATAAGTTCTCTCCTCCTTCCTTCATATATTGACCAAGCAAAATGCTTTAATTGTAGTTACAGTGAAATTAAGAACTTAGAATATTATAACTAGGCAAATAGCGTACCAAGGAAATCTGCAATTGGGTAAACAATGAGGGAACCGAGAAGAGCTCCATAAAGGGAACCACTAACCTTAATTGAGGCAAAAATTGACAGCAATTAGTTCATAAAGTATGCCTGCATAATAGGTATTGGCAAATGGAATAACAATATAAAGCTCACCACTAAACCAAGTTCAACGGCTGAAAGGTTGAACCAATTTGTGCCACTAAGCTCAGGTGACTACAAAAATAAAGAGTGAAATTATTTAAATTTTTCAATATACGTGTGGAGAAATTGATAAATTAGTAGTTATCAGTGACAACACTATAAACTAAGCATGAACTGAGAATGCTACCTGCAATGAGATGGTAGCCCCAGAGGTTGCACCAATGTCATAGCCAAATAATAAACCACCCAAGGCGGGGAACAGAAACCTGACATTTAATTATACAAGTCACTATAGACATAGACGACTAAATTACATGGGAACAAAAGTATTCGACAAAGAGAAAACTCCCCGGGCCTTAATATTGAACTCTTTAGGACCTAACTAAGAGTTGCCCTCTAAAAGGAAAGAAAAAGAAATGTTAACGTGTTTAGGGTGATTCCATCTCATGGGTAAAATAAAATGCTGTAGCGAGAAGAGAAGTGAACATAATTGTTGAAAATCTAGAACTCGAAAAACTATGAAGATGAGGCTATATAATGAGGGTTTAATATAATAAGAGTTCCTTTCAGCCTTTGGAAAGAAAATTAAGCTCAAACTTCGGACCTATACGTCAGTGATGATGCTTTTATGAGCAAAAGACCTCATACATTTTGCTTTCAGGAGCAAACTCTGCATTCTGTAATGAAATTTTTAAAATGAAGACTTATTCTATTCTCCCTCTTAGGCCTTCCAAGTTCATCTAAAATATCAACAATTGAAACTGTTGACCTCCAAAAATGGCTGCCAACAGAACTCCACGCCTCTTCTACCTATGTGTATTTTCCTGCACACTTGGACTGCCACGTTGTTTATTCAACCACATAGATAAGCCTAGTAATGGGTGGGTATGAAGCCAAAGATAGGGGCGAACGCACTATGGCAGAGAATCTGGAAAGTCTCTTCCAAGTGCAGCATATGGTCCTCGGCTTTCAAGATTTTAACTAACATGTCATCTACGTAGACTTCCATGGTAGAGCCAAGCTGGTCGGCAAACACTTTGTTGACAAGTCTCTGATATGTGGCCCCGGTGTTCTTCAAGCCGAAGGGCATGACCTTGTAGCAGTAGAGGCTTTTGTCCGTCACAAATGATGTGTGCTTCTTGTCAAGTGGGTACATAGGAATCTGGTTATAGCCTGAGTAGGTATCCATGAAGCTCAGAAGCTCATGTCCCGACGTGGCGTCCACCAGCTAGTCAATCCGAGGCAATAGGAAGATATCATTAAGGCATGCCTAGTTGAGGTTGGAGAAATCCATACAAAATATCATCTTCCCACCTGCCTTTCTCACTAAAACTGGATTGGAGACCCACTTAGGATAACGGGCCTCCTGGATGAAGTTACACTGTAGGTGCTTCCAACCTCCTCTTTCAAAGCTAAGTACTTTTTCGGGTTCAAAGGCCTCTTCTTCTGCCGATGTGATGGGAACTTGGGATCGACATTGAGTCGGTGACAACTTACTGTTGGGTCGATCCCTATCATATTCTCGTGTTTCCATGCGAAAACATCAAAGTTGTGACAGAGGAACTTTTTCAAAGCGACCTTTCAAGGAGGTCCTTTCCTACTTGGAGCCTCCGTGTCAGATCAGCAGGATCGAAGCTTTCTAGCTCCTCGATTGGTGAGGCTTTGGAGTCAGCCCCTGTCACCCTAAGGTCGATGTCCTCTAGGAAGTTGTTTATCCTATTGTGACATCCCCAGTGCCTCTTCCGAGGCTTCTATCATCTCGATATCCAAGAACGTTATGTTGACTTCCTTCTTTTCTGCCTTTCACAAGGCATTCCTATAGCATTTCATAGCCTCCGACTTGTTGCCTTTTACTGTGGCTATACTTTCCTTAATGGAGAACTCCATGTAGAGGTGGTGAATGTATGTCACAGTCCAAAGCTCCTTCAAGGCCGGTCGACCTAGGACACTATGGTAGGCTGACTTTCATCCACCACCAAAAAATCCATGAAGGTGTGGGCGGCAAGAGGCTCTTCTCCCATTGTAACGGCCAGGCGCACTACTCCTTTCGGGGTGATACAATCACTCGTAAAGCCGTAAAGAGGCTCTGGAAAAGGGGCCAATAAGGTTTCTATGTTCATCTGCTTATAGGTGCTCAAGAAGATGACATTCACGGAGCTGTCGTTGTCCACGAGCATCCTCTCCAATCCGCTCATTGCCACTACTGCCCTTACTACTAGGGCGTCGCAGTGAGGATAGTGGACACCTTTCATGTCTTCCTCTGTGAAGGTGATGGGATCTACCTTTTTTGACCCCGAGGGGCGGCTGTTTATGAGCCAATTGGTCATAAGCTTTCCCTCGGCCTCTTTTGCGTAGCTTCTTTGAGCATTTCGCGTCTAGCCTCCCAGGTAGGGTCTCCTGTAGATGGTGTCAATTTCTCGAATGAGAGCCTTTTTAGGACCCTTGATTAAGTGCTGCTCCGAGCCTCTTTCTATCCGAGGATGCCTCGCTGGGCTCCTGGAATTACGTCGATTGTGTTGTTCATGGCCCATTAGCCTCCTGTCCCCCTGCTGGGGTCATCTGTTATGGAATGGGGGCTGACGGCCCCTTATTGGGAGTCACTCCCCACACATTTAGTCCGACTTACGTCTGGGACCGGCGTTTGCTCCTCTCCTATTTGCTAAGTTTTCCACCTCCCGACACTCCTCCGTGCTATGGCCATAGCTTCGATGGACCCGGCAATAGCTAGCGTGTACCTCCTGATGGAGAGGTGGCATTGGTGGCGCACTAGTCCTGCTTCATAATATGTCGGAGGGACATAGCATAATTATAGAGTCCGACAACGGGACCTGAAGCTCTTGGGATTGTGTAAAGAGACAGTAGGCCCTCTTGTGCAGAGGCCACATAGATTATTCCCACATTTAGATCAGATGAATAGTCCCTCCAACGCTGAATTTATTGGTGGTGAGGCTCGCCGCCGCGTTCTTCTTCGCACCAGTTGGCAACACTTGCAATTCTAGTGGAGGATCATGTTCTCATTAGTGATCTCCTTTGTGATCATCTCCACCAATTGGTCGAAAGTTGCTGGGTTTTTGTTGCAGACATCCCTCCAGAACGAGAGGCCCATGTCCAATCCTCCATTTAAAGCAAAGAGGGCTTCGACATCGGATATTTTCTTATAGAAGAGCATCTCTTTGTTAAAGCGGCTTAAGTAGCTTACAGCGGCTCGAATTTGGCCTGCCTTACGTCATGGAGGCATTGTACCAGGGCTGAAGCAGGCTTCCTTGACGAGAAGTAATTATTGAACGTCTTCTTCAATTCTGGCCAACTGAAGATGCCACCACGACGACGAGCTTGTTATACCGCCTCTTTGCTCTCCCGGGTAAGGTGGAAAGCAAAAGAGAACTCAAACCAACTATTCATAAATTAGCAATTAGGACCTAGAATTAAACGGACATTGAAATTGAAAGCATTATTCCAACAGTTAGACCTTTCTTTGATATAGATTCTCTATTCACAGTAGCAAGATCACTATAACTGACTCCATTGAGTTCGCCGCTGTAGAACTCAATAGCATCTCGTCTCAGATATTAGATTTTAGGTCTTTTATCTCGTCCAAGGCAAAAAAAAATCAGAGACTCATCTCTGTCTTGTAGGTGTTCACGTGGTTTAGAGGATCCCTCGCCGTGTATGGGCAATCGATTCTTTGCGAATTCATGGGAAGCAGATCGTTCTAATCTTCTTGCCGAGAAGGCGAATAGATTCGCTCTTAGATTCTCGTCTGCGTCTGCCGCCTATTTACGTCGTCCTCCTATCTCGAATGTCTTCGCCGACCTTGGAACCTCTCCCCAACGTTTTTTTTACGGTAGGTCTTGGGAGGCGTTGAGCATGTGGTTCACTCTCATAGTACCTGAGTTCCTCGTACTGAGGCTGACGGGGCAGATATGGCTAGAAGTCGGATTCACCCATGGTTGTTGCATCTTTCGCTTTCTTCCCCCACCTATTTCTAGGCGGGCTCTGAGGCTACTCCCTCTCGGGATCCATTCTTGGGTCTACGCCTTCCCAGCTTTTGATAAAAACTGGCAGACATTGCAGGTTGAGGCATTCCTTCATCCCCAGGAAGGAGTGAGCCCCTCCTCTGTATGTCCTGGCGTGTGAATCTTTTTGCCTGAGGATGAAGGAAGCAGCTGCTATTTACCTTTGGTTCTTCACTGTGAACGTCCTGGTCGGATCCATGGAGACGGTGGTCCTGCATATTCATCTATTGGATGTAACCCTGCATCTGGGCGTGGTGTTTGGCCAGTTGCCTCACGCTCGCGACCATGGTTCTCATTTCCCTTTTGAGGTTGGTGGGAGCCCTCAAAAGTCTTCTCCATGGGGCTTCCTCGTCCCTCGCGCTGCCATGGCATTTTCATATGTGGTAGGTCTGGCTCTTCTTGAGTTCTCGTCCTCGTTGCTTCCAGACATTCTTCCTTTTGGTAGGTTGGTAGATTCCTTGTTCAGGGACACTCATTTTCTCAAAGAGGCTTAGGCTTCTAGACACGTTTCACTCGTAGTTTAAATGTGTGGTTTCCCATAGACGGTGTTAATATGTTGACCTCCAAAAATGACTACAAACAGGAACCCCACGCATCTTCTTCCTACGTGTATTTCTCTGCACACTTGGACTACCACGTGGTTTATTCAACCACGTAGATAAGCCTAGTAACGGGTGGGTATGAAGCCAAAGATAGGGATTTCCCATATGGTTATGACACTTGGAGAACAATTAGCATTGAGGACTTTCTATTCTTGTGCGAGTAATAATTTCAAAATCATTTTCTTGTGGAAATGAGTTTGGTATTTATAGACAAATTCTAATAGATTGTTTCTCCTTTGATACGCGACACGTGGCTCGATTCGGAGAGTTCTTGAGTCACATCTTGGTCGTCACATCATTGACTTTAATGAGGAAGTCCCTTTCAACCGTAAACTAGGAGGCTATGATTGTGACAAGCCGTATTAGCAGGTTGTCTCATCAGTCTTTTCAAGACTGAATTGCAGGTTTGGCAGGAAAGCATCCTCAGTATGCAACCAGGGTCGGGCTTTTGACAGCCTCGTCTCTCCAACCGCTTCAGTATAAAAGAAGAGTATCTCCTTCTCATCCTCTTCTTCCCAAACCTCCTCGACACGTAGAGATACAGCCTTGGAGAGAAGGAATATAGACTTGGAGGAGAAGGGTGGCGGTTTACTAGGCAAGTTTGACTTTGACTCTGCGTACGTGGAGCGCCACGTGGTATTGGGGCATAACAGAAACTGCATGTTGACTTATAGCACAGCACAACGGATATATTACTATGGTCTAATAAAATTGGCAGACCAGAATTAGCATGCTGCAGCATTGCTCACAGCAATACATGCTACTGTTCTCAATTCGATTTCAACTGTGAAAGAGGGTTTGTTATGAATGTGTGTTTCCATGTAACTTTGATATAAACAACCCCAAGGCCATCGAAGTGAAAAAAGTCGAGGGCTTCATTTACTTCTGCACTATAAAATTGGTTTCCACACATATTTTAAATTCTGAAAGTGGTATAATCCAAATTATGTAAACCCTTCTTCGGAAGAACCACTTAATCAAACTGAAAACCTTTTCAAATCTTCAGTACCAAAAGACTCACACTGCTTAACCAAACCCTAGCCGCAAATCAATATAAAGTCCTAAATCCCTTCAAATTTTATCCATCATCATACAAAAGAGGGGTGGGGGGGTCCTTTCACTGTTGCTCTTCTTCCAGTTTCGTGTGTGTGGATGGGAGGGGGTGCAACGAAGAAAAACCAAAGAAACTAAAGAATAAAAGAAAACTCCATCAATTTTTTACAGAAAACTAAAATTAAAAAGTGGGATGCAGAATTCAAAGAACTCACGGCAAAAAAACAGAAGACCAAGTAAAAATCTCTTGAGGTGTGGCTTCAGAATCAAATGATTTAGCTTCTCCAGAAGAAGCTCCCACCTTTCAATAAGAAGACAAATAACTGTTACGAATTCAAACCCTGTAATCTTTATCATCATAATCAAAGAAAAAACATTTAAAAATTCTTGACATTTACTTTTGATTTGAATCTGCCACTGCACAGTAAACCCGTTTTGAACCTCTTCTCTATAGGCAAAAGTAAGCAGCTTTTTGAACATGGGATTGGGCTAATATGAATATTATTAATAGAGGAGGAGTAGAAGAGTGGTGGTGATTTCTTGGTATGACAAACTGATTTGGTTCTTGAGATTTTGGGATAAAACAAAGGTTGAGCAGAAATCAGAGACATTCTTGAAACAATTTAGACAGGAAATGAAATCATACATATGATTCATTACAGGGTTTATTTTGGCTTTTGTGTTCCAGATTTTGTGGTGAATGTTGATACACTGGTAGCTAATTAATTAGTGAGAGCAAATTACGGAGATACTCATTAATTCACTGTTACAGACCCATTTTCTTTATTTTCAAAAATTATATAATAAATCTTCTAATAAAAACAAATATACATTTTTTATTTTACCTGCGATGACTTTGAAATTACATTTTCTTTTCTCATTTTTCTCTCTTTTTTTTCAACTTATTTTTTATTTAAAAGAGAAAATTGTTTTTAGCTTAAATAATTTTTTTTTTTTTTTTCTCATTTGTTTGGAGCATGTATACTTTAATTTAACTCTTTTTTTTTTCAAACTCATTTTCAACCATATATTTTATAACACTCACAACTTTTATCAACTTTTCAACCATACATTTCACCAATTTTTTTCAAAATATACTAAGAGTATGTTTGTGTGTGTTTATAAGTACTTATAAGTCGGTCAAACATCATTTTCATCCACACATTTTATAGGACTCACAATTTTAATCCACTTTTTATTCACACATTTCGTAAGACCCATTACTTATAATCTACAAAAATATTTACTAAACATACTCTTAAAAACTACTTTTATGCGTTTCAATAATATTTTTTCAAAATCAACTTTTGTATTATTTTGAAAAAACTGTCCAATTTTTATTTTTCACCTTTTTTTGGGAATTATTAATAAGAAATTTCTCTTTGACGGTGGTATACATTGTGTATGTAAATTTTAGATATGAAAATATATAGAATTTGTCTAATGAATCGTAATCGCCCAATTGTAAGAATGAAGTTCTACCAACTGAACTATATGTAAGACTTTTTAATTGTGGCTCATTTAATATTATTAAATGAATTAAATAAAGTGGGTTTTAATGTTAAAATCTAATTAGTCAATTGAGAAGTGATAATTTCTTAACTGCATACTTTGATGAAAAGTGGGCAATTTTAAGGCCAATTAAAAACTCCATATCTTACACATAAATGTGAATTTATTCCATCAAATAATACACGTTTAATTACTAAGAGGTGAAGAGAGAGAACAAATTATTGGTTTTCTTGTTTTTCTTTATCTTGCACGTTTTATCTCTTTAATTATCATCAATGGATCCATGTACGCCACTTTATTGATAATGTGAAAATTGTTAAGTTCCAACATAAAAAATTTAGGGTTTATATAAATTTTGACTTTATGTGAAGTTATTGATTTACTAGGAACTTGTGATTCTTCGATTAAGTGTATTGTTATACAAACTAAAAGTTTATATGAATTATTATTCTGCTGCAATTATAGTAATTCTATAAATTGGAATCATAATGCACGTTGGTATATGTGTTTTCTTTTGATTGAAAACATGGTATTAAGGATCTGCATCATCAAATGCCAATTTACTTTAGCATTTATTAAGTTCTGATTTTTTGTCCAATTGATGTGGGCGAAATGCTACTTGTACAGATACATGCTACGAATTGTTTATAGATGCTAAATGACCATTATACCAAATTATTTCCTAAATGACCATTATACCTTTGTCTTACAATTCTCAATTTTTGAAGAAAATTTTCATTTTGCAGCGTGGAAAGAGAAATTTCATTTCCCATTTGCAACTCAATTCCGACGACTCCAAATCTCCACCGGCGACTCATTTGTATCTCTCGACGAACTCCAAATCCCCACCGGTGAGTATGTCATCATTTTGAGTTTTTTTGGGTTCTTGATTTTTTTCTCAAGAAAAATTCGAGCGATTAGTTGAATCTTAGTAGTACCTAAAGTCAATCCATTGATGTTTTCATAGGAATCTTGTTGTATACAATGGGACAAAGATCAGTTTATGGTAATACCGAAATTTTGCAGATCAGTTTAGGAATTTTACTCTATAACACTACTTTATTTTTTGTTTTGGAAATTTGTTTTCGAATACAATCTGGTTTTTATTGCTTTAATTTTTTCTCAAAGTTTCAGTAAGATTTTGTTAACAAAAAGTAATCCATTACCACTTTAATTGCTTGCTAATTTTCAGATTAAATGCCTATGAATTCTGCCACCGATAGTAAAGTACTATATAAGTTTGTTGTTGTTTAAGGTTATTGTTGTCACATGGTACATTAGATTGTTGCTAACTGGTGTACAACTGTGGATCCAATAGATTGTTACAATGGTTGGAAAGAACAAATGAATTTGTTATAATTGTAAAAGGCAATGACATTACTTGTCGGAATGTCCGAAAAAGAAACGATGCCCAGTCTATAGAGTGGGCTTTGTGAAATGGATGAAGGTGGAGAAAAATATTATGAACAAAGGGAGGCTATTTTTTTTGTTGTACTAGTAACTGTAGATACTTTAAGAGTGGGATCTTTGTGGAAAGAACAAATGGATGGAGGTATAATTGTAAAAAAATATTATGAATAAAACGGAGGCTATTTTTTTGTTGTACTAGAAAATATTATGAAGATACTTTTTTTGGGGTGAAATTCAATCCATTGGGTGAAATTCAATATGACAAAGGTGAATCAAGTGGCGTTTCATTGGATAAAGTTGAAGCCAAAGATGAATTGAAGATTTATCTCGCATATTCAAAGTTTTTGCTTGAATAGAAGAAGAAGAAGATCTGGAGATATTACTCATCGTAACTATTCGCAAGAGTAAAGAAAACACCGAAGAATGACACAATTACAACAATTTTCGTAATTGAACAATCGGAGTCGGTTAATTCAAGTGTTGAATTTATATTGAGTCGTACTTGAAGATTGAAAATCATTTCTGTAAATGTAATGTACAATTTAGCTTTTATGAATGCATGAATGTATTATCTTTTATGAATTTATGAGTAAGTTGAAACTTTGAGTTGTGTTCAAAATGGTTGAAATTGAAGCTTGCATTTTATCTATTGCATCGAAGTAGTAGTGCTTGTTTATCTATATTTTTGCAAAGGTTCACTGGAAAATGAGAACAGAAGATGGTGCCTTTTTAAAGTGCCATAAATAAATAGTAGATTATCGACAACAAATTCCAAAACATTGCATTGAAAGTAACAACACATTCTAGATTGTATTGAACAACAAATTCCAGATTGCAAAATGAGTTAAAATCTCTCATTGAACAACAAATTCCAGATTTCAGCTCATATTCCATATCAGTTGCAGATTTCCAAAACAAAAATTAAAGTATTGTTACGCTAGAACTCGAAATTGAAGGAAATTAATAGATTTCTCCATATTAGCAAATTGAAGCCATATCAGTTAGTAGATAACTCAAAAACAAAAACAATAAATCCATAAATTAAACATTCAAAATAAATTAGATGCATAAGCCATAAACAACAGATCTAAATTTGTGTAAGTAAAGATGCATTCCTATTACATGTTTAGCCTATTTATTGGTTCACTATTGCCCTCATCCATTAGTTCGACCATGTCGTCTTACGTAGACAATAGACCCTTTGAAAACATTGGCATGAATGGTTGATCATCCCCATATGTATGCACCAAATTAACTCCATACGCAGAACTCCAAGGTGGATAGTGCGATCCCTACAACAAAGGTTTAATCATTAGATTTTTATCTCGAAATTTAAATATGAAAGACTATGATTTCACATAAATTACGAGTAAATGTTGTGAGTAAGAAAGGGGAATCAAAACGGGATATTGAGCTTTTTGTGATGCTTGAATGAAGGCTACAACTTCTTGTGTATTACATTGTCTCGGACTCTTGCCTTTGTTTGATTTCGAACATACTTGTACATCATCCAAAGTATCAATCATTTTTTTCTTACATGTGAACACTATCTGTTGCTATAATAAAACTAAAACATGAATTAAAACATACATTTGCTTTCCTCGAGCGCATTTTCGATGGGCCTTTTCTACGAAATTTTTCGGCTCTCACTTAGTTTTCGAGCAACTTGGATCCAAAATGTTTACTCTTGCATTTTTATTGGCTTCTCTATAATCAGATCCTACATGAACACTACTTTGGAAGTAGAGATTACTACCACAACTTGGTCTTGATTTTGACATAGATAAATTATTTGAATGACATTCGAGCCACTCCATTATCTCCCAGATTCGTTTCATCATCCATAGCCAAATCTGCTATCTTAACAAATGCACAACACAATTCATCATATTGTAGCTCCAAGGTGTACTGATCCAACCATCATAATTGTTTTTGACCCTCATGTGAGGCCTACTCACATCTCGCCTCCATCACCTCAAGATATATGTCTCAAGAAGTGTTCAGACATCATTATAGATCAATACTGAGATAGCATGCTTGCAAATTATTCTCCTAAACTCGAATAAGTGACATCTGCAAACAAATTGACTCTTCTCTCTTTGAAACAAAACAGTAAATATTTTTTTCTTAACTCCTTCATTCATTATTATATCCTCTCGTACCTTATACTTCATTCCCAAACATCTCTCTTATGTAGATATCACTTCACAATATACCTTTCCCGTGAACTCTTCTTGAAATTTCCTAAACTTTGAAATTGTGTAGACGACTTGAAATTGCTTATCCATTTCATACTTTGTTGCACATGGTACCATTTATGAAAATGACTTAAAATCTGCTTGGAACTCTTTTTCTACTTTATTCCTCAATACTCACTCATATTGTTCAACAAATTTCTTTAACGAGACTTTTGCATGTACATACTCATCGAAAAATGCATTCATACTCTCACTCCGTTGAGTTGTTGATATCTCAATCCAAAAAATAGTTTTCAAGAAACATGGAACCCAACGGCTTCGGTGTCTGTATAGTCTAGATAACCAAACTTTCTCATGAAATTCATACATATAAATCATTGAACTCCAACCATGTTCAAATTCTTCAGGACTTTTTGATTCATAAACTACTATGTGTACAGCCGAAAGTATAAAACCTTTATACAAATGGTTGCCAAATTTTTCAGGTAATTCCTTTAGTATATGCCACAAACTCCATCTACGCTTCATCTTTGGAAAAACGATTTGAATTGCATTTTACATAGCCCTATTTTGATATGTAATAATTCCATTGGGAGCCTGATCATGCATGCATTCAAGACAAGTCCTAAATAGCTAAACAAAAGTCTCGGTATCCTCATTGGACATTAAACCACATCTAAGTAGCGTCGATTGCTCGTGATGGTTCACACCAACGAAAGGGGCAAACGGCATGTCATACTTATTAGTCAGGTATGTGGTATCAAATATGACAAAATTGATTAATTCCTTATATGCTTGTCTATACTTGTTATCTGTCCAAAATACATTCTTCAATCGAGACTTTTCGTCCAAATCCATACTAAAGTAAAAATCAGGATAATGTGTTTGCATTTTCAAAAATAACGCTTATATTGCAACAACATCTCATTCTCCAAGTCTTAACCGTCTAACTTTTTTAATGTAGTTTCTACAATCCTTTTCGACACACTTCATATTGTCATATCCACATGCTTCAACAACAGTTGCGTTATAACTTTTGTGTAACAAAATTCTAGTTGTATCACCTACTTCGAGCTTCCATTTTACATGTGTACTCAGTTCTCAATTGCATCGATACAACTTGGATTTAGAAGGATTTGTTTTATGATTACACTCAACATTAACTGTGTTAATTCACCATGTTCCACAAACCTCTGAACAAGATATCATCCTAGCTTTACACCCCGTTTGAATGGTTGGTTGAGGATTCAAAGAAGTTTTTGTAGTACTAGTTATTCCGGGCTTCCCGACTACATGTAAATGTTACATATCTTACAACTCCATCATCACCCTTCTTCGAATTTCTTTTTCTAACTGGAAATCCTAGACGATAAGCATAGCTTTTGTAAAATTCAAATACTTTATTATCGTTCTTAAACTTCATCCCAACCTTAGGCACAATCTCAACTATCTTCTCTATGCATTTCCAAACATTCGTCATCCACCTGTAATACATTCTTATTCAATGCCTCATTATCAGAAGATTAAATTTGATTGTCTGGATACAAAATATGAAATTTAGAAGAAGGAAAAAATATATATAAACAAATAACAATAGGACAAATTGAGCAAAAAAAAAATTAACATTTAAACATATAACATTAGGATAGTTTGAGCAAAAAAAATTGCCACTTAAATAATATTATTTTTAGCTACCACCGTGTTCAAATTAAAACCACAACAAATGCGATTACCAAAATTGAGAACCAATTTCAGCGTAGATAATGGATGGCGAGCATAAAAAATTCTTTCTGAGCAACAATCATAAAGCAATCGAGTTTAACAACAATCTAACAAAGAGCGAGACCCAAGCGTAACCTGTGTTAGTCATTATTGTCGACTTCGCCAGGGATGATGGAGGCGGTGGAGAAGAAATGTGTCGTTGGTGGTGGATTCAATTTTTTGAGCCCATTTCACTATTACGTACTTTCCATGCTTTAGGCAGACAAAACCGAGGCTGAAATGGGCTTTTGTGATTTTTAATTTTTGATTCAAAATATTGTGATATGTTGGGGTCCTCATTTTTTCTCGATATAATGGTCATTAAAGAAAAATACGCCAACTCAGCTTCTCTAAACAATTCGGTAGCATGTATCTGTACAAATATCATTTCTCTTAATGTGGAATTATGTGTCTTGCCTTTTTCCATATGCTAAATTGAAAAGTTACCATTTAATAATGTTTCTTAGGGAAAAGAGAAAATTGAATTACCACATTTTTTTCTCCTCTATTTTATATAAATGGATCAAGACATAAACGTAATTATATTTTTTGCCTAGAAGTTTGAACTCCAATTAGTAGACAATATTAATACAAGAATTTTATCCATGTTGGCATCAATAATATGGATAAAGATGCTATACATTGTTTTATGTTTTACGAAATTGAATTTTTGTAGGTTCAAATTATTTATGTCAATAATGTTTTGTAATTTTATGTTCAATTAATTTGGTTTTTTAGTCACCAAAGTGGCCAAACTTTATAGTATTTCGAACGTTAAATTACATGATTTATTTGTCAATTAATAATCACAGATTGATACTTATAAATGAAGATGACATTGAGATTATTGTTTTCATGAGTATATTGATGTTCATGGATTATTAAAAATTTAAGGATCGCTCAAAGGTTGATCAATTGATTTTATTAATCTTGAACATGATCGTGGTTAATTGATATATTTATTTAGATGTATTTTGTATATCAAAAGATAACAGACGTGTCTGATTAGAGTATATTTAATTTTCAATTAAGTGAAACTAAAATTAGCATCATTATGTTTATTATGATTATACAACATAGTATCACCCAAAAGAGAACTACGGTATACATTTAGTGTTAAGTTATTTGAATATGAACCTAAGTATTTAAGTCAAAACTAAAAGCATTAATATTTTAAAGTATCTATTCACGTGTCTCTACATTCACATGTTTCATCTGTACCACTGTTCAATGGGCTCAATTTCTTTGACCAGTGTGAACAAGTCTAGTTCAACTTAGGTGTCTTGGACTTAGACTTGACACTTCAAGTTGAGAACCCTGTTGATCTAACTGATGAGAGTAGTGCTAATGATATATCTTTTCATAAGGCTTGGAAAATATCCAAAGATTGAGCCTAATGTTTATGCGAATGACCTTAGCAAAGAACATCAAGTCTACTATTCCCAAGACTGAAATTGCTAAGGAATATATGAAGTTTGTGAAAGAACGCTCCCAAACAAGCTGATAAATCACTTGTTGGCACACTGATGGGTACCTTAACCACCATGAAATTTGATGGTTCTAGTACCATGCATGAGCATGTTATTGAAATGAGTAAAATTGGAGCAAGACTTAAGACTTTTGGAATGAGTGTGGATGAGAACTTCCTAGTATAGTTTATCATCAAATCCTTGCCTCCTGAGTATGGTCTATTCCAGATGAAATATAACACCTTAAAGGACAAATGGAGTGTGAATGAATTGTACAGTATGCTCGTGCAAGAGGAGACAAGGCTTAAGAATCAAAGAACTCATTATTTTCATATTGTAAGTCATCAATGAGCTGGAAAGAAATATAAGAAAAATTCTGGAAAGGGCATTAAGCAAAGACCACTAAAGATAAATGAGTTTTGTGTCCAAATCCACAAGAAGGAACCAAAGAAAGATACATGCCATTTTTGTTGCAAACCTGGGCACTATCAGAAAGACTATCTAAAACGTAAGGCATGGTTCAAAAATAAAGGTAAACCCATTGCTTATGTATGTTTCGAATCTAGTTTGACAAAAGTTCTTTATAATACTTTGTGGATTGATTCTGGATGTGCCACTCATATTTTCAATATGATGCAGAGATTTCTTTCAATCCAGACCATAAATCCAAATGAAAAGTTTGTTTTCATGGAAATTCGAGTCAAAGCTCCAGTTGAAGCCATTGGAACCTATCGTTTTATTTTAGATACTTGACATCATTTAGATTTGTTTCAAACTCTTTATGTACCTTCTGTTTCTCATAATTTATTTTCCTTGTCAAAACTTGATTCTGCTGGATATTTCTATGATGGTGGAAATGAATGTTTGAGTTTGTTTAAACAAAATCATATTATCGATTCCGCTATTCTTTGTAATGACTTGTACAAATTAAAGCTTGATAAACTTTTTTATCCGACGATTTTAACCCTGCATCATAATATTGGTACTAAATGTAGTTTATTGAATGAAAGGTTTGCTAACTTGTGGCATAAACATTTGGGTCATATATCCAAGAAAAGGATAGAAAGACTAGTAAAGAATGAAATCCTTCATGACTTGCTGATCATGGAGTGTGCGTGGATTGTATTAAGGGTAAACAAATCAAACACACAAATAAATGAGCCACAAGAAGCACACAAACTTCTAAAGATAATACACAATAATATATGTGGGCCATTTGATGTTCCATCTTTTAGTGGACAAGTATTTCATCACCTTCATTGGTGAATTTTCACGTTATGGTTATGTCTATTTGTTGTAGTGGTGTCAATCAAGGGTCGGTCAGATGAGGTAGGGTGTAACGGCCGCGTTAGAAAGCTCTGCGCCCATCTGCGGTTTTCTTGGGCGGGTCGGCGCCCGCCTTACCTAAATTTTTCAAAAGTCTCTACCATTCATTGGCCCATATGTGGTCGAGCCCATATGGGCCATGGTTCGATCCGATTCGCCCGTATGAATAAAAATTAATTTTTTTTTTGAAATTACTAAAAAATTAGTTACTTATTGTAATTCAAAAAAAAATGTTTACATATATAATAAAAAAATACTAAATAAAAATAAATAACAATGATAAATTCACATTTGTTAATTTTTAATTCAATTTCTATTTTTTATTTATATATTTAAAGACTAAAACGTGAATGCATCATCATCACATCTTTCACTTTAAACGGCTCTCTGCCATTTGTTTTTTTTATTTTTTTTTAATATCATTTCAAATATGAAAGTTTGAATTTTCTGCCCATTTTTTTTTTAAAAAATCAAAGCGGTTCACGGGCCGGCCCGCGGGTTGGCCTCTTCGGCCCGTGAACGGCCCGCTGGGTTGGCCTTCTCGGCCCTTGAATAGCCCGCCCGATTCACGGGCGGCCCATGGTTCCGAGTCGAGGCGGGTAGGGCCGATCTTGGGATTCGGTCGCCCGCCTGTCTTGACACCTCTAATTTGTTGCATGAAAATCTCAAATGTAAAATTTTAGAGATCTTTACCAATCAAGTTGAATGACAATTAGACACAAAGGTGAAAACCATTAGATCTAATAAAGGTGGTAAATAATATGGAAGGTATAATGAAACTGGACAACACCCGGGTCCATTTACTAAAATTCTTAAAAGTTGTGGTATATGTGCTCAATACACTATGTCCAGCACACCATAACAAAATGGTGTAGTTGAAAGGTGTAATCGTACTCTAACGGAAATGGTTAGGTATATGTTAAACAACTCTTCTTTACCTGTCTCTTTGTAGATGTATGCATTAAAGATTGCCATGTATTTACAGAATATGATTCCTAGTAAGACAGTTCCAAAGACATCTTTTAAACTCTAGATTGGAAGGAAACCCACTTAAACCACTTGTATGTTTAGGGTTGCCAAGCAGAAGCAAGAATTTATAATCCACATGAAAAGAAACTAGACTCAAAACCAGTAAGTGGTTTCTTCATTGGTTATCCAGAAGAATCAAAAGGGTATAAATTTTAGAAAAAATTGCATATTTGGTCTCCAACTTTTCAAAAACATTGGAAATATATTCTTAACCTTTAAAAATAGTACCAGACATCTCCAACATTTGAAAAAATAAGCATGGTAGGTCATTTATAACAAAATTGCCATTCCTTTTAAATAAACAAAAAACAAGAAAACAGAAAAAAGAAAAAAAAATAATTGAAAAATAACTAAAGAGATCATCTTTTTTATCAAACCTCAAAATCCAAAATCCAAAATCCACTACCACTCCCAAAAACCCAAAATCCACCATCCTAAATCCACCAATAGAGAGTCAAAATTACAGTCGCAAATCTACCCCCATTATATCCAAGGAATTCGTTATTGTTCCGAGTCTGATCCACTGAATCCCCGTTGGGTGAATCCGCCAGAGAGTTGGATCGAGCAGCTGGTGTGGGGCGGACACATGTGCTTTTTCTTGGAAGGCACCGTAGAGTCAGGAGCTGGTGCTGGAGCCGAAGCCGGTGTTGGAGCTAACTTGAACAATTCCTCAAGCATCAAAACCTTATTCAGTGAAAAATTACCAACGGCTGCTCGTCGATTATAGTATCGATGATTTTTGCAGTAATAGGCTTCGTCTTCACTGTTACTTCATTTCTATAATTCAGTATGGTAAAGTCATACTTATTGGCACCATCAGTGGCCAATGTGTTCATAAGGCCGTTGCTCAATTTTAAACCCGATAGTAACTGGTAAACTGGCATTTCGTGAAATTTTAGCAAATATTTCTTTCGTGATGCAGTTAAATTCTTGTATTTAGGTAAAAATATCTTCATGGCATCATCTTTAGGGCAGAAAATGGTTAATCCACCATCCACATGGTCCTCAAATGTCTTTTCAACAGGATTAGCCAGGAGCGTTTCGGCGAAGACTTTGTAGACGTGAGACGACATTGGCGATCCGTGAAAGAGTAATATAGAATTACGAGAATTGTTGAAAGTAACTTGAAGAATAAAATGTAGGAGGTTAGTTTGAAGAAGAAGACCACTTTGTTAATTTTTATTTTTGGAGGTACAATTGATTATTTTTCTTTTTTCTTGTTTTTTCTTTTTTTGTTTATTTAAAGGGATGACAATTTCATCATAAAGGATCTACCATGCCTATTTCTTCAAACGTTGGAGATGTCCGGTACTATTTTTAAAGGTTGGGGATATATCTCCAACGTTTTTAAAAGGTTGGAGATCAAATATACAATTTTCCTATATTTTATTGTCCTAACCATAGTACTAGAATTGTTGAAACTAGAAATGATAGGTTAATTGAAAATGGCGAAGTTAGTAGGAATGTAGAACCACGAAATGTGGAAATTCAAGAACAAGTTCATTTGTCCTCAACTTTTTCTAATATTTTTGTTCATCCAATTGTTGAACGACGTGACAATTTGCCAGAACAACAAATGAATGATCAAACACCTCAAAATAAAGTTTTTATTAATGAACATACACTAAATGAACCACAAGAAATAGCATTAAGAAGGTCAAAAAGACAGCGTAAACCTACTATTCTTGATGATTATGTGGTTTACCTGTAAAAATTTGATAACGGCCCAATTTTATTTTCACAGGCCATTGAGAGTGCTAATTCTAATAAGTGGTTAGATGTTATGAAAGATGGGCTAAAATCTATGGAGCACAATGAAGTTTGGGATCTTGCATAATTACTTGAATCGTAGAAAAGAGTTGGGTGTAAATGGGTCTTTATGACCAAGAGCGGCCCTAATGGTAATATCGAAAGATATAAAGCTAGATTTGTAACCAAAGATTTTACTCAGAAAGATGGCGTTGTCTATAAAGAGACATTTTCGCCCGTCTCTAAGAAAGACTCATTGAGAATTATAATGTCTTTAGAGCTTATCATGACTTGGAGTTACATCAAATAGATGTAAAAACTTCATTTCTAAATGGAAATTTAGATGAAGAAGTTACATGTACCACCCTGAAGGTTTTTCAGTTGAAAGAAAGGAACACATGGTGTGTAAACTGAAGAAATTAATATATAGTCTTAAACAAGCTTCCCTCCAATGGTATCTTAAGTTCAATGATTCCATTACTTCCTTTGGATTTAAGGAAAATATCGTTGATCGATTTATATATCTAAAGGTGGGTGGAAGTAAGTTTATTTTTTTGATTCTGTATGTTGATGATATCTTGCTCGCTACTAACGATCTTGGTCTTCTGCACGAAACTAAGAAGTTCATCTCTAAGGACTTTGAAATGAAAAATATGGGAGAGGCATCTTATGTTATTGGAATTGAAATATTCCAAAATAGGTCACAAGGATCGTTAGGGTTGTCTCACATAGCATATATCAATAAAGTCTTAGAGAGATTTAAGATGGAGAATGTTCAGCAAGTGTTGTTCCAATTCTAAAAGGAGACAAGTTTAGTCTTATGCAATGTCCAAAGAACGAATTGGAACGTCAACAAATGGCAGCTATTCCTTGTGCATCTGTTGTTGAAAGCTTAATGGATGCTTAGATTTGTACCAGACTAGACATCAGTTTTGCTGTTGGAATGCTGGGCAGGTATCAAAGTAATCTAGGACTTGATCATTGGAAAGATGCAAAGAAAGTATTGAGATACTTGCAAGGAACGAAAGACCATATGCTCGCCTATAAGAGATCTGATAATTTGGAGGTCATTAGATATTCAGATTTAGATTTTGTGTGTTGATACCAGAAAATCCACATTTGACTATTTATTCCTCTTAGCTGGACGGGCAATATCATGAAAAAGTGTGAACAGTCAATCATTGCTGCATCCACTATGGAAGCTGAGTTTGTGGCGTGCTTTGAGGCCACTATTCAAAGAAATTGGCTGCGAAACTTTATTTCAGGACTTGGGATTGTTGACAATATAGCTAAGCCGCTGAAACTTTATTGTGATAATTCTGCAGCGGTCTTCTTTCAAAGAATGACAAGTACTCTAAAGTGTTAAACATATGGAGTTGAAGTACTTTTCCGTTAAATAAGAAGTTCTAAAACAAAGAGTGTAAATCAAGCCTGTTAGCACTAATCTTGTTATTGCAGATCCACTAACGAAATGATTGCCACAAAAGACATTTAATGAACATGTTGAAAGAATGGACATTATTGAAATGATCATTGACATTAAGTAATTTATGATGTTTATGTATTTGACACTTTGAGCTCAATTATGTATTGTTTTTTACAAAAGTATTATTATTGTCTTAATTGTTGGTATATGTACATGATGCTGACAAGGATAGTCTTTACAAAGACATTATTGTTATAAAATTATTGAACTTTTCATTACATATCATGTTAAATGAGGACTAATATTGTAGTACATGGAATGGACTATGTTGAAATAATGGTGTACAACCGCTACGACTCTTATTGGTTTTTTACTTAAGAATGATATATTAAGTGACCAATGCACGAGAGATTTTAGCTTATGATATACACATTATGTTATAAACCACATAACGAGGTAATATTACACGGGCCAAGTGGGAGAATGTAAGACGTATTAATTGTGATCCATTTAATATTATTAAATGAATTAAATGAAGTGTGTTTTAATGCTAAAACCTAATTGGTCAAATGAGAAGTGACGGTTTCTTAACTGCACACTTTGATGGAAAATGGGCAGTTTTAAGGCTAATTAGAAATTGTCTCTCTCTACCAATACATGTGAATTTATTCCATCAAATAATACACGCTCAATTACAGAGAAGTGAAAAGAGAGAACAATTTCTTGGTTTTCTTATTTCTCTTTATCTTGCAGGTTTTATCTCTTTAATTGATGTCAACTTTTAATTAACTCGCAAGTGTACGAATCTATTGGAATATAGATTAGTAGTAACGAGGTCGATTCCACAGAGACTGTAATGAGGAAGATCTAATTTAATCCAAATTAACTATTATTCTAGGCTAGTTGAGTCGAAATGAATTTGGTTGAAATAATTTAACTGAAAGACTAATTAAATATGCTAAAAAAATGAATTGAAGAATCAAGTTGTGTAAATTACCAAGGTTTCAGAATCCACCATTGTTTAACTTAGCAAATATCCAGTTATTGATTAATTCTAAAAAACAAACGACAACACGAAATCAATCTATTGTCGTCCTAAGAGATTTATCAATTAATTCCAAGAGAAGAAAATCTAATATAGGCTCCCCTTATGCTTCAAACTTAAATTACTTAAGCGTTCCCCGTATCACATTCAATGAGAAGAAAACAAAGAATCAAAGATCTCCTAAGCATTCTACGAATCCCAAATTGATAAAAAGATAACGAAAAATCAAAAAAAATTAATAGACATGTTTAAGCACCAAGCATGAATTAATTAAATCAATATCTAAATATCATAAATACATGATATTTGAGATGAAAGAAATTTTATTTAATTAATCTAATCAAGAACAAACCATGAACGTTAAAGCTCTAAAAAGGAATTAAACGAATAACAAAATAATCACTTAATTAAACAAGGTTTCATCGTCTACCTTGGATCAAGAAAATTAGAAGAACATAATTAAATTACAAAGAAAAGAATTGATAGAACTCGGCATGGATTTAATGAGAAGAAATCTTGAAGAACTCTTGAACGCCAAGTAGTTATCTTCTCTTGTTTCTTCCGTCTTCTTACAAGTTCGGCTCCCAAAAAATCCCCTTTGTTATGAGTTAACAACTCATATTTATACTACCCTAAATTGTGCTCAAAATATCCCAAAAAAGTCACAAAATCCCCGGGCCAAAAGTTACCTAACGAAATTAGAACTAAAAAAGGAAATAAAAAAAACGCAGGAAAAATTAGCCTGAGCGATCGCCCAGGCTATTCCCGGGCGATCGCCTGGCATGGCTATTTGGCCTCTACTTTTGTCTTCAGCTATTGGGCGCTCGCCCAGCTTGTATCTTTTGAATTCTCACACTTTGGTCCTTCTTGTTTCAACATCCACCAATTTGGTCCTTCAACTTTATATAATCTCTAATTTGGTCCTTCAACTTTCAATTGAGTGCAATTGAGTCTCCATACTTTTGAGACATCTTCTAATTTATTATTCATTTCGTCCAATCTTCTCCAATTATTCACAAACGAGTCTAAAACTAAAATAGAAATAATAATAAACTAGATTAAGTAAAAAAAATCACTATATGATGGGATAAATACTTAATTCAAAGGCCAAAATAAGTGCACAAAACGCACTTATCAAACACCCCCAAACTAAACATTTGTTCGTCCTCGAACAAAAATAAAACTAAAATATAAATTTAAATTAAGCTAATAGAATCAATGGAAAATTAGTCAATGTTGAATTTCTTACCATATTCCTCAAGTTCGAAAATAAAGCAACACTTTTAGAAGGATATTAAACAACAACACAAAAATTATCACTTATCCGATGTTCGACCTTTTGTGAGTGTGTGAATAGCCAAAAATTAAACTTATACATGTATTAGACCACGACCAATAGTGTTGTTGATATTTTAGCAATCTCGAACCCTTTGTAGTCATTTATTCCTCACACCTCTCATAAATTCTCACACTTCCAAAGTTTTTCTCTCTAATGCCGAGGTGTTCTAGCGAAATTAGTTTCTATTAATCAGCACAATGCTTTTTTTTCAAATAAAGTGGTAAAATTTAGAACTTGTATTCTTAGAATTAGGCTAGTGAGTTATTTCTAAATTTTCATCTTCAGTTTCTGAGGTTCTAACCTAGCAATCCTTACTGAGCACTTCTACCTCTATTTATTTATTCAACTCATATTAATAGTCTTACATCCTGTGCAATACTTCTCTTTTACTAGCTTTCTATGTGACCATTGTAGCAAGTTTTGGGCCGATGACTCCCAAGTCAGATGACTATAGGGCACCAGGTTTTAAAATATCCTGCCAGACTTAATTGATCGAGTCCCACATGCTAATAGAGAAGTGAAGATGTAAATATATATTTTTTTTTCAATTTTTTTTTATTTTATATATATGACTCATGTAGCGAGCTTTAAGCCGATGACTCCCAAGTCAGATGACCATAGGACACTAGGTTTTAAGATACCCTAACAAATTTAATTGTTCGAGTAAGATATTTTATTTTATTTTATGAGAAATGAGTAGTGCTCGGTTTAGATTCCTTAACTATAACCTATTCAACCAAATATGAGACCCAGAAAACCCAAACCATCAATATTCTCAGAACACAAGTAGTAACTTTAACACTCCCAAACTGTTCTCAAAACAGTTTGTTCACTAGCTTAAGGATTTAGGAACATAATTTTTTTTTTCATAATGATACTCAGTCAACAATATCAACTCATACACTCAAGTCACATTTCCAATAAATGATAAGTCGATAGTGGCTATGTGCTTCCTTAAGCAAATCTAACATGGATAAGTATTCAGATAAAAGAACGAGTTCAAGTGTTGTCTAATATTCTACAAAAATGTGCCCGATTTTGAACATATATCATCATTGGCGGTAGGATATTCAACAGTAACTAGACAAATAAATTATTAGAATTTTTTTTTCAGTTATATAGACCAAAGTGATAAGCAAATTCAAAAGAAGTGATAAGCAAATTCAAAAGTACTTAAGTATCTTGATACTTTTTAACCCACCTCAAACAAAAACATTACATTGTCCTCAATGTAAGAACAAAATAAAAGCAATAAAAAGAGGAAAAAATCAGTTACTTTCCAAAGATATATGTGGAGAAGATGGATCTAGCTGGTCGAAGGTCCAATTGAAGGGGCTCAGATGTAGTGCTTGGACCATTGGTCAAAAGATGATTGCTTAGATATTATCCAAGCGGCTTGCAAAGTGGGACATCCTGTGCTTGACATGGTGAGACTTAATAAGTACATTAAACAATTAATAAAAATAAAAACTAGTGAATTATTTAAACTATCTAAAACTACTACATATAAAGCAAGTAAATAAAAGGGTTAGAAAATGGGTTGCCTCTCATTAAGCGCTTATTTATAGTCATTAACTTGACTTATTGTCTGGTAGCTTTACGGCATTTTGAATAGTGCTTTGGAGGACCTACTTTGCTTGCATCTATGGACTTTGCACCATTTTTTGTTTATCCTCAAAAAGTTAAATATGTGCTCCTCAATTTTCTGTTTCCAGTTATTTGTATCCATGACAGGTGCCGATTCAAGAAAAACATTCACTTCTTTTATAGCACTATCAACATCAAAATAAGAACCAAAATGAGTTAAGCACATATTTAAAGCATCATCACAATTAGTATAAACAAAATAATCATCATCTAATGCTTCTATCATGTCAACATCAATAACATCCTCATTGTCATATGGTCGCTTGTTGATATTAAAAACATTCAATTCCATTGTCATGTTGCCAAAAGATAGCTGTATAACTCCATTCCTGCAATTAATAATAGCGTTAGATGTTGCTAGAAAAGGACGACAAAAAATTACGGGAATATGTTTTGTAGAGTCTCCTACCGGTTGAGTATCAAGTACAATAAAATCAACAGAAAAATAAAACTTGTCAACCTGTATCAAAACATCCTCTACAATTCCATGGGGGACTTTCACAAATCTATCGGCAAGTTGTAAAATCACATATGTTGGTTTAACTTGCCTAATCCAAGTTGCATATACAAAGAATAAGGAAGAAAATTAACACTAGCTCCTAAATCTAGTAAAGCTTTCTCAATCTTATGGTTTCCTATGATGCATGAGATAGTAGGACAACCTGGATCTTTAAATTTTGGAGGGGTGTTGCTTTAAATTATAGAGCTAATCTGTTCAGTTAAAAATGCCTTCTTGCGTACATGTAGTTGTCTCTTTTTCGTACATAAATCTTTCAAGAACTTATCATAAGCAGGGACTTGCTTAATAGCATCAAGTAAATGAATATTTATACTTACCTGCCTGAAGATTTCCATCATATCATTGATAGAATTACCTTACTTTACCTTTGTGAGCCTATAAGAAATGGGACTTTTGGAATGTAAGATGACTCATTGTCCTCTTTGGGAGCTTTCTGGACTGAATCATTAGTTGGGACATTACCTGGGGAGACTGGTTGAGATGTATTTTATTTTGAAATATCCACTTGGTTGTCAAACAGTTTTCCACGTCTCAAAGTCATGATGGATTTAGCTTCTTCTTGTTGGTTGCTGGAATTGGTCCCAATAATGTGCACTCATTTAGGATTAGGAAATGGTGACTAGGAATCTTTCCTTTCTCAATGGTTGTTGCTAAGTGTTGGACTGATGAGGCCAGTTGTCCCATCATGTTTTCCAGATTGGAGATGGATTGTGCCTGTGAGTTCTGGCTTGTGCGTACTTCATTCTTAAATTCAACAATGGTGTGATTTTGGTGCTCTAATGCAGCTTGTGTAGCTTTTGTCAAGTTTTGAATTGCCTCCTCCCATGGTTGTGGTTGTGAAAAATGTTGATTGAATTTTCTAGTAGTCTGCTGAGGGGCCTGACCTGCCGTACTATCCTGTTGAACACCCTGTGACTAAGAAAAATTGGGGTGGTCCCTCCATCATGAGTTATATGTGTTGGAATAAAGATTGTAAGGCTGTTTTCTCATCATGTTGAGGGCATTTGCTTGATCAGTACATGCATGTTGTCAACGAGGTCAACTTGCGAGAAATATCTTCTATCATGCATTTGATTTCTTTGATTTCTGAGCTAGGTTCACTGCTGCGAATCTCATAAATTCCTCTTTTCTTTGGCTTAGTTCTAGAAGATCGACGCCACTGTTGTGAATTCTCAGCCTGCTTTTGAAAGAAGCTCCAAATCTCTGTAGCATTCTTAGACATAAGCTCTTTACCGCTTGTGGCCATCAACCATTCTTGAATATGTGATAGTAATCTCTCCAAAAATATTGGCATAAGTGCCATTTTTCATAACCGTGATGTGGACATTTCATAAGAAGCCCATTGAATCTCTCCCAAGTTTCATAAAATGATTCATCGTCTCTCTGCATAAAATCTGAAATTTCTTGCGAATAGCATTAGTTTTGTGAACAGGAAAATATTTATTCAAAATTTTAGCAACCATTTGTTCCCAATATGTAATACTATTAGCAGGTAACGTATTAAACCATGATCTAGATCTATCTTTCAGAGAAAAAGGAAACAGACGAAGTTTAACATTATCAGGAGAAACATTCTCATATTTAAATGTCTCACATACAGCATAAAAATATGTCAGATGATTATAGGGTTCTTCACTATCTAAACCATATAAAGATGGAAGATAATTAAGCACACTAGGTTTTAGCTCAAAATTCCTAGTAGTTACTTGTGGGTATTGTATGCATGAGGTGCTCAAATTAGCCAATGGACTAAAATAGTCTCTAAAAGGTCTCTCCTCAATTTGAACACCCATAGCGATTATTGCTTCGATCCCTTCAATTTTATCTAGATTGGTGGCCCATTTTCGTTGGTGAAAAGTTCTTTCAATTTCATTATCTAGATGTTCTAGCTTAATTTCTAGAGATCTACGACCAAGCATGCACTATAAAAATTTTGGATTTTTTTTAAAAATAAAATAAAATAAATAAAATCCTAAATTATAACTTGTCAAGAATAAAATTAACTAAGATTAAATTAACCTTCAGACGCAGTCTCTGGCAACGGTGCCAAAAACTTGATGTCAAATTTTAATTAACTCGCAAGTGTACGAATCTATTAGAATATAGATTAGTAGGAACGAGGTCGATCCCATAGAGACTGCAATGAGGAAGATTTAATTTAATCCAAATTAACTATTATTCTAGGCTAGTTGAGTCGAAATGAATTTGGTTGAAATAATTTAACTGAAAGACTAATTAAAAAATATGCTAAAAAAATGAATTGAAGAATCAAGTTGTGTAAAGTACCAAGGTTTCGGAATCCACCATTGTTTAACTTAGCAAATATCCAATTATTGATTAATTCTAAAAAACAAACGACAACACGAAATCAATCTATTGTCGTCCTAAAAGATTTATCAATTAATTTCAAAAGAAGAAAATCCAATATAGGCTCTCCTTATGCTTCAAACTTAAATTATTTAAGCGTTCCTCATATCACATTCAATGAGAAGAAAACAAAGAATCAAAGATCTCATTAGCATTCTATGTATCCCAAATTGATAAAAAGATAACGGAAAATCAAAAGAAATTAATATACATGTTTAAGCACCAAGCATGAATTAATTAAATTAATATCTAACTATCAGAAATACATGATATTTGAGATGAAAGAAATTTTATTTAATTAATCTAATCAAGAACAAACCATGAACGTTAAAACTCTAAAAAGGAATTAAACGAATAACAAAATAATCACTTAATTAAAACAAAGTTTCATCATCTACCTTGGCTCAAGAAAATTAAAAGAACATAATTAAAGTACAAATAAAAGAATTGATAGAACCCGGCATGGATTTAATGAGAAGAAATCTTCGAAGAACTCTTGATCGCCAAATAGTTATCTTCTCTTGTTTCTTTCGTCTTCTACCAAGTTCGGCTCCCAAAAATCTCCCATTGTTATGAGTTAATAACTCATATTTATACTACCCTAAATTGTGCCCAAAATATCCCAAAAAAGTCACCAAATGCGCGGGCCAAAAGTTACCTAACGAAATTAGAACTAAAAAAGGAAATAAAAAAAAACGCAGGAAAAATTAGCCTGGGCGATCTTGGCCTCTGCTTTTGCCTTCAGCTGCTGAGCACTCGCCCAGCTATAAGCTGGTATCTTTTGAATTTTCACATTTTGGTCTTTCTTGTTTCAACAACCACCAATTTGGTCCTTCAACTTTACATAATCTTCAATTTGGTCTTTCAACTTTCAATTGAGTGCAATTGAGTCTCCATACTTTTGAGACATCTTCTAATTTATTATTCCTTTCGTCCAATCTTCTCCAATTATTCATAAATGAGTCCAAAACTGAAATAGAAACAATAATAAACTAGATTAAGTAAAAAAATCACTATATGATGGGATAAATACTTAATTCAAAGGCCAAAATAAGTGCACAAAATGTACTTATCATTAATTATCATCAATAGATCAAGGTATGCCTAATCGCTTTATTAATAACGTGAAAACCGTTAAGTTCCAAGATCAAAGATTTATGGTTCATATAAATTTTGTCTTTATTATGAAGTTATTGATTTACTAACACTATACACTCTCGAACTAAATAGTGCATGCACAAAATATTCATATATTTCTTCTATTCTCTTCCTAGCATAACTTGAATTCCACCAGAAACCTCAACCATGAAATAAATTATTGCATATGCGATCCAATCAATTGGGAGAGATCCAATCAATTGGGAGAGAATGGATCCAAAATATTTAAATTTTCTAAACTTAATATAGTATAATTGTTATGGAAAAAAAAAAAGATAATATAACTAAATCAATAAGTACAAACAAGTTGTTCTCAAACATTTTTGAAAACTTAGCACTTTTTTTTAAAGTATATTACATTTCATATTTTCATTTGAATATTGTTACAAAAAATTAAGTTATATTTCTTTTAACTAAAAGTAGTATTCTCATTTAAATAAAAAATCTTAAGAAATGGTAAAAATGGAGAAAGAAAGAAAGTTTAGATATCATTTATCAATATTTCAAATATATTATAAATAAATAAGGTCAAAACAGGACATAAAAATTTGCTTTCCAAAATTTGCTTTTTAAAATCGACTATTAAATTTGAAAAGTTAAGTCAGAAATAAGTAGACAAAATTATATAAGACTGTCTTATAATTAAATACAAACGTGTGAAGAATTAGTTTATTCATTTATATTTAACATATTTTTCACCAGATAAATTGAAATTTTTTTTTAATTCAAGTCACAAATACATAAAATAACAAATGATAATAAAATTTTAACTCTTATCGAAATATTTATAATATATAATATGCTTTAAAAAAGTTGATGCTTTCAAGATCCTCATATTTATTCATTGTCTTCTTGGTCTTCTTTGTGAATAGTAAAATAAACAGATGCAATCAACACACAATCATGTCAATTCATCTAATACCCACAATCTTGATCAATTGAGCGAGTTTAATCATACAATTTTTAGTCTCTTATCACAACGGTATTAAATTAGTTGTACAATATGACTTTCTAAATTGTGGTTGAAATTGAAACATCATGCTCTATACGTAGAATAGAATTACTAGATTAGAAATAAAAAGGGTATTTTGCACTTTTAGTGCTCAACCCTTTTTTTAAGCATAATTCATCTCAAAATTTTTAATTTTGCAACAAAACTCGTCATTCTCTCTATTTTGATCATTAAATGATGAATTTAACATCCTCTTTAAATAAAGGGTTAATTTCTCCAACGGTCACTGAAGTTACCTTAAAATTTTAAAATAGTCACTGAAATTCAAAAAGTTCTGTTGATGGTCACTAAAGTATATATTCCTTTCACAAACGGTCACTTCCTTAAATTTCTCACTTGAAATGGTGATGTGGCATACAATAGACATTTATTTATTGCATGGTGGTCCATATACTTTATATAATATTTATTTTAGTCCCTATATTTTCAATTATCTTTCAATTAAGTCCTCCAAAATTGCATCTTATGTCCTTAATATTTTTACATCTTTACATTTTGGTCTCCAAATTTTTAATTATCTTTCAGTTATGTCCTCCAAAAATTGTATCTTAAGTCCTTCAACTTTATACTTCTTCAAACTTTAGTCTCCATATCCTTAATTTTAGTAGCCAAAATAAGTGCGATCTTAGTGGTCAAAATAAGTGTACTTTCAATTAAATCATTTATTTTACACTCGAATTTTATCTAAACGAACAAAATAACATAATTAAAAAATAAACTACTTGATAGAACTCACAAATTATCACTTAGAGTTGACAAAAATAGACAAAAATATATTTCATTGACAACTTCAGGTAATAAGTACGAGTTTTGCACTTATTTTGACCGCTAAAAGTGAATATTTGTGAGTTTTGTCAAGTAGTTTATTATTTAATTATGTTATTTTGTTAAAGTTAAGAATTTAATTGAAAGTGTACTTATTTTGACTACTAAAATTATTCTTATTTTGGCCATTAAAATCAAAGATTTGGGAGACCAAAGTTTGAATATGTATAAAGTTGAAGGACCTAATATGCAATTTTTGAGGACTTAACTAAAAGATAATTAAAAATTTAGAGACCAAAGTTTAAAGATGTAAAAAGATTAAGGACCTAATATACAATTTTTGGAGGACTTAATTGAAAGATAATTGAAAATATAGTGACTAAAATAAATATTATATAAAGTATATGGACTACCATACAATAAATAAATGTCTATTGTATGCCACATCACCATTTTTAAGTTAGAAATTTAAGGGAGTGACCGTTTGTGAAAGAAATATATACTTTAGTGACCACCGCTTTAACTTTTGAACTTCAGTGACCGTTTTGAAATTTTAAGGTAACTTCAGTGATTGTTTGTGAAATTAACCCTTAAATAAACGAAAATTAGAGAAAGCAATAAAACAACAACAAAAAAAGAACAAATTGCAAAAGAAGTTCTATAACTTTTCAAAAAATACAAATAAATCTCATTTTAAACAATTTAATATATATTACACACACACAAAATTAGAAAAGGTAAACATTTCATCTTTCCCAACCAACTCACCCCACCCACCCGTAGCCACCACTCCCACACTCATGACCAGCAGCAAAACCAACTTGAAAAACAAGGAGTTCAAATATTAAAAAAAAACCCATAATTTAAGTAGGCCCAGTTCCACAATAGTAAGTTATTCTTCCACCAAAGTTGAATAAATCATAGGTAGCAACCCTTAGCATGTCGACACCAACGTCGGTTTCACTTGTAGTAGCATAATTTTTGGGTTGAACAAGATAAAGAGCCAATTGTGTTCGTTGCCACGGGAGAGTTTCAAGAGTAGGGATAGAGGGCCTCATTGGGTTCTAGTAACTTGTCGAAGCCACTTGGCGACAGCGGCGACACTGGTGGTGATGGTGATGGAGGTTTAAGTTTGGTTTTGGGAATAAGAGGAAGAAGAAAGATAATAAAAACCCAATTTTATTGTGATCTTGTGCAGATCTTCAAATATTTTACTCTTATAAAGAATTTTTTGTGCCCAGTAATTTTAATGGGATTTGAGTTTCTTTTCCCCACCCGGGTTGTGCTCTGTTTCTTAAATAGTACAAAGAGTAAAGGAGTATTTCAACATAGTGTAGTTGGGTGTGGGTGAGACGGTGGTTTTTGGTGGTTTACGATGGTGGGATGGGCTGCAATGGTGTTTGGTGATGATAGCGGTGGCGGACAAGAAAAATATGGCTTTGAAAATAATTGAGTTTAGAGTGGTGATGGCGATGTCCATTAGCCGTGACACCGGCAGAGATTGTTCGGGAAGTAGATGAAATAATTTTTTAATTATGTTATTTTTTCATTACTTGCTTATTTTTAATTTTTTTGGATGAGCTTGGCTAAGAAAGATGAAATGTTTATTTTTTCTATACATTTTTTGTGTGTGCTAATATGTATTAAATTATGTGAAGTGAGATTTATCTGTATTTTTTAAAAAGTTATGGGATATTCTTTGTAATTTTTCTTATTTTTTGTTGTTTTATTGCTTTCTCTTTTTTTCTCCTTTTGTTTATTTAAAAATGAGGGCAAATTTGTCATTTAATGGTCAAAATGGAGGGAATGGCGAGTTTTATTACAAAATTAAAAGATTGGAGATAGATTATGCTAAAAAAAAAAGGTTGATGGTAAATTTGTTCTATTTTGGACAAAAAGTACAAATTTCCTGCTAAAAAAAAAAAAAGAAAGAAGAAGAAAATAATATAAGAGAATAGAGAGTTATAAATTAGAGTCACTAAAATAATCTCTAAAATTTTAGACAACCCAAATAAGAGAATGGTTTTAAAAATTTAATTGTTATGGAAAATGACAAGCGTGCAAGGGAAAAAAAACTAAGAAATTTCCAATTTAAAACTTGAACGGCAATTAAACCCACATCTTGTCTTCCGTACATATTACATAATTAAATACTGAATCAAATACTTAAAATAAGTAATTACATCATAATTGACTCGATCATTTTGACGTCTAAACATAAACTATAAAAGACTTTCCATGACAAGCTCATTAGTCTACCGCCATCGCATCAACGCCGATCGTTCAATCCGAAAATTTATTCGTTTGGGGGTGAGTATTTGATAAGAAACACTCAAGAGCAATACTTATGACATGTGAAAATTTTATTTAAACATGAATTCGACATGCCATGATTTTTGAAATGTACATCATATCATAAACATTGGTAGCCAACCCACACATAACATCATCATCATCATCATCATCATCATCATCATACGTGATTTCTTTCAATCACAAACATGTTAAAGTGATTACTTTCAATCACTATTATAAGTTCCTTCATAAATTAGTTTGCATGACATTCAAATAACATCATAATTTTTTCGAAACTTCATTTCAAAATCGCGGTGAAAACATTAAGTAAAACTACCTTGAAGGTTGAGGATTTGATGAAGAAAGAACAGTTCTACTGACTTCCCAAAACCCAAACTTGAACACTATATAAGTATATATATATATATATATATATATATATATATATATATATATATATATATATGGAGAAATTTTGTGAAATAACAATCAAAGTTAATGACGCTTCACCTTCGGTCGAAAATGGAACCAAAGTGAGGGAGAAAAAGTCGAAATATGGGATTTGGACAAATGCGAAATGTGGGGCTGTTTTTGGACTAAAATCTGAGGGAAGAAGGAAGTTTTTGCTTAACTTATGGACTGGTTTTGGGCTGTTGTATGGACGAAATTGGGGTGAGAAAAGTGGAGTGTTAAAGGAACTAAAAGCTGGAACTTATGGTGATTCTCGAGGACCGAAACCGGAGTGCACAGGGAAAATTTCTAGGCTGTTTGTTCTTGAAACCAAAAGTAAAAATTTTATTTGATGAAATAATGGTAGTTGTTACAAACTATGTATTTCATGATAATGATAGACCTATATATATAGAGTTTCAAATACATGTAGACTGGGTAAGAAATATTTAAATATGGTCATCAATATTGTTTTATATATATACACACACACACACACAAAATAAAATCTCTATTCTCTTCTCTTTTTTACTCTCTCTAATTTATAATCAGCAATGATGGTTAGCGTGTTTTTACTCAAGCCGGTCAAGTTATGTTAGTAACCACTCGACCGGTCGATGTCTCTGTAGTCGTTTAATTTTAGAGATAGTCAGTTTACTCGAGATATAATGACTCAATTGAGTTAGGTCTGTAATTTTTGTCTATAAATAGACGAGCATCCCTCAACTAAAGACGAGATTTTTTACTTGAAACCATTTTTCTACATATTTGATTTTTTTACACACATTGACATAGCGATCAGTGATTAATTGGCATCGTCTGTGGGAAACACTTTTCTTTCCTAAGAAGAAGAACAAAGAGTCATATAAGGTAGAACTAGAGAAAGGCCAAGAATAGATCATCCAGATGCTCCATTACAAGAGACCACAGAAGAGCAACAACCTTCATTGCAATTTGCCATGATCCAAAGAATTCACGCGGTTTTGCGGAGAACAGATGTCAAATATCATGGATATGTTACATAGAATGACCGCTCCACCACCAGCAACGGGAATTCAAACCACAGAGGAAATTGAACCAACAGCAGAGATTCTACCAGCAGCTGAATTTTCACTAGCGGTTGAAGTTCTCCCATCCGAAACCATGCAAACGTAGGAAATGACTTCCACCAGTCGTTACTCAATACCATCTAACTGGGAGAGCCTTTTGATTGAAAAAATCGATGATGCGATCGCCTAGAGGAAGAATCGGGGAGACCAATTTCTATAAAAAAAAAAAGATCCGTTTATGGAAGAGCTAATGAATGTGCCCCTGCCATTGAAGTTCAAAGAACCAACAGGTGATTTTGATGACAAGACTGATCCAATCGATCACATACGAACCTTCTAAGAATGAGTAAGGTTACATGGTTGGCCTAATGCTATTGCATGCAGGTCATTTCCCATGACATTGTAGAAAGACGCGAGAGAATTGTTCGACACGTTACCTCTACGCTCGATCTCCTCATTTTAAGATTTTGTAAACAAATTTGCAACATGCTTCTCTAGTAGGGCCAGGAAGAAAAAGACAGCCATGGGACTTATGCAGGTGACGCAGAGAAAGGAGAATCTCTGTGCGAATACATGTCACGATTCAACACAGCGATGTTAGGATAAAAAACTTACAAATTCCATCGGTCGTTACCGCTCTACTCAGTGGATTGAGAAACCACACCTTTAGGGTGAGTCTCTTGAAGAAGCCGCCCGAGTCTATGACGGAACTCCTTAGACAAGGAGAAGAGTATATCAATCAGGAAGAAGTGATGAAAGCCACCAAGAATGATTGAGATATGTATGATGAAGGTAACAAGAAGAAACGATGCAAAGATCCTTTACTGAACAAGCAAAACACTCGAGGGGCAATCGAATACAAATATCGGCTGAGGATTGAAGCGGTAAATGCAATATCTCAAGTCCAATTGACCGCTCCGCTGTCTACTATACTACGCGAGATAAGTACGTTAAAAGAAGTACGATGGCCGGAGAGATTAAGATCCGATCCCTCTGTTTGAGACCATAATCCCATATGTGAATTTTATAAAGACCATGGTCATACCACCGATCAATGTCGGACTTTATGAAACAAGACCGAGTGGCTGATTTCTGAGAGACAGTTGAAGCACTTTGTAAAAAAACATGTCGACAAACCTAGACAACAAGTTGAAGAAGAAGGGAGAAAGCGAAGAACATGTGTGATATACATCATTAGTGGAGGATCAATTGTGGGAGAAGATTCAAAGAATTCCAGAAAAGGGTATGCACGGTCGCTACAAATAAATTTGATCGGTGTGTCAAGTTGGTTTAGCCAATCAATCACCTTCGATGATGGAGACCTAGAGAGCATGTCCTTCCCACACGATGATGCCCTAGTGATCATGGGTGATATAGCAGACTTTGATGTAAAACAAGTGTAGGTAGACACGGGTAGTGCTGCTAATATATTAAGCTGGGAGGCCTTCAAGGCATTAAAAATATCAGTCGACCGACTTAAGCCCATAAATACTCATTTACAAGGATTCGGATGAGGAACTATTATACCAGAAGGAGTAATAGACCTCCCAATTATGTTGAGAAAACATCATTACTGTGTGACGTTGATAACACCTTTCCTAGTCGTACAGACGCTGATGGTATTAACTTAGTGGGAGCCATCAAATCCACTCAACATCAAGTAATGAAATTCCTAATGAGTCATGGGATAGGAGTGGTCAGAGGAGATCAGCTAATCTCCAAAATGTGCTACGTTGACAGCATATGATCCGAGCCTAACTCAATGGTGTTAACAATTGAACAAGAAGACAGTCTGCAGACGCATCGCTTTGAGCCAGTAGAGATAGTAGAATTAAAAGAGAACAAAAGAGTTACGATCGGCCAGTCTCTGAGTAAAGAAGGCAAGGAAGAGCTTCTAATCATGCTTCGAGAAAACATCGATGTGTTTGCATGGAGTACCGACGACCTACCGGGTATTGACTCCTTGGTAGCCTAACACCGATTAAACAATCTAGTTGGGCATAAGACTGTGAAGCAGTGGAAGAGACAGTTCACACCCGATAAACAACAAGTCGTCAAGAAAGAATTGAAGAAATTACTCAAAACAGGCTTTATAAGAGAAGTAGAATATCCAGAATGGTTGGCCAATCTAGTTTTGGTAAAAAAATCGACCGGCAAGTGGAGAATGTGTATTGACTTCACCGACCTAAACAAAACATGCCCCAAGGATTGTTTTCCTTTTTCGAGGAATGACGCGAGGATTGACGCTCTGATAAATGCCACAGTAGGAAAGAAAAGCTTCCTAGATGCTTTCTCGGGATATCATCAAATCTCGCTAGCACCAGAGGGCGCTGAAAAAATAGCCTTCATAACAGACTTTGGGACGTTTTGCTACATAGCCATGCCGTTTGGGTTAAAAAATGTTGGAGCCACATACCAGTGTATGGTTAACAGGGTGTTTAAAAACTTAATTGGTCGAAAAATTGAGGCATACGTTGTTGAACTATAGTTAACTTTAAACCTTAATGTTTTGATTATAACTAACAAATTAAGTTGTGTTTTCTAACAATCTATTTTCAAGTAATATTCAAAGAGCTACAAATCGAACTCTCAAGCAATGACAAGATCAAAGCCAAATCATTACAAGAGCTCAAGTATCTCAAGATCCAAAATTTCAAGATTTGAAGATCAAGATCGAAGAATAGATTTCTAGATAAAGTTGTAAATGTATTAACTCTTTGATTTTTAGCAATTAAATAGATGAAAGCTCAAAACATTTTTATGCACAAAACCTAAGTTGATATCACTTGCATAAAATACTTTTGTCAAAACCACAAAGCAATTTTTTAATCTGTGGAAACGGTCATCCGTTTGGAAGAGAACCGATCGATCGTTTTATGAACGGGTCATTCATCTGGCTGTCATTTTCTAAAAAGTGTCCATTCGATTTTTTTAGTTCCAACGGCTAGTTCTGACCATCTGACCAATCAACCGCTTGGTCATCCGTTTCAACAGAAAGTGACAAAAATTCATCTTTATAAATACCACTCCATTTATTATCATTCAACAACACTTACAAGAGCATTTATAGAGAGAATCATATTGATAAAATTTATTCAAATTTTTATTACATTTATATCTTCAACATCTCTTATTGAAAACCTTTGGTTGATCAAATCAAACTTTTGATTCATCATTATCAACAAAGTTTTCTTCTAACACTTGAGTTTTCTCATCTACTGCTATTCATTAAAGTGTTAGTCTCTTTCTTAGAACCAAACTTATATTTATCATTCTTCAAAAGAGAAATTCATTCTCAAATATATTTCTTTATATCTTTGGGTCGATTGAAGTCTCTTGAAAGCTCAATATTGTATAAGGATTGGTGCTCCTTGTTTATAAGTCATCGAATACATTGTAAAGATTTGGATTGTACCATAAGTTAATCAAGATAGTGGAAATACCGTGCTCATGTTGGAGAGCTTGGTAACGGAGGGACGTAGATCATTGATTAGATCGAACCTCCATAAAAATATCATTTACACTCTCTCTATTTATTTTTATTTATTAATTTTATTTCTTAAATTTCTTATTTTGAGAATATTTTATGAAAAAGTTTGAGAAACCATTTCACCCCTCTCTTGGTTAGTTATTCTTGGGCTATCATACGTTGATGACATGGTCGAGATATAGGGACCTGTATCTAGCCGTGTCTCCTCATGCATCGAGTGTCTTCCTTATAAGAGTTGAGAAAAAGTTGAATGTTCGGTTTACTATGTAAGTCACATTTTGAAGGATGCCGATTTCGCCATAACGGCATATGACTAGCCCTCATAATTGTTTTAAGACCATATTTCTAGGCACATCCAATTGAAGGAATCAACCTTTAAAACAAATCCTTCACCGTCCCGAAACATTGCCATTTGTTTTCTTATTAATTTAGGAAGAATATTCAAATTCAAAGGTCAATCTCTATGTATATTATTTGTAGATGGATCTTCCAAAGAGGTATTATCTCGATAAAATCCAAGAGAAGAAAGAAAAAGATTCAAATTTGAAGCTACTAATAATGATGCATAATATGAAGCGTTGAGTTACGATACATCTTGAAAAATGAGAGATCGGTCGATTAAATCAAGAGCTAAGAAAAGATGCAAACTCGACATGCAAATATTAAAGGAAGAAACTGGATTTGCAGGTTTGCAGTTAACCATGCGAACGCATGGTTAAACACGTCTGCGATCGCAAGGTGGACCAAAAATCAGTAGAAGGCAAAGCGATTGAACCATGCGATCGCAGGTAATTACACCATGCGATCGCAAGGGCATAACGGGCACCAGTTTTGGCAGTTTCCTAATAGGATTAGAATTCTACAACTCCAAATTGAATTCAACTACCTAGCACACGTCTTGGAGTCTTTAGAGAGCATTATAAAATCCAGATAATAGCCAGAACAAAGGGAGACGAATTTGAGAACAAGATACAAGAGGAGAATCAAGAACGAGGTATGGGATTGAAGAGATTCGGTAGAGTCACGGGTTGTATTTATTCTTTTCTTTTTCTTTTGTCGGATCATGATGAAGTTAATTATTGTCATAATTGACAAAATCATGTCCGGCTAATTTACTTATATCTAGGATGAACGATGAAATCTCGCGTTTTTAATTAATTAGAAGTTTTTCCTTTTTAGTAATTAATTGCTCGTGGGTTGATTATTCTTTATTCGCTTTTTATATTATTTTAATACTTGATCACCATTAGAATATATTGTAATCTATATTGAAGTCGAGAGATTCAATATAGATTAAGCACGTGGTATTGAATAACATAGGGTTCAATAATAAATAGAGATTACTATTATACTTTATGAAATCCATGTAAGTGTTCTTGAGATTTTAATGCATGTGTTTATGTTCGAAGCTTAATTAGAGATAATTAGATTCGCATAACATGTAGAATTGATTGACCATCAAGAGAGGCTTTCGATTAATTTAAGAACGCCGATTTTCAATCCAAGGTAATTAAAAGCTAAAAAAGTGATTAACGGATAATTGATTATAAAACGTGTAGGTGGATTTGTGAATCCTAGTGTTGGTAAAATTCGAATTCGTTCTCATCTTTCAAAGTTGCTTATTGTTATTTTCAATTTAATTAACATAGTTAAATTAGTTTAGAGTCACACATCAAAATTAAATCTGTGTTTCGTTTTATTGTTAGAATTTGAATTATAAATTAATTGGTTAAATTAATATCTGGTCCTCGTGGGTTCGACACTCTACACATCACTATATTACTTGTAAACGATCCGTCCACTTGCGGGATTATAATCGCACAACAATTTTCATTGTGCTCATATTTTTGTGGATTAATTTTTATTTCTTAAATTTCTTATTTTGAGAATATTTTATGAAAACGTTTGAGAAAACCAATTCACCCCCCCTCTCTTGGTTAGTTATTCTTGGGCTATCATATGTTGATGACATGGTCGTATATAGGGACCAAGTAAAAGAGCACAAAAAAGACTTGAGAGAAATTTTTTGATTAGCAAGACAAAGTCAACTAAAATTCAATCCTGAGAAATGCACTTTCAGTACGACTGGCGGCAAATTTCTAGGGTTTATGGTAACCCAAAGAGGAATAGAGGCCAATCCTGATAAAATTCGAGCGATTGTTGACATGACAAGTCCAGCGAATAAAAAGAAAGTACATAGATCCGAACAGTCGATAGATGTCACCCATTCTTCAAAGCCATCAGGAAGAATACTGATTTTGAATGGACGATCGCGTGTGAAAAGTCGTTGGTAGAATCGAAGGGGTCGCTCCAACACCCGTCCATCTTGAGCAGACCGACTATAGGAGAAACATTGAGATTGTATCTAGCTGTGTCTCCCATACAGTCAGTGTCTTTCTTATAAGAGTTGAGAAAAAAGTTGAATGTTCGGTTTACTATGTAAGTCACATTTTGAATGATGCCGAATCTCGCTACAATCTGGCATATGACTAGCCCTCATAATAACCGCGAGAAAATTAAGACCATATTTCTAGGCACATCCAATTGAAGACTTAACGAATCAACCTTTAAAACAAATCCTTCACCGTCCTGAAACATCCGGCCATTTGATAAAATGGACAGTAGAGTTAGGAGAATATGACATAAAGTTCAAGTCACGATCGGCCATAAAAGGACAAGCCGTGGCAGATTTATTGCCGAATTATCACATAGGCTCATTTTTAGAGAAAATCCTCTATGTATATTATTTGTGGATGGATCTTCCAACAAGGATGGATCAGGTGTGGGTATTATACTGATAAAACCCAATGGAGAAGAAATGAAATATTCACTGAGATTCAAATTTGAAGCTACTAATAATGATGCATAATATGAAGCAGTCATACTTGGGTTACGATACATCTTGAAAAATGGAGATCGATCGATTAAAGTGAACAGCGACTCCCAGTTGGTAGTTGGGTAGGTTCAGGCAAAATTCGAGGCAAAAGATGATTGTATGGACTGCATATTTAATGAGGACCGGAGATTTACAACAACATTTTTAGGAGTTTGAAATCATGAAGATTGCTCGGACAGACAATACGCGAGCCGACGCATTATCTTGACTTGCTTCTACCTAGCCTAGAAGTCAATCAAGTATATCACTAGTGCAAACACTCTCCCGACCCAGTTTTATAACTGTGATTGAAATTGCAGAGTTGAAGAGCTATCCACTTGGATGGACCCGTTGAAATCTTATCTATCTGAAAGAATCCAACCGATTGATCCAATCGAAGCAAGAAGTTGAGGATAAGGACGGCCAAGTTCACAGTCATTAACAATCACCTGTTCAAGAAAGGGATTTCAATGCCATACCTAAAATGTATCGATGCTAATAGAGGATACATCATTCTCACAGAAATACATTCAGGGATGTGCGAGAAGGGCAAACATGCTAGCCTTTAAAGCCCTCCGACAAAGATATTATTGGCCAACAATGAAGACATACACGAAAGAACTAGTCCAAAAATGTGACCCTTGTCAGAGGCATGCCAATCTTATTCATGTACCAAAGCAGAATATCATACTGTAATTTTTGGTGTATGCCCTTTCTATCAGTGGGAGATTGACTTGCTAGGTCCATTTCTAATGGCCAGTCAACAGAAAAAGTTCATGGTAGTAGCAATTGACTATTTCACAAAGTGGGTAGAGGCAGAACCACTCGCGACCATAACTACCAGGAAAATACAAAGTTTTGTATGGAAAAACATCATTTGCAAATTTGGGATGCCACGAGCAATAACAACTGACAACGAAAAACAATTTTATAATCGAGTCTGAAGAATTTTGTGCGAGTTACAAGATAGAGCTAAGAAAGACATCAGTCGCCCATCCACGAGCGAACAGTCAGATTGAAGTTACTAATCGGACTATCATGTGGGACATACGCACCAGGTTAGAAGAATGTAAAGGATGATGGGAAAAAGAGATCCCAAACGTACTATGGGCGTATTACACCACACCTTGAGAATCAACTAAGAAAACGCCATATAGACTATGTTTCGGAGTGGAAGCAGTAGTGTCAACCAAAGTGATAGCAAGCCGACTTCAATTTACATAAAGCCGAACTCAACTTACTGGATAGGGTTAGACAGAAGGCTTCCATGAAAATGGTTGCTTACAAGCAAAGGACAGTTGCATATTTCGATCGGAGGGTAAAACCTCGAAAGTTTGAGAAAGGCGATCTAGTTCTCAGGAATGCCTCAGCAGCAGCAGGACATCAGCCAAGAAAGCTAGACCCCAAGTGGGAAGGACCTTTCGAAGTTACTAGAGAAGTTAAACAGAGGGATATAGTCTAAAAAAGCAGCAAGGAAAATTCCTCGATCGATCGTGGAACGTGGAACACTTAAAAAAATATTATCACTAGATAAGAATTAGAATTTTTGGTCCCTCTTTTTTGTAAATCTTTGTTTTGGTTTCATGAATGTAGCCCAAGTATAGAGAATAAAAATATGGAAGGCAAGGACATATGATGAGGATGCTAAGGAAATTGTCCTTAATCTGACCAAAACAGGTGCGACACCTGATTCCTCCCAACCATGAATTTCCTTTGTTTTATGAAGCCCAATATCGAGTAGATAAAAACTGAAGAGTAGATCGAAAACTACGATGAATTCACTAACTTATACCTTTTCCATGTTTTAAATAAATATATAGTCTCACATACACAACTCGATGACGATCGAGCCATAAAAATATTTGATTATGTGTCATGAACATCAAGCGATTACGATTGACTTAGATAAAAAGCAAAAATTCAAGCGAATACTATGACAAATCAAGATTGGTCTAGCTTGAAGAGAAAACCAGAAATTCCTGGCCACGGTCACGGATATCTCAACACTAGTAGCTTGAAGAGAAAATTAAAAATTCCTGGCCACGGTCACGATTATCTCAATACGAGTAGCTCGAAGAGAAAAAAAAAATTCATGGCCACTGTCATGGACATCTCAATATGAGTAGTAAGTGAAAAATGAAGAATTGTTGACTACGATTGTGAATATATCAATATCAAGTTCATCCCTATCAGCCTACTTCAAAAGAAAGATAATTTCTTTCTTTATAGAAAAAAAAAAGATTCAGGATAAAGCATCGTTTACAGAAAGTCGGGCGACAATAAACCACCTCTTCACCTCGTACAACAAAAAGTGAGAAAAAATGTGTGTTCGACAATTCTTTGTGCAAACCAAAATAGTTGTGAAGTAAAAGAAGAGAAAACATCAGTTATCCTCATCATCGACTTCGTCATCCTTGACCGATGGCATAAAAGGGGCACCAGATAAATTTGAGTTAGGATATCGTTCAAGAAACCATTCCCGGCTCTTTCTTTAGGCCATATCTAGACCACGGACCCCCACCATGCCCACGGTCGTCATATACTCTTCACTCTCTTTAAATTTTGCCACTGCTAATTTTTCATTTGCGATAAACTCTTGGGAAAGAAGACCGGCTATCTCTTCCAATGTTTGGACCTTGTTACTTTCTTGATGTAGGAGACCTTCTCACTCATGTAGAAGTTGTTCAAGCTCGGCCATCCGAGCTTCATTGTCAGTAGGCAAATTTGACTTTTTCATCAAGTCCCTAGTACAGTCACACAGATCTTTATTTTTCTCTTCAAAAGTGGGGCTGATTTGTTCGATCTTTTCATATTGATCGCAAATTTTGCAAAAAGCGGTGTGGCGAAGGGATAGTATCTGTCATGAGAAGCATAATCACGAAAAAAGTAGAAAATTAGTAAAAATGTGGTAATAATGATCAGAATTGAATATTTACCCGGTGTTCTTCCACCATAATGGATCGCTATAAGCTTTCACGCGATTTCTCTTTGCTCACCTCGATCACCTCCCAATCCAACAAGAAGATATAAACTGACAATCTTCTGTCACATTCTCGATCGGTTGACAAAGGTTACAAATTGGTCTATTTTTGGTAGCATGTTGAGTGGGATAAGGTCGGGTGACTTCTGGGGTCGTCTTCTGGGAGAGTTCCAGTATGAGAAAATAGAAAAGAGTCAACTTGGATGGCTTCTTGATGACTAGTCGATGGAACTGCATCACAAGATGGAGGTTTAGTAGAAGATCCATCTCTGCATCGTTTTTTCTGACCTCGAGCATTTTTCCTAGCCAACTCTTCTAGAAAATCTTCACTGAACTTATCTGCAAACATATCTAGTAAAACAAGATGATCATTTGGATAACATAAATATCAATAATTCAAGACTACTCAAAAAAAAATTTCTTCTACTATAAGGACGACCGATGCCAGTGAGAAACCAAGGCATCATCTGTCAATACATCGTTGATTGAACAACCGAGTGGTTCAATCTCCGTAAAATAATCATGGAGTCAATTTTAGGTTCATTAAGAATATGTGTTGAATTAAAATCTTCAAGTGGGAGAACACTCCAGTTAACAAGAAATGCGAACATGCCATCGACCGGTTTAACAAAAAGTACCTATTCTTCCATCCACTATTGGAAGTAGGGCAATTTGGTATCCTAAAGTGCTCATGAGTAGGAAGTCCTCGGTCACGATGGGATAAGACTACATAACATGTCATAACGATCTAACAATTTCATTTCAAAAAGTACGTAGAAAATATCGACCAATGGCTCTAGACCGTGACGTAGACAGTCAAGGAGATAATAATTTAACATCCTCAATACATTTGGCACTAGTTGCCCGGGTGAAAGACTAAAGGTGCAAAAAAAACTCTACTAAAAAGGGGTGAAGCAGAAATCTAAGGCCAGTTTTGGGACTATCATGATAAATTGATACTTCTCCCGGCTGGCCAACAAGCAGATACTCGGTCGATCCTGGAGCCCTATAAATATGATTTCGACTAAGGAAGAAGTGGTTGATTGTGCGTTTGAGGATTGTTTCAATATATGTACTTGGGTGTTTAGGGATGTTCTGAAGAGTACAACTCGGACAATCATCCGTTAGGGTTTGATTCGATTGATCGTTCGTGGGTGTTTGATTCGATCGATCGACTCTATTTTTCCTAAAACGCCTTACTACCTTTATCACCAAGACGAGATACTAAGGTTGGAAGTCGTTTAAAAATCAGCCTTCATAAAAAAAAGGAAGAAAAAAGAGAGGAGTCACTAGCACCAAAGGCAGAGAACAGAATAACTGTAAAATTATAAGACAAATGGAGACGGCGGAAACAATGTAGGTAAAGTTAAAGACCTACCGGGTGTTATTAGTCCAGAGTTCTGGTCGGCAATCAAAATGAAGCTACTCACTTCCAGTGTTGAACAATTTGGTAGTCCGAGGAACTCAATGGATTCCAAAGAATCAAAAGAAAATTATATTTCAGAAAGGGTGACATATTCTTGTTCGTCTGAAGAACTTTCTAAATTGATAACATTCATGAAATATCTAGATGATATATGTGTAAGAAGGGGTTAAGAGAAGAAGTTTTGCAAGAAGAAGAAGAGATAAAACACAGATTTCAAATGTAATGGCTATATGTAATGTTTTTTAAATTTTGAAATTGAAACCGGCGGCATAATGAGGACACGTTCTCCCAAAGCTCCAATGAAGCTTTTTTGACAATTGTCAACCTAGGGAACACGCAGGTTATTAATGAAGCCATTCGTGAAAGTGTAATGTGAAGTGACAAGCGGTCTACAAAGTCAGAAAGGACCCAATCGCAAGACCAATGCGTGGATTGATAAAATCCCTTATGTAAGATAACTCTCAAGATATAAGATTTTATAAACTTGAGAGTGGGGGTCTAGTGATGCTTAGTGTGTTTTTACTCAAGTCGGTCGAGTTATGTTGGTAACCATTCGACCGGTCGATGTCTCTATAGTCGTTTGATTTTAGAGATAGTTGGTTTACTCGAGATATAATGACTCGATTGAGTTAGGTTTGTAATTTTCGTCAATAAATAGACAAGCATCCCTAAACTAAAGCAAATATTTTTTACTTGAAAACTTTTTTTTCTAAATATTTGATTTTCTTACACACATTGACATAGTGATCGCGATCAAGCACGAATGAGCTCATCCAAAATAGTGAGAAAATTCGAGAACAAAAGTTAGAAAATTTGTAGAATTTGGACAGCCTATGCGACTGTGATCAAACGTTGATATCTCAAATCTCTGTGGTCTAATCGTTGTGAAAATTTGAACCAGCAAGTTCAAAACTCGGTTTCTTCAAATACAACGGTTAATATCAAGATCCAATGGTTCATTCGTGAGAAATTACAGTAGCGAATTTTGAATTGGTACTACTTTCAAGTTTCAACAAATTACTATTTTTCTACTCCATATAAGTTTATTCTTACAAATCTTTTGATTATATTTTGTAAGATTGAATTTACATGATTTGTGATATTTTGATCGGTTAAATATTTTGTTTTAACAAATTAAATACTTTTGAAGAAGTAAAATAATGTTAATGTTCTTGAAAAAAAACATTACACAACTTTATAAATATTCTTAAAGAATAATTTTTTTTTTTATTTCTTAAGAAATCAAAATTTTATACAAACCAATATTGTAGAATAATATTATATTAGTCCTGAAGATTAACTTTATAAAATTCTAAGTTTGATAAATATGTTAATGCTAATGAAGATTACAATATTATATTAATATTCTAGAAGAATGTAACTTGTTTGTGATATTACAAATTTAATATTTCAAAAGAATATTGAATTATTGATCCCGAAGTAGCATAATTTTTTTGTATCGATATTATTAAAGAAAATTGTATTGTTATTATTAAAGATTTGTCTATTACTAAGAATCAATATTCTTCTAAAATATTGTAAATTATTTTGAAAGAAACGCAACTTTTCAAATAGCAATATTTTATTAGAATATTACTTGCTACCGAAAAGCATAATTGTATAAGATCTGACATATATTATGTTTTTGCTTTTGATGAGTAAATTCTTACATAATTTAATATTCTTAAATAATAATCTGTTGATACTCTTGAAATAGCACAACATTAAATTAATATTTCAGTAGAATATTATTTGCTCTCAAAGAACGTAATTTTGTAATATTTAATATTAAATTATTGTTCCGAAAAGCGTACTTTTATAAGATCTAATATTTTATAAAAATATTGAATTAATACTTCTAAAAAAATATAAAGTCATGAATATGAATATTATAAAAGAAAAATAATATTGTTGTTCCTGAAAAACACAAAGTATAGAAATATTTTAGAAGAATATTGTGTTGTTGCTCTTGAAGAAGCGCAATTTAAATAAATGAATAATATATTATTGCTCTTAAAGAAACATAAATTTCTACATATCAATGTTTTAGAAAAAATATTGTGTTGTTGTTCTTGAAGAAGTACAACTTTGTAATTTTGAAATATTAATATTGTGTAATATTAGAGTATTGATAGTCTTAAAAAAGTACAATAAACTTGTGAAACAATTCTTCATCCTTCAATTCTCCATTCTTATGAAATAAAGAGCATAAACTTGTTCCCCAAATAAATGAAAAATATACTTGCTATATTGTATTGAACCAAAAGTTCAAACCTCAAAATTTTATTGATTGGCATTACCGGTTAGAACATCTCGGATCAATATAATGCGAATTATTAATGATAATATCAGAAGATTTTTAATTATAATAAATTCTCACGTGATGTTTGTTCTCGTGGTATATAAAGAGACTGAATTCTCTATATTTCTGAAATTATTTAGGATGATGTATAGGGCCCCCGCCACCCTCCATGTTGACCATCTAGATATTATTTGTATCTGATAAATACATCTACTAGATGATTATATGGTATTATTTATATTCGCGACTTGAAGTTTATGAGATTACTTGCTCAAATTTTAAATTGAAAGCATAATTTTTAGATTATACAATCAAGGCATGTTTCTTGTTAATTCTAACTTTTAATAAATGCTAGTTGAGATGATGATAAATGGTTTAGCACTATTATTTGTTAAACGCCTCCATTTAATTTATAAACCATTATTATTAAGAACAATATGCTTCACTTTTTTTTTTTTATAGAGAATGTTACTTTATACAGCAACGCTTATATCCATCATGCCAACATCAAAATTATTTTCGGTATAGTTAGCTTATGGTTAGAACATAATTTTATCCATCTAATAATTTTTTATAGTGCAATATATGTACAATCGGTCCACAATAGTGTACTAAGATGGACATTAAAGAATATTGAGAATACATGTTTAGTTTGAACCGTTATAAAATATCTTAAATCCTAACGGGTGATATTTTATAACTTGGTTTGCCGACTATTATTTTGATAAGACAATATTCTCAACATTAGGGGGAGAAATTAAGTAGTTGAAAGAATATATGAAAATCCTCGCATAGGATAATACGAACTAGAAGTTTGAAAACTAACTTATTTGTAAGTTATACAATTGACAGGTGCATTTACTGACCATAGAAATTAAACCAAGTCTCATATACAAATAGTAAATGCTCCAATTCATATTGGCATCCTGGAAGGACAATGCATTAACATTATATCTAGTAAATTTAATGGCACGCCTGCATGATGACATTTGATTCCAAAATAAAAATTCTCAAAAGAAAAATGGAGCAAATAGTAAAGATGGTCTCAATGAGGATGCGTATACTCTTGGAAAGTATATAGACACAATTAATTGTAAAATCTCAGAAGAAGTTTAGGTACCTAAAATATTGGAAATGAAAATATCTTTATTTCGTTATGGGAAAGAATGGAATCAAAAACGAAATATTGTTGACAACATTTTTGTACACAATGTAGCGCTTCACATTATGAAAGGTAATGAAGATATTGAAGGAAATCTATTTGGCCAAATAAAAGGATACAATCCAAATAAATTGAATTTCATAGAGAAACCTGAAGTTTCTAGACCTATAGTCCGTATGCGAAAAGAAAATTAAAAAAATTGAAATAGTAACATGTAATGCACTACTCTTAACATTATGAATTTCAAAAAGTCTTGTGTAAAACAACCACAAGTCGATATCTTGTTTATCTGTCAATGCATGACGCTTGATTTGCATATAATGAATATTGTTATAACCAACTCATCTGGCATGACTAATAATACTATGCATATAAATTCCTGGAGGATTTAATATGATTGAAGAATATAGTTCAACATTACAATATCTTAATCGATTAAAGTACAGTTCTAAAGTAATATTATAATGCGATGGAGTAAATATATGTTGTACTCTTTTTCTTGACCGAAGTTTTGTCCCATTGGATTTTTCTGACAAGATTTTTAATGAGACAACTTTTATAGCGTATTCAAATAAATAATGTACTTTTTCCTTGACTAAGATTTTTTTTTTCACATGGTTTTTCCTAGTAAAGGTTTTAATGAGACATATTCTTTGTGTAAATGACATCCAATGAGAAATGTTATAAATATTATAGTCATTGATGTCCATAACCTACAATACATTCACCCTCAACATAAATCTATAGTTATACTCTCGTGTTTTATGAATTGTATACGAGACCTCTCAAGAGAGGAACAACATGATTTATGTTTTTAATATAATTGCATTAGACTATTATGCTGACTAAAGTCAACCAGAATTAGTGTATGAAGATGATATTATTTGGAAGTTATGACATGGAGTACATTTCACCAAAATTGTTTTATACAAATTTTAAAAAGATGATAGTATTGAAGACATTGATATACAAGATATGGATAGTTCGAAACAATGATTTTCATTGATTGAAATCATGAGAAGTAAGTGTACTTTTTTTTCCTTTGTTCAAGTTTTGTCCAATTTTATTTTCTTGACAAGATTTTAACGAGACAACATTTTATTATTCTAAATTTTTTATGGAAAATAGTATTGGAGGTCCCAAACCTTTGAACTTTGTGACGATGGGGTTTCGAACCTTTAATTTCTAGTACTCCGGATCCTTAACTTTTAAAAATATGTGATCAAAGTCTTTCTGTTAAAAAAAACCGTTAATCTGACCATTAAATGCTCAAAAAGCTTTTTAAAATGACAAGATTACTCTTTTTCAAATTAAAACCAAAACAAATAGAAAAATAAACAAAAAAAAAAGGTTAAAATTACAACAAATCCCCTCCCTGACTTCTTCTTCTCCAACCAACTCCCAATCAACGCACACACCAAAAAAAAAAAATTTGCAATCAATTCATGCCCCGAATTCAATTCTTCCACCAGTTTTCCCTCTTCAAGTGTTTCTACAGGTAAATTTTGTTTGCCTCTTGTACATTTCATTGTCTTTCTACCCTAATGACACCCAAATCAAGTCTATGTATCACCAAAGTTCTCTTCCTTTCTAGAATTTCTCACCCTCCTATCACTTTCTCTATGCCCTGCTTTCACCAAACTCGGTCCCCAATCCATGTCCCCAATTTCATCCAAATCCTCCGAATCATCGAACTTTCTTCCTCTTTTGAACTTCTAGTCCTCCTCAAGCTCACATTCGCCTCCCTCCCTCATTTGCCTTAACTTTCCCTAAATATTCTACTTCTCCACAATTTCTTCTTCGCCACTTTCCAAAACCCTTGAACTCACTTCCTTCTTGTCACTCCTAGTCCTCATCAAATTCACTTTCCCCGCATTCCCCATGTCTCCCACAATTTCTTCTTCGCCACTTTCCAAAGCCCTTGAACTCACTTCCTTCTTGTCACTCCTAGTCTTCATCAAATTCACTTTCCCGCATTCTCCATGTCTCCCACAATTTCTTCCTTTTTTTTTGTATTTTTTTGTGTTCATTTTGTTTTGATTTGAAAAGGGGTAATCTTGTCATTTTAAAAAATCTTTTGACCATTTAACGGTCAGACTAACAGTTTTTTTTTAATATAAGAACTTTGCTCGCGCATTTTTTTATAGGTTAAGAACCCTGAGTGCTAGAAATTGAAGATTCAGGACCTCATCATCACATGGTTCAAAGGTTCAAGGACCCCAGTACTATTTACCCATTTTTTATAATTATTTTTCTCCTTCATTTGATATTTTTGTCTCATTAGGTTTTTACCAAACAATATTTTTAACAAATCAGTTATTGTACTAATGTTCATAAAAGGAGGACATGTTGTAAAATATGAAAAACAATATTGATGAATATATTTAGATATTTCTTACCCAGTCTATATGTCTTTAAATCATATATATTGAATTAATTATTATAATGAAATACACAATTTCTCTTTATTCTCTCTAGTTTATAACATTATACTTGTATTTATCTTTATTTATTGGATAAATTCTACCATGAGACTCCACCTTTTCATAGGTGTGGCACACACCCATTCCCCAATCTATCATTTGTTGTACATAACTTTTTAAAATTGTTTCTTTGAATGTTGGCTATGTGACACTCTTGTGATATCAAATTGAAATGGTAAAATTGTCGGAAAAAAATATCCGCATTCTAAAACATTCTAAACAATAATTTAACTTTCATTTAGAATTTCGAATAAGGTAAAAATTTATCTGTGTTGATAAAACATATTCTCTTACTGCAATACATTCCTAACATGATGTGATTATTACGTGGTCATTTAACATTAAAATAAACATCTTTTTGTTAGCTAAAACATGAATTTCAGAGTTTAAAAAGATTGAAAATATAAATGTTCACTTACGAAAGGTTGTGAATCATAAGTGGAATTTACCTCTTGTTTATTTTCATATTTGTTATGTATACATGTACATGTGAGTTTTAATGAATAATTAGGCCTCCATCCGTTGCATGTGATTCCCGTTCACATTGATTTCTTTACCTCTAACCTTTGTAACTGAATCCATATTTTATGCTCCTCATGACCAATTCCTCATTCATAACTCCCTTTTTATCCTTCTTTTTCTCTCTTGAATGCATTCCACACAAACTTAACTCCATTTTCACTTCGTTTTTGAGCAAACAATGGAAACGAGTAGGGATGAGCCCCGAAAGCAGACACGGGGTACCCGGAAGAAGTCCCCGACCCGGTTGCAAAAACAAGCACCAGCTGCCCTTCAGCTCGATGGACTCACAAACAATGTCAAAATTGATTCGACTCGAGCCGTGATTCCTCTTTTGTCTCCACTTATAATTTCTCCACAACCTCTAATTGAGGCAAAAGAGAGAAAGTTAACCTCTGGGGAAAATGATGAACAGGGTAGAAATGAGGGTCAGGATCCACCCTCAAAAATGGTGGGTGGGTGGCAAAATCATGCAGTTGGTGCAATGGCAGAACCTTCAACATTGCGCACTCTATTCCAATTCCAATGTGCACTTGTAAATCACCTGCAGTGAGTGTTTTTGTTGATAGTGTCTAAGAAATGGTTTGGTATGTTCTAGGTCTCTATTTTTCCACGTTAGGTTACAATTAATCATATGCTTCTTACTGTCCTTAAATAGTCGGGATATCGAGGAAAATTGAAAGAGATCTCAGAGAATCACTATGATTCTATCTTCATTATTAGATTTGCCTAAACAGATCTTGCTATTTTTTTGAGGAGTATGGGCATCAATTTCCTCCAAAACTCCCCTAGAAAATGCTTTGATTATCCCTTTTTTTTTTTTTTTTCGCAACCTTAAAAGGGATGTTGAAAATCCAAATATTGAAAGAACAGAAAATCAGGCTATGAAATACCAAATATTTATCCAATGTTCAAACTTCATAAAATGCAAGGTAAAAGATGTGATGCCAACTAGAGGCGCGAAGAAACTCGTCCCGACTCGCTTTTCTTTTGGTGTAGGACGACATGGGTTGGGGAAGTTTCGAGGTATAATGCCATCCTGAAGGTGTAAAGAGGCTCAACTTGCTTTTGCCGGCAGCCTTAGATCGGGCTTGGCCAGGTCTACGTTTGAAAAATTCAAAAATAAAAGGCACGTGCAGTCGCATGCCTGGGCCAAGGCCCGACGTGCCGGCTGACAAGGCCAAAGTTTAACCCTAGGTCAACCTGTTGTGAAACAGATTCTATAACAATCAACCCATAAAAGTATCCAAGTACATCTATAACCAGATGGGTAAACGAATGGATAAAGGCACAAGCTAACCTACAATTAGCTTGTGCAGAGGAACCTACCTACAATTCCAAAATTCATTATAGACACAGAGGAACAAACCCCCACCGCACTGGCCCGTTGCCCTTCCCATATGCAGTGCAGTGCAGTGCAGCACAGAAAATGGAGGGGAATGAGATGCATGAGCAGATAAAAACTTGCAATATGGAACACCAAGAAATTTGAATCTAATATACTTAAATAGAATTTGGTATGAGTAATAAATGCCACGGCATGTGAGCAATTAATGGAATTCAACATAAGGCAAGATTCAAGGAACTTAAAAGGACCGTCGGAGCAAAAACTATCTTCATGTACATATATCCAGCCAAGCAAGAACCCTTCTAAAAAGCATCACAGGGCTCAATTCTTATCCTCTAGAGTTTTCACTTAATAAGAGAGACCAAAGACAACACTATAAAATATAGATAAATCTCTGGTTTTTCTCCGAACTAAGCAGCCATCTGGTAATTGAATTTATCTTCAATAGATCAGAAGTCAAACTCTCCTGTTGCCTGTGGAAGAAACAGAGCGCATAAATTATGATTCTAAATTTCCAGACAATGTACTCGCAGAATGTAAAGCGCAGCAGCAGTTTATGAATCAAATGAAAGGGAATATGTAATGAAAATTATTGTTAAGACAGAAACACCTTATTGAACAGAATGTCTTTGTTGTTTATGTGCATAATGCCATCCTTCAGAGTGCATTTCCACCTGCTCTTGGTTCGTGTCACCTATAAAACAAGCAGCCATCAGAATATATCATCATTGTACAAATAATATAGCTGAAAGAATGAGAACACATCAAAGGGCCCTGGAAAACAAAAAAACTCTCGTTGGGTCATTACCTTGTCAAATTGTGCCAGAACCAAATGTGTTGTGTTCAGATCCGCCCCTTGGTCCACGTCATCCAAATCATCATCATCGTCATCTTCATTCAAAGGTTCGTCTTCGTCATCATCTGCAATGTCATTCTGGGGAGCAGGAGCAGGAGTCGGTGCTTGCATCTCTAAAAAATGTACAGATGACAGAACAATTGTTACGCTTAACGCGATTCGATCTCTCAGATTTTGATGATTCAAAACAGGTCTTATATTTAAGAGAGTCTACGAGTGTTGGGATGATATAGAAGAAGGAGACAAGTCTCTCTAACTGACAAGAGTTTCAAACATCCTCAACGAAGTTCCAGACATCTGAACTGGACAAAAAATCTCAAGTATTGCAACAAGGTGAAATTGACCAAGTATAAAGGGAAATGGAATGTCAAACTTAAGAGTATTATAATACACAGGCAACTAAACTTAGCCCCATCTCCTCTATCACAACTATCCAATATCATATTTGCACAAAAAGATGAAAACATAACCTTATCAAGCCTTCTTAATTGACTTACACGCATCTTCAGTTAGCCGTTGTTAGACGCTAACTTGGCTGAAAGTATTATGCTACAGCCACTCTTTGTTTTAATCATCTCTCTGCAGAACAACTATCTTTTGCTCTCCCACGAATAAGCTTTTAATTTCAACTTCAATGACCAATGAGAAATAGAAGTATAGAAGAATCTGAGAGCTGTTGGTACTTGTACTTTCGTATCCACAAGTCAAATCACTTGAGCTACATTGTCATATTCTTCAAAAAGTAACACTTGGACAATATATCTTATTATATCTCTTGCACCTCTCTTATATTTCGTCAAGATATTAATTATTTGAACGTACTTGTTCAAATCATAATGTGAAACATTGAGCTCAAACCATCATATTCTCTGCTGAAACAATGATCATTCATACAACCTTGATTGCTAAGATTTCCCACTGAACTTAAATTGCTATATCGCCCTATCCAAGAGGCACTTAATGATTTAAACTACCACACCAGTTTCTTTCTAGTTGGTTGTCTAAGTGTAATCCTGTAAAAGATTAGTTGTTTTTGCTCCTAAAGTTGGATTGATCCTTCCAACTGAAAGAAAATGATAGTTGTTGTAAGTAACACTAACCCTTTAATCAAAAGATTAGGGTGTAATTTTCTGGTATTGGACTGACTATCAAAAGAAAATATAAGGGTTAAAGACATAACTTGTACAGATACTCCACAGGAATAAGATCACTGTGGTTGTTGACTTCCAATAGTGGAATTGTTAAACCTGAAGGGGAAGCTTTTTAGCAATGGACATAGTACATTAACCAAAACACTGTTAAATGCAATGTGCACATCTCTATCTTCCCTCTTTTCTGTTTCAGATGTTACAATTTAACCTTGTTGACAAATACTGTTCTTCAAAAAGCATAAAATCCATTGCACTTGGCACTTGACATTTTTTATTCTGCTGCACTTAACACTGAAACTGAAAGGGGAAATCGGAAGTCTTAAAATTTTAGAAACTTAACAATTTGCTTAGTTTTCTATCCATCAACCCCTCTAGATAACCAACAAACATACTATAAGACATATCAAATGGTGCAAGATAGATGAAGAGTTATACCATGTGGCGCGGGCGTGTTCACTATGTTGTAGTCTTCATTGGCAACACCTTGATAATTGTATATCTTCAGGTCACAAATAAGCAGCCAGGTTAGTTAAAGTAACTTCCGGTGAGTTTCATCTTGTTAAAACATGTCATGTACATCATGAAAAGGAACACACCGTGGTTACATAATAAAAATTAAAATAAAATTTGTCTCTGTTATTGTGAAAAATGAAATAATTAAGATGAAATGGTAGCCTGCATATGAGAGATCCTGATCAGGATATGCACAGGTCAATTGAAATGAAGCACGCTGAATAACATTGTTTCCAAACTTGTTATCAGCCATCACAACACAAATGCACCATGTTACTGCTCTTTAACCACCAAGAACACAGTTTTTAAATATTTAGTAGATCAAGAGTCAATCAAAACTCTCAATATTGTTTCCACAGCATTTAATTTAAGTTGAAACAAAATTCAAAGTTTTGGAAGCTAATTGGTAAAACAGAGATTCGCAGACTTGTAATCCCCTCCACATTTAGAAAAAGAATGAAATTCCTCTGCAACATAAAAAAAAATAAAAATAAAAGGCAAAGTACTGTGAAGCATCAACATACAACTTAAAAGGCAGAGAAACCACTTATGCAAATACTAAAAATTCAAGGAATGTGCAATGTTCTAGAGCAAGGATTCCAGTTCCATGTGATAAATCTGAAGACAAATAAATTTGAAGGAATTCATGTCTGAATTTTTGAAGTCCTCCAAGAAGAATTCCAATTGATATTGTCAACTTTTAAAGCTAAATGGTGAATTGAATTTAAATAGAAATATAGAGGAGGAGCTGGCTAAGCTTAAAAGTAAATAAAAGTTACTTCAAGTAAATTTTAATTCCAAACATGTTTGGATAGAATTTATTTTCTTGAATTCAAGTAAATAAAAAAAATACTTATCTTGAAAGTAACTCTTAACTTAGTGTCAAAATAACTTATATCCAATTTTGACCAATAAATAAAATTATTTATTTTGAAACTTACTAATTTACTTCTAACAAAACTTTTTAAGCTTAGTCAAACATGCTATTCACCTTGCTAAGCCAGAGTGGTGCCAAGGGTTTTATGAGAAATGACAAGTTTGTTTGGAAATTAAATCTATGTGGAATTAAAAAGGAATTTGAAAAATGAAAAGCGCAGACCAAACAAAAAAAAAAAAAGAGAGTTACAGCTTGAATTATTTATCTTCAAATTATAATTAATATATGACATAAAATTGTTCCCAAATTATATCCCTGTGGATTAAATACGGATTTAGAAAATGAAAAGAGCAGAGCAGAGCAAACGAAAAAGAAGAGTTACAGTTGGAATCCTTTGTCTTCAAATTAAAATTAACCCGTCTTGTGGCTAGATGTTGAATTGTCTCGCAATTAATATAGAAGAGGCCAAAAAATAAAAAAATAAAAAATTTACCCATTCTGACAATAGAAAAATTGATAACTAACTGTCACAAATGTTACACTTCCATTCAGGAGATAGAATTTGGCATCCAAGCTTACAACAAAGAACTTTTCTTAGTCAATTAAAACCCTTCCATAATTAACATATGCTTCATTTGTTCAAAGAACAATTCAATAAAACAAAGTAATATTTAAGTGTTATTCATATCATATTTATATTTAATAGACAACATATATTTGCTTCATGAAATTGTTTTTTGCATTCCTTTTCAATAAAATGAGCATTCAACAAAACCTTTTACGGAATATAAAAGTTCTTTCAAAAAATACTCTTGTGCAAATCTTACAATCATCGGCCATACTTAGCCTGCATTATATATATTTTATCTTCAATAATGACATATCAATCTTAAAGTCAATATAACCAAAAACAGGGCACACATGCCTGCTTAGCAACAGAAACGGGAATAGGTACACTCCATAATGTTAGTCATAAAACTAGGAAAAAACATGTATCAAAAGAAAAATGCAATCAAATGAAAGGCACGTGCCAGCACATAGACCATAATCACAAAAACACAAAAGATCCGCCTAGTGAAAACAGCATTACACCCATCCAGATCCACATTTGAGTGGACAAAAAGCATAGAACAGCTTCTCAATGCACACAAACATACATTTCTGGGACAAAGAAGCAAAACTAACATTAGGTGTAGAAAGCACATCATCGTATGGATCGGGTATGGGACCATCCAACTGAGGAATCCTAGAAGACAACCCTTCCCTTTGAACAACCATCTGTCGGGTAGCATTTACCAAAACATGCTGACTGCTGCTTCCCTGATCTACCTGTCAAATGACCATGAAGCAGTTTATAAAGATGCAGAGAATAAAGAAGAGAAAAAAATTATGTAGAAGGTTAAAACATTTATAACCCATCAAAGAGGTACATCCGACCTGTAAGTACAATACAAAGCCAACCAAACTGACCGCCAAGCGACTAATTCTAAGTTGTCATCTACTCCATAAGGAGACAAGTCAGTAAAACAACTACGAAACCAAGAACTGCCCAACCACACCAAGAGAATACACAACTGAACTCTCCACGAAGAAGGCCTAAGCCTCAAACCTAACATCAGACATATCATCGTTTCTCCCTTTGCTCCTCCTATGCAAATGTTATAAGGATGTTTAGCATAAAGCATGTAAGGATGGAATAACCCCGAAAAGAATGCAATCAATATCTGTTCCGAATTACGATTTTCTTTGGCTCCTGTTTCCGTTTGTTCTAGCGTTTTTTACTATTTTCAGCTTTTCATGTTTCAGAGGAGAGAGATGCTATGCATTTCAAATAGCAACTGACAAGTTTCCATCAAGGTTCTATGTTTTTGTTCACGTGATTGTGCTCTAGACCTATGGGACACGAAACTGAATTTTAGCATATTGCATTCGCTCTCTTCACAACCAAGATCAGGAGCTCTTTATAGAGCTGGGGAGAAGAAAAATTCAGTCTTTCCCCTTGACAGGGCAGTGTCCAATGGAAAAGAACTACAATACTAGGGTCTAGGAACTCTAGGTGTTAGGAAACCAATTTATTTAATCAATGTCCAACTGTCTGGCTGTTCCTCAAGAACGAAGATAATCAAGTTAGCCTAAAGGACAATTCGTCACAAAGTCAATACAGAGAAATCAATAGGAGCTTCCCTCCTTCATAAGAAAGCACTATAACTGCTATTTACTTTCAGGAAAGTTTAAGATATAAAAACAGGAAACCAAATCACGTGAAAGAATATACTTTTGTGTTGCAAAGGTGGAGGTAAAGACACAACAAGAAAAAAATGCAGATGGAAGATTTATCCATGACACATCCAAGCACAGATGCGTGCATATAATGAAAAAGTTTCAGTCATTTCCAAGGCTAGGCATCATGAATAATTTCTGGTTACTATCTTCAGAAAGTTAAAATTTACAAAACACAGTATCTTAGCTTACTAAAAATATCGGAAAACAAACCAGAATCACTAACAAAAACAAATATTAAATCAAGAAGAAGAAAACGGTGACTTGAAAGGCCGCAACAAGGTATAAAGCACATGTCATCAACTTGACAAAAGATTGAGAATGTGTGTTTTATTAAGCTTCAAAGATAAAAAGATAAGTACATACTCTGTTGCACAACGCTATGATAATATTTAATAATTAGTATTTTTTAATGATCAAATCTACAAGAGAAAGGAGAGAGATCTAGTAATTATCCTGAATTAGGATGTAGGTAACATGTCATTAATTTGCAAAAGATTGAGAAGAGGCATTTTATTAAGCTTCAATGATACCACAACGAAATAGAAGTGTTAAATACGTACCTGTAGCAAAATGTTTAGATAATATCTCAAAATAATAATTTTTCAATGATAGAATCTATAAGGGAAAGACAAGAGATCCAGAAATTATCATGAATTAGCATGTAGGGCAATGGTCCATAGGTTATTAGTTAACAGGCTACAGGATCACAAAACTAGTATCATGACCTAAAAGTTCACTAAGGAACTATGATTCTTCTGAGAAAAGGCCGATACTCTTGGGCATATGGAACATCAGGGATCCATCAGAAAGAAAAAGATCTACCTTTATATCATCTGATATTATATCTCCAGCTCCATCTTGCTGTGGGATGTATCCACCAGTGTGCTGTTGTGAAGGAAAGTCTTCCCGTTTTCGCTTTCCGGAAGGCATTGTGAAGAAATCCTGCAATGCCCAGCATAGTGTAATTAAAAAATAACTATAATATGAAGAGAAGGAAATTCTTTATGTGAAAACATAAGCTAAAGATGATATTTACCCTTATAAGCACATTGGATGACAGAATTAATCTTTGAACTTAAATATCATAAGAAGGAAACAAAAAGATAGATAAAGAAGACCAGCTCTCCTCTCAGTTTTAAGGAACCATACACCGGTGAATGCAATTCCATCACAAATGCATTCAAACAAATCTTTCAACAACCCTGACAAATTTAGCCATGTTCATCATAAAATTTCATTTCAATCATAGTTACTTAGCCTATCAATAAATATTCACCACCAAGTTTTCTTTTTCAATGGTTGCATACTTACATAATTGATTCTGCACTATCATTTGTGAGCAAATCTGAAATTTTATTGTGCTACCATATTCACCAGACCAGATGTTAAGCAATGACACATGTAATATCTCTTTTTTTTTTTTCCTTTCTCTACTGATGTTTTAAGCTATGGTTCATTTCTATCTTTCTAATTCCCAAAATTGTAATGAAATTGAGCTTTGATGGTGCTGGAGGTAATTGAGCACCGGTTCAATAATCATAACATAATATATTGGCTTAAAGAAACAATTGGTTTCTATCTCTTTTAATTAAGTTGGACATTCCTTATTGAAAGAACAGAACAGAATCCATTTTCAGTGAAGAAAGGGAGACTACAAAAGGAAGCAAAATCTCGCATTGCCTTATAAACAAAAATAGACATGCTCATTATGTCATGATTAATAAACTAATTTTCTTATCAAAAAAAAGGAAAACAAAACAAAAACGGGCATGCATATTCCAACTGTTAAATTAACATTAGATGGTATGTGGCTAACCCCACCCCCTTCTCTCTATTTGAAGAATCTGACGCGAGTATTAGATATAAAGGCTGTACTCCATCATTTTCAAGAGATATAAAATCCAGGAATAATTGGGGATCTAGGTTTGAAGCCAAATATGTTATGGACATAAAAGAGATTGACTTTATGCAAAGGCCTTAAAATTTTATGCGTGCTTCTTATCTTCTCGTCCATTCCCTATATGTAACTGGCAAGATTGACAATGTGTCTGAGGCTTGTTAGCCCGAAGCCAATAGAGAAAGTAAAAAGTATGTAGCACTGCAGGAAGACCAAGGTCTCGCAGATCTAGTGGTCTATCACCCTCAATATTTGATTCTAAGGTGCCAGTAGCTTCGGTTGTTGAGTCTCGTGCGTTTGTTCGGAAATCATGGTAGTCTTTTCATGGAGATTATTGGACTTTTATAACTCACCTCAACTTTTTAGGCTCTTCTTTTATAACCTAGAACATTTTACAAGTTTTTTGTTTTCTTGGGGAGGGGAAGGAGAAAGCACCATTGCAAGTGAAGAATGATGTCAAAGAATGAGAAAAAATTGACAATGACGAGGACAATGATAGCGGAATCTGATTTTTGATGATTCAATTAAAAATCCTATTTGTAGTAATGATGATGGAGACTTCTAAGATGTTTCCACTCCAATGTTTAAAAAGGCGTAATTGGGTAGTGAGGCATTTTTCATTCATAGTTTGAGGAGTGAGCCTCACCGTAAACCAAAAAATGTCAAAAAACTATGATAATATAAAATAAGCACATAATAAATCATAAACAATTTTCAAAATTCATAATAAAACAATTTAAAGTGTGCAAACAAACAAAATAAAAATCTATAAAGTAACAAAAAAGAACTACTACATTAGTTGGTGTGGCAGTGGACTATTCTCAAAGTGGGTTTATGAGAAACACAAATTTATAATGTTTTAATCGGGCAGTAGGGTATTCCCAAAATGGGTCAAACAAAATTTTTAATGTTTTTGTGGCCCACACCTAAACCAAAGTAAATAAGTTTGAAAAATTAAAGAGTGCAGGCATCACAAGCCTTGAAGTGGCGCCATGAGGCGTGTGCTTCACTCAGTTAAGGTGTGCACTTACGAAAACTATCACAATCAGTGCCTCGATGCGTATTTTATTCGCCTCACTCTGCGGCGGCCGTAAGGGGGATTTTTTAAACCATTTTCTACTCCTAGTAGTAGTTAACAATTTTTTATGATATTATTATCAATTTGAGATTTATTGATCAATTTTATATTTGGGTGCAACATTTTATGAGTTTTCTTGTTTTCTTTGGGGGGAGAAGGAGAATGCACCATTGCAAGTGAAGAACGATGTCAAAGACTGAAAAGGAATTGACAATGATAGGACAATGGTAGCAAAATCTGATACTTTGATGATTGAATTAAAAATCCTATTTGTAGTGATGATAACGGAGACTTCTAGGATGTTTCTGCTCCTAGTAGTAGATTACAACTTAATTATGTTATTATTACTAATTTGAGAACTTATTCTTTGCTACTTTGCTACTTTATTGATCTATTTAATGTTTGGGTGCACGTTAGAGTTCTAATTTTGATAAATTGTTTTATTATGGATTTTCAAGATGTTTTATGGTAATAATTATTCTTTTTGATTGTTTTATTGGTTTGTGCTGAAACTTACACTTCAAAACACTTCAAAGCTTATGCCTCACCTCACATAGGCAAAATGTCACGATACACAATAGAGCTTTTTTATAAATTGGCAACATAATATATTGTAAGGATTGCATGAAGCTTTTGATGCACATATTATTAGTTCTTTCAAATTATGAATGAAAAATGAGGAAGAACGAAGTCATTGCCATTGAGCAAAATACATGTGCATATAAAATAAATATTTAGATATGAAGTTAATCAATAACACAAAGTTTGAGCCCTTTTAAACATCAGTAACATAATAAATTGTCCTCGCATTGAAGGAAGCCTTAGATGCACATTGTTAGTTCTTTTAAATTTTGAATAGAAAATGAAGTAGAATGGACTCATTGCAATTGAGCAAATTACATTTGCACATAAAAAAAAAAAATTAGAGATGAAGTTACTCGATAACACGGAATTGTGAGAGCTCCTCACTCTATGCAGAGGGATTAAGTTTGAAACTGCCTCAACTTTAACTTCATGTAACCATGGGCACCACAAATGGTGATGTTCATTGGCAATGAGAAAACAAAGTTATTGAAGTTTTGATTTCACTCGATATTAGAACAAACTCAATAAAAAAAAATTTAGAGATGAAGTTACTCGATAACACAGAATTGTGAGAGCTCCTCACTCTATGCAGAGGGATTAAGTTTGAACTGCCTCAACTTTAACTTCATGTAACCATGGGCACCACAAATGGTGATGTTCATTGGTAATGAGAAAACAAAGTTATTGAAGTTTTGATTTCACTCGATATTAGAACAAACTCATTATCATCAAGCAGATTAAACTTGCGCCTACAATAGATATTTAGTGATGAAGCACGCAATGAAACAGAATTGTGCAAGCACTTCACTATGGGCAGAGAACAAACTTTGAAGCCTCTTCAATCTCCTATGCTATTAACTCCATATTGATCATTGGCACCATGAACAATGGTGTCCGAGACAATGAAAGAACTTGTTACCAAATGTCAAAAACTGGAGTGAAGTATTACATATATCAAGGAATATTTCAATTGTGCACTACAGTACATCTAATTTTCGGTGAGCAGTTTCGTTCATATTTGTCCATTGTTAGCGAAGGAAATTTCACGTTGTAAATCAGGATTTTTGTGGAATCAGTAAAAAAGTGAAAAAGGCTCGAATAACAGTAGAGAAGACACTAAGAGAGAAATCTGAACTGGTTCAATCCCGACAAAGAAAGTAGAAAATGATAAAAGAAATGATGAACTTTTCTCACCAGCCAAGAAAAGGAAAGAAATTTAATTGCTTCTATCATTGAGGGAGGAGGTCATTTTAGGGAATGACACGTTAATATCTAAAGCTTTCAACATTAGCACTAAAAGCAAAAGGAACACTTTGAACAAGAGATAAAATGAAATCATCACCCTACTAGTCACACAGATCTTTCTCAATCTCTCTCATGTGCATCTCAATTTCCATTCCTTTGTCTTTTCCTTTTTGGTCACGCATCTCAATTTCTCACCAGACCAAATTATCTATATATTTTCTTTTGGAAAAGTACATCTAAAAATTGCCATCTGATCAAATTACCTCAATGTTCTCTACAATACAGTAAGATTGGGAACTGCGAAGCAACAGCAGTGGACACCCTCACATTCCTTTATGCTTTGAAAATCACTAGATTTTCTTCAATCTTATTGCAAAATGTTACTTGACAACCATGCAGAACAACAGTTCTTTAACAAGTATCCTATTTACAAGATTGCTTGAATTACTACAATTTGGACTATAATATCAATAACTAGTATTGTGCAACACAAAATTCAATTCGGCTACAGAATTTGTCATTGCACAGCATCAGTTTCCCTATGTAATGAGACAAATGTCATTCTAACTTTTACTGCGCATTCAGGCGATCAATAATTTCACCTTTTTAATACTACAAACCAAATTGACATATCTCACATTCTGTTGTTTTCCAGTTTTCTTCTTCACTGGAAGTGATTGCAGAGTTTGCATTTGCTTAATAAACTTGGGTAGTTAGAGCCAGGCTAGGTGATGGTCAGATGGAGATCAAACACCATTTATCTAAATTGTCTTTTCATATTTTGTACCTAGTTTCCATTTCCTTTCCTCAAATATGTATGCATTTGTTACATGTGAGTTTCAAAAGTTCATTAAAAACAAAGCACCAAGGAAACAGAAAAATATCTTTTCATCCATCTCTTACAAATGAGGAGAGCCTATATTAGCGCAACAAATGCACTACAGTTCTCTTTGTATTAAATACTAGTAACTCAATAAATGTCAACCTGAACCACGAATAATAGTCACCTGTGTTGAAGGAAGATGAGGGGCTCTCCTCTCACCCTCTTCCCGGCCTTCTACATAAGCTGCATATAACAATTAATGTTTAGAAGGACAAAATAATCATTAAAAATGTGTTACCCACTTTGGTATGTTTATTTGGAGGCTCTTCTCCCATTATACTTACCAACATTCACATCAAGAGGAGGCCTTTGATTCAACCAAGGTGAAGGTGCCTGCTGCATGGGTAAAAGATAAAATTTAACTTCTACCACCCACGGTGAAAGAAACAAATTTACATAATACATTCGTCGTCTAATTTCAGAATAAAGGTCTACTACGTCATGTAAAATTCCAACTCAAAATTCCAAAGAAAAGTCATATCCATCAACAGAAAAAAAGGACAAAGAAAAGATACCGCAAAAGATTTTACCATATATGGGCTGGGTCTTGCAGATGCAGCTTTCATGTCTGGAACCCCACCATTGTCATTCATAGATGAATACTCAGTTGGGGTTATTGGGGTTCCGCCAGTAGGAATGTTATACAACGAGCTGCTGTCGGACATTCCAGGGAGAGGAGTCTGGGCCGTTCCAGGCAACGGAGTCTGGGCCGTTCCCGGCAACGGTGTCTGTAACGGCGTCTATGCGCACCAAACAAGAAATTTCATTTGTTAATTATTATATCTAAGAGAATGTTATCTTTAACTTATATTTTCACATTACCACTGCATGAATCGGAAAAATGTACGGCTCACCGGAGGAAAAAGTAAATCAGCAGTGGGAGTTTCGTACTCCTCAGTGCCTTCATAGGGTACATTGAGATCATGCACAGGGTTCGGAGGAAAGGGACCCCCAGGTGCAGCCTTTTGCGTAGCAGACCTGTCTATGGGGCCCACAATTGCCCCTGCTTGCATCATCTTCAGCTCCCATAAAATCCACCATCATAAAATCCACCATCAACCATTAAATTCCACCTCAACCGATCCAAGGCTTACAAAATCCCAAACTTTAACCACATAAAACCCACAAATCAAATTACCTAAAAAAGGCTCATTTTTACACAAACAATACTTAAAATTCAGTATTTTCTAAAAAAATTAAAAAAAACCCAAAACAACAAAGAAGCATCGAAATCTTTTAGCCAGACAAAAAAAATTAAGAATTCAATCAAAGTAAAAGAGATTATTACTGCTTGGAGCTCATTGAGAACACTCTCGCCAGGACCACCGTTGTCGACGAACTCATCGCGGCACTTGTTGATGACGTCCTCGATGACGTGGGCATAAACATTACTGGTGGTGGAACTCGCCATCTCTCGAAAATCAAAGTTTCAGAAAAAAACGAAAAAGAATTCTTTAAAAGATCTTGGATTAATTGAATGAAATCTAGAAAATTGGGGTGTAGGGTTTGCGAGTGAGAATTCTGGAGAGAGAGAGAGAGAATAGGCGGAACAGAAATGAGGAATAAAGACTGGATTATAAATAGGTTTGCATCCGTTTATCGTGCATTGGTCCACGTGGCGTGATATTGGAAATAATCCCATATTTGAGAAAGATTTGGAATTAAAAGAACAATAAATAATACTATATCGCTTTTTTAAATTGTGAAATTAAATAGCTTTTTATTATAATAATAGATTGTGGTGGTGAATGAATTTTGAGATGATCGGTTGAAGAATATGATCGATTGAGGGGATAGATTGAGAAGATGAGCAGATTTTGGAGATGTGTTGAACAAGATGATTGAATAGCAAATTTTGGAGGAGATGAAACTGAAGATGTAGTGATACACATATATGTTTCTTTCCCTAACAGAGAATGCTCCATACGGTCGTGATAACTAGTATACCGATTATCGGTGGAATCCGACCGTAAAAGCTTGCTCGCGTTAAAAAATAATGAAGAATAACAGAGTTGAGAGGAGAAATTTAAAGAATGGTGAAGAGAAATGAAAGGAGGGATTTAAGGGGAGAGATTTTTTTTTTTAAAAGATAGACGTATATGTTGTTTTTGTGTGAGTGAGAGTGAAAATTTCACCTCACGGTCGATGACTAGTACACTGCTTCTCTGCGATGGGATTCAACCGTAAGATCTATGAAAATGGGTCACTGAGATTTGAAACTTTTTGTTCGTAATAGAGTCTTGATGGACGAGAATGGTAATTTAAGTTGGGATGGTTATGGTTTTAGGTTTGAAATGGTGAATAGAGTAAGGAGAATATTGTTTGAGGGAGAATTTCGTTTGAGAGAGAGATTGAAGATGTAGAGACACCCGTAGAGACACCCGGACTTATATATTCTTTTTTTTTCTTTCAGTAGTAGTGAAAAATCCATATGGTAGTGATTAAAGCAAAATCATTATCAATTGAAGTGAATTTGAAAGGGAAAAAAGTCAAAAACCCTAATTTGAAAATTAAGCAAATGTTCATTGGCTTTTGCATTAAGATGAGTGAAAGAATACATACAAGTGCTTTTTAGGAGCTTAAATTATAATTTCAGTTGATTAATATCGTGATTAAAAAAATCCATATGGTAGTGATTAAAGCAAAATCATTATCAATTGAAGTGAATTTGAAAGGGGAAAAAAGTCAAAAACCCTAATTTGAAAATTAAGCAAATGTTCATTGGCAGTTTGGTGCATTAAGATGAGTGAAAGAATACAAACAAGTGCTTTTTAGGATGCTTAAATTATAATTTCAGTTGATTAAATTGGTCAAATATACTTTTTATCTATACATTTTCGCAAGACCCACAACTTACAAAATTCACACAATCTATATAATCTACAACTTATAAGAACTTAAAAAATAATTGGAATAATTGCATATTTGGTCTCCAACTTTTCAACAACGTTGGAATATGCCATTAACTTTAAAAAAATAGCACCAGACATCTCCAACGTTTGATAAATTTAGCATAGTAGATCATTTATGATGAAATTGTCATTCCTTTTAAATAAATAAAAAAAAAAAAAAAAAATAAAAAAATTTAAAAATAAAAAATAAAAAAAAAAAAAAAGTGGTAACAAAGTTTTTTTTTTTATCAAACTTCAAAACAAGGGGAGAAAAATCTTCTTCAAAGTAAATCAAATTAGTATTAAAAATGGTGGAATGAAATTAGAAAATCAAGAAACCCACGCCGCCAGCAGCCGCCGCCATCACCGCCCCGCCCGCCGCCGCCCCACCACCACCACCACCAACCAAGCAAATCAAATCGTTGGTCGCCACCCAAATCAGATCAAAATTTTCTAATTAGTATTTATTAGTGAGTGTCAAAGCATTCAAATCGGTTGCTTTGAATTCGCATTATAAAACCCCATTAATACGAGTGTATACATTTTTTTCTTACCTTGGAGAAAAATAGTGATATAGGACAACAGAACAGTGAAAATGGCTGTGAAATCTCCACCTTCGTCGGCCACTGTGTGCGGTTCTAATTAGTATTCTAATTGGCTGTGAAAAATCCATTGATTCTTTCTAATTAGTATTCTCTCTGTTGCTGCTGTGTGTCCATGGCGGTTCCAATTACGGATCTGAAAAGTTTATACAGAATTTATAACGTATAAGCTCCTGAGATTCAAGATTTATTGGAAAAATCAAATGAAATTGCTATGAAATTTGATATGAAACTGTCTCTAAAACTGAAACGTGATCGTGATATAGCCTTTTGGATTCATTTTTAAAACCCTCAAATTTTGTATTTTTACAGATTTTGATTATCTCAAGAATATGGTGGAGGATATGGCAGATGACTTACCATATATAATACCCAATTTGGGTTCTCCTTTAATTTCTAATATTTATTGTTAATTTTGATTGTTGATAGGAAAAATGAGTAGAGAAGAACATATTCATATGTGTAGTTATAGTAGTAGTGGTGGTGGTAGCAGTGGCGAGAGAGGGTGGTGGCGGCGGCGACCGTACTGATTTGATTTGCTTTGAAGGAGATTTTCTCTCATTTTTTTTTTTTTGAAGTTTGATAAAAAAAAAAATATGGTCACTTTATTACTTTTTATTTTTTTTTTTTTGGGTAAATTTGGTTATTTTTCAATTATTTTTTTTTTTTTTGTTTATTTAAAAAGAAAGAAATGACCTACCATGCAAATTTTTCAAACATTGGAATATTTTTAATGTTAAGAGCATATCTTCAACATTTTTAAAATGTTTGAGACTAAATATGCAATTATCCCAAAATAATTTCATCACCATCAAACATACAATAAGTAAATGTTTTAGAATTCGGGTCAGGATTGATTTAGAAAAGCTCTCAATGGTTAAAGGATTGAATTGGAGTTTAACTAGTCATAAAAAATTTAAATAATCAAACAATTATTAAACTTTAGCGTCAACCAGCAGGTCTAGGATTTGAATTGGTTGTTTTGGTTGTAAACTTATCGATTTTAGACCTAAATTGGTCAATTTTGAAGTGATTTTAACGAATTCTTAATTTTTAGTTTTTGGGTTGAGCCGATCTAATTTCAAAACATAGAGTGGAAAATAAATATATATAGAAAACTTACATATATAATAGGGTTTTTCTTTTTCTTTTTTAGATTAGTCACTTTTTAGGTGTACATAATTTGAGACAAAAATCTTTACCTTCCAAGATGCCTACGTAGAAAAAAAAAAAATTTTTTTAACAACAAGACAATATCTAAACTAAAAATAAAAAATTCTCTTCAACCATATTCTTGTGGAACTTTTAGCTTAAAATTTTCTTATTTTATCACCATTCCAAGTATTTTCAACATTGGTATTTGGGAGATCAGATCTTTTTTAATAACATGATATTTTGTCAAAAAAATTGCTTTCAATATTTTTAAATTGGGATATATCATTTTTTTCTCTAAACAATTCATTCGGTCTAGACAATCCCAAATGTCTAACTATCTAGACGATGCAAATATTGAACTGACATTATGGTATGTACTGTCTAGATTATATGAGTTATCTAGAATTTTATATTCTTAAACTATATTTAAAAAGAAACAAGGTCTCTCGCTAAATATAAACAAATAATGTTTTAGTATTATTTTAACCTTAGAAGTATCAAATTGTGTCAAAATAACGAGAATGAACACAAATGCCCTAATTAAAACAGGATAACTATGAATCCTAAAAATCCCAAGACAAAATAATAATCTTAAAATTTGGGACAATTCTTATATATGCATGTGATGGATTGTTGGATTTCAAATAAAACACCAAAAACCAAGAAATGACGTGTTATTCTCTTTTTGACTTTTTGTCTCTAATTTTTCTCTCTTTTCTAGCTTCTTCTTCAATGTCCTATATATCATTTTTATCTTTATATTTTAAAATTGGCCAGCAATATAATTAACTGTTGACCACCTTCTCTCTCTAGTGTCACTGGCGGTTTCAACTAAGAAGTGGTGGGTAATCCTGACTTGTGAGAAAGAGAGGAAAAGAGTGAAAATTGCAAAATTCACGCGAGAAAAAAGGAGAAAATTCCTGGATATTAGGTAATTAGATGATAGATTTGGTACGTTTTATCAAAAGTTGTAATTTTCACAATTGGCAATTCACAACACATTTTTGTTTGTTACACTACATTATAAATTCAATAAAGTTCTTCCAATCTTTGTTCATTATTGTACTTATGTCAAACTAAATTTTTTTTCATCACATTCTTAGAGTGGTGATATAGCACACATAGTAGACATTAATTATGGTGCTCATTGTGCACGTGGCATCACTACGTTAATCACTTTTTAAAAAGAAAAAAAATTGTCAACAACTTTTTAAAAAGTGACAAATGTGGTGATGCCACGTAGACAGTAGGCACTATAATTAGTATCCATTGTGGGTGCTTTATCACCACTCCATATTCTTATACTCAACCTTCAATTAATTAGTACATTTTGTCTCTGATGACAGTTTCTGTTTAAAAAATCTGTTAGAATGGCATAAAATGACTTATATTTTTCTCATATTTTTAAATAAGCAAAAAACAACAAATACTAAAATTCGATAAAATATTGTCTTTCATTTCAAAGCACCTATATTATTTGGACAGAAACCGTCATGGAGAAAATGTGCTAATTGATTGAAGATTACAAGTGTTGCGTGACACTCTGAAAATCTACCTCCAATTTATTTATTTTTGGCTAGGTGCGATATACAAGCATAAAGAGACTTTCATTTCAAAACACAATAATAGAGTATTTAGACAAAAAACATTATTAGGGACAAGATATGCTAATTAATTAAAAATTAAGTGTAGCATGACGCTCTGAAAATCTACCAAACTTTTTTTTTTAATGGGTGGGATATATGGGTACGATACCCTAACATACACTTATGGATATCCATCAGGTATCATACTTGTTCCCTGTATCTGATTTAAGATTCAATTTGTTCTCCACTTTATTTTCTATTAAAAGTCAGTTAGAAAAATTGTACATGTCCCAGATTTGATGAATGAGTTGGCTAGATAGATTGAAGGGACTACAAATAAACTTTATGTCAATGTTAACATGATAAATCATAACGTCTTAATTTAGAAATAAGAAACACAAATTACTTTCATTTAGATAAAAGTAGTTGAGATATTTTCTTTTATAATCCAACAAAATTCCCAATGCAACTACGTAAATCTCAAAAGACTTTATTATACATGTCGAATATCATCACTATTGAAACAAAAAAAAAAAGTGGTTTAATATTAGTCCCTTACATTACCTCAAAAAGACTTAAACATAGCCTAGTATGGCTAGCTAGATAATATCTTCTATGAGATCTTAAAGTCGGACCCAAGAAGTCCAAAGTCGTGGCATTAGGGACAGCAATTAAGTTGGACCGTCCTTGACCCATTGCTTGACCCGTCGAAGCTTCGACCCATTATGGATTCGGGCTCGTCTTAGGACGGGCCCGGGCCGAACCAGGCCAAAGAAAAAATTTAAGGGCCAAGCTGACTCAGCCTTTGAAAATCACAAACCGGCCCGTTGGACTTGGTCGTGGGTCTGTACCAGACCATTTTGGTCCCTTTAATTTATTTATTTTCAAACGGCTATATTTTTTTTCTCTATAAATACCTCCTTAAATTTTCATATTCTTTACTAATTCACAACTCTCTGAACTTACACAATCTGAAAAATTTATATTGTCAATCTTAGTTCTTTTATTGTTCAATTTATAGTTGAATTTCTACATTTTTAGTATTCTACATTTCTAGTATTCTACATTCTACATTTCTACTTATACGTTTTTATTTTTTACATGGATCAATACAACTTACAAGGAAGTGCCGACCACCAAATTCATGATGATTTTAGTGGATTAAATGATGTTCCAATTACTTGGGTTTGGTGATGATTATGGGATTGGAAGCACTGATGCAATTGTCAATTTAGATGATATCGATAAAGAATTACAAACGACCAACACTAATAAAATGACTGGGCTACTAAACGAAGAATCCCAAAACAAAAAGCTCGATATTGGGATCATTTCAAATTAGTGGTTAACAGTTTGGCGATTCAGCGATCAACGAGCCAGCGGTTAACGGCGTATCTTGATTTGACATTCAGCTACTAGAAGCAGCGGCTTGTCAGCTCTACAACAACAAGGGTCTTCTTTGCAGCGAGGTTATATGTGACCAATCGAATTAAAAAAAAAAAAAATTGTGTATGTGTGTTGTCACACTTACACATAATTTGAAATTTTGAATTTGTGCGGAAGTTTTGTTTGTAATGTATTAATTTTTTCCATCTATAAAATTAAACACACAGCAGATTTTTAACTACACAAATATCATCTCTCATTCTCTCCATCTATTTGTGATTTGGCTTACATATTATTAGATAACTTTCAAAAAATTTGAAACTCTTAGACATTCATTATTTCACATTCTATTATAGTATATTTTTTATCAACTACAAATTTTTAACTACTTCATTTTCACTACTTAATTAATTATTTCTATTTTCTAAAGTTTTTACTAATATGTTATGGATTCCCACGATTTTTCTTCTGAAAATATTAATTTACATGATAGTTGTTCTCCAATAAATTTAGAAGATGATCATGTTGTTGATGATCCATCATCTAAAAATTCAAGAAAAAAAAACATTCATGTTGTAGATGATCCATCATCTAAAAATTCAAGAAAAAAAAACATCATAGGTGTGACAATTTTTTACAGTAAATGAAACAATAGTACAGCAGTATGCAAATATGCTTATGTGTGGAGAAGTGGTCAAGGCACCGACACACTACGAAAACACAAAGACAAACATTTAAATGAAACGGGACTCAAATTACTTTATTTACTAATGCTAGTTGATCTATGACTTTTACTAATTTACTTATTCGCATGAACGAATGAAGGTTGGAATGTCATAATTTATTTCAGCAAGCGATATACCCTTCACTTCTACAAAAGATATGTATTTTGAAGAGTTCGGACAAAACTACGTTCAACCCTCTTACATGAGTGGAAGTAGAAAATACTCCTCGTTTTGATTGTCTAAAATCATTTCATACAAATGCTGAAAAATTAAAAAAAATGAACTTATAAATATTGATGGAATTATGTATTTCACGTCTGATTGTTGGTCTGGACGCAATCAAAATGAGTACACTTGTGTTACATCACATTTTATTGATAGTAATTGGTTACTATACAAGAAAATAATTGATTTTCGTTTACTTGAATATCCACATAATTGAGTAAATTTGTTTGAAAATTTATTACAAGTATTTAATGAGTTTGTTGTGTTAAACAAACTATTTCTTATTACTTTTGATAATGCAAGTCTGAATATTGCATGCATTGGGGTTTTTATCAGAATAGTTAAACCTCTATTTGATTCTAAATTGTTTTATGTACGGTGCGTTTGTCATATATATAATTTAGTTATGCAAAATGATTTGAAATTAATAATCTCACAATACATATAATTGGATAAGCTATTAATTATATTTCTTCTTCAGATTTTAGACAACAAGAATTTGCAAAAATTTGCAAAAATTTTGGATTGAAAAGAAGAAAATTTGTTGATGATATTCCAAAGAGTCCAAACTCAACATTTCTTATGTTAAAAACGTGTGTTGGCTATACAAATGCTATTAATGCATTCGTTAATTCAAAGCAGAATCAATTTCATATAAATGATTTGGATTGAGAACATGCATCTTGTACTTTTACAATTTGTAGAAATTTATAGTCAATTTTCAAGTTTTAAAAACGATTCATTTTTCTTTCAAATTATTTTGTCAATGGAGGAAAAGTTTCCAAAATATTATGAAAATATGTCACTAATTTTTCCAGTGGTAGCGATAATGGATCATTGCATTAAATTATTTGGAGTTCATTGTGCTTTAGAATCACTTTATGAAACATTAGCTTTTAACATAAATATCACAAATCGAATTGGAAATTTTTATTAATGAAATGTATAACTACTATATTATTAAATATGGTAACTATAAAATCTTTCTGCTTCTACAAACTCTAGTACAACTTCTAAAGGTAAATCTTTTTTTTTTTTTGCTATGATAGCTAATAAACGTAATGTTGTTAGTATTTCATCAACCGCATACACGAACACCACACCAGCCCAATTAGAAAGATATTATCAATTTGATCATTATAGTTTACTACTTGAAGATTAGATAAACAATTTAGATATCTTACGATGGTGAAAATTAAATAAGCGGTCATACCCAGTATTATAAAGAATAGCACAAGATCTACTAACAATTTCAGTCTCAATAGTTGCATCCGAGTCTGATTTCAGTGCAAGTAACAAGGTATTGGACGAAAGAAGATCAAAATTTAAAGAAGATATTTTGGAACCTCTCATATACATGAAAGATTGGCTATTTGCAAATAGAATGATGCAAGATAAAATTTCTAACGATAATATTGAATAATTTAAAAATCTAGTAGTTGCTGAAGATTGATTTGCAAACACTATATAATTTTCAACAATTGAATTATAGTTAAATAAGTGCCAACCTAGTTGGAATGTACTTAAACTATAAATATGCAAATAATTGATAGTTGTATATGTGCCAACCTAGTTGGGATACATTTAGTTGTTATTTGTTTGCGTTGTATTTAAATTCACAAAATTAGAAATAATTCAATGTAAAATAAGATATAATTTCCATGTAAACATTTTTTTGCTATAAATAATAAATGTGAATTTATCATTGTTATTTATTTATTATTTAGTAATTTAACATATTTTTTGCTATAAATGTAAACATTTTTTAAAGTAAAATAAGTTAGTAATTTTTTGTAGTAATATAAAAATAAATTAATTTTTTATTCAAAGGGGCTGAATTGCGGCCCACATGGTCTCGACCCAAATGGCTCGACGGGTAGGCCAGATTCGCATTCAAATTTTGTGGGATGATTTGACCCGACTTGCGGCGGGTTGAGGGCTAGACTTTTTCTATGCAGGTCGTCACCAGAGTTCAATCGGAGGCTAGCTAGATCCAGATTGACGCCTTTAGTCAAGATAGACTGTCTATCTCATTTGGTAGAGTACTCGATCCTACGATTTTATTTATTTGAACAAAGTGACACCTTCTGTTCACCAGTCTAGAATTAAACAATTCTCAATTGAAATACAAGTTGTGTCTGCAATCGAATACACTTAATGATATGCTCAATTAAATAATTTAAATGCAACAATTATTTAGAACAAAATAAATAATCATTATTTAGTCAACGTGTCAGGGCCCGCAGCTACACTTAGCCCCCTGACAGCCTTTGCAGCCGCAGTTACCCAACTTCGACCGTACTTTATAAATATTACTTTCCGTTGTTATTTTTGTTAGTTTGTAATAGGTTATTTTCCGTTTTGATTCTTCAGCTTTTTGATGTCTACTCATGTAACTTAGGTTTTTGTCACTTAAGCTAATATAGGAGGTAGTTGGTATTCGAAGTCTTGTCAAGCTTACTAGTGTTCGCCCCATGCACCATCATTTGTAATTTACTGCTTTCGTTAATCAATGATCAAGCTATTTTCATCGCATTCAAATCTTCTGTTGTTAAGCTTTCTTTAATTTGTTGAATCGATCGAGAAAAGATGGAAGGTAGTCGAGAGGAGTCGACTACTGCCTCACGGTGCTCCTTTTGTGCTAGAAAGAAAGGCGCCCAGTGAAAGTTGGTATCAGAACTGCGGCTCACGACCCATGAGAAGAAAGCGATGGATACAAACGCATCACACATCACTGAGGTGGTGGATCACAAAAAGAGTACTAAACAGCGCTTGGATGCGCTCGATGGCCAAAGTACTAGGTTATGTGATGCTGTCGAGACCCTTGAGGAAAAGGTCGAGACAATCGAGGCGAGACATCCATGAATCGAACATCCAAATTTGGATGAGAGTCGGGAAGATGTCTTGTGACGATCGAGCGTCTTGTTGCAATCCATCTCGATCTGCGAGAAGAAATGGAAGCCATGAGACTTCAGTTACGAATACTTCAACGTGTAGTGGGTAATGGGCAAGCCCCTGCACAAGAGTATGCACCTAGGCTCAGAATTCTAGAACCGCGTACCTATGGTGGAGCGCGTGATGCAAAAGAAGTCGAAAATTTCTTGTTTAACATGGAAAATTTCTTCTTTGCCAATATTGAAGACGGGGCAAGAAGGGTGACGACAGCTACCATGTATCTGGGTGGAGATGCAAAGCTATGGTGGCGGACAAAATATGCTGATATTCAGGCCAATAGGCCCAGATAGACACATGAGAACTCCTTAAGAAAGCGATAAGAACATAATTTTTTCCAGAAAATGTGGAATATCAAGCCCGACGGGCACTACGAGAACTGAAACATACTGGTTCCATTCGGGACTATGTGAAAACCTTTTGCAGGGCATATGCTAGACATCCGAGACATGTCTGAAAAGGACAAGCTCTTCACTTTCATGGAAGGGCTGAAACCATGGGCGAGAACTGAACTCCAAAGACAGAAGGTGGCTGATGTAAGCACGGCTATGAGAGCTGTTGAGTACTTGATGGACTATCAATCAGAACCCAGGAAGGAGTGGTTGCAAGTAAATAGCCAATCTCGAGGGGGAGGAAATAGATCCTTCAGGCCCACATCAAACTCAAATGGGGAGAACGCTATTCTCACCATAAGGGAGGCCATCAGGGCAGCTATCAAGGTAACCATTAGGGTGGCTATCAGGGTAACCATCAGGGCAACAACCGGAACAAAGGAAAGGCTCCGGAGAGCAAATCCAGTACTGCTCCTAGAAAGGATGGATGTTTCTTATGCGGTAGGCCTCACATGGTGAAGGATTGCCCGCAGAAACAGTTTGTGAATGTATTGAGCCAACTGACAAGTGGAGCATTATGTTGTAAGCAACACATTCCATGGCTAGTAGTCATTCTGCGGTCGATTCTAAAGATGATGAGGATGTCGTTGGGGCATTCTCACACCAATGCAGCACAATATCGCACCGAGTGATTGAAAAAGGCGATGTATCTCAGAAAATAGTGGAAAAAGAAGTGCAGAAACCTCGTGTTTGTAAGGCTAAAGGCTTGATGTACATTGATGTGAAGATCAATGGAAAACCAATCAAGGCCATGGTAGATACTGGTGCTACTCATAACTACTTTGCAAGTCCCGAAGTAGAGCGTCTTGGGCTTGTGCTGGAGAAAGGTAGTGGAAAGGTCAAGGCAATCAACTCAGTTGCTCAACCAATTGCTGGAGTAGCCAAATTCGTGCTTATTAAAGTTGGTCCATTTGAAGGGAGGACTAATTTGTCTGTAGTCCAGATGGATGACTTCAAGCTGATTTTGGGATTGGAGTTTCTTCGGGATACGAAGACAACAGTGTTGCCGTTTTTCGATTCTTTGATGATGATGGGAAGCAAGCCCTGTGTCATCTCCACGCTAGTTGGGAAAATGGATGAGAAGAGCATCTCAGCCATGCAGTTCAGTAAGGACTTCAAGCGGAATGAACCTTCGTTTTTATGTACTCTTCGTCTCGAAGAGATTGAAGAAGCAACTGGACCTATCCCAAAACCTGTTAGAAGACTTCTCTAGGAATTTGAGGATGTTATGCCGAAGGAATTGCCGAGGAGATTACCGCCAAGGAGGGTGATTGATTACGAAATTGAGCTTATACAGGGTGCCAAACCTCTTGCTAGGGCGTCCTATCGCATGGCTCAACCTGAGCTAGAAGAGCTTAGGAAACAATTGGTCGAAATGCTGGGCAGTGGGATTATCGTGCCTGCGAAATCGCCATATGGAGCTCCAGTACTATTTCAAAAAAAGTCCGATGGTTCTCTTTGGATGTGCTGTGACTACTAAGCTTTGAACAAGATCACAGTGAAGAACAGTTATTCAATTCCGCTAGTGGCAGATTGCTTCGACCATTTGAGCAGGGCGAAGTACTACACTAAAATTGATCTAAGGTCTGGATACTGGCAAGTTCGGATCAAAGAAGGAGATGAAGCGAAGACTATAGTGGTAACTAGATATGGAGCATTCAAATTCAAAGTTATGCCTTTTGGATTGACAAACGCTCCCGCAACATTCTGCACGATGATGAATCGAGTACTTCATGGGTTTCTAGATGATTTCGTGGTGGTGTACTTGGACGACATCGTAATTTATAGCGAGACTCTGGAGGAGCATGTCCAGCATGTGAGGAAAGTTCTTATTCGACTACTGGAGAATGAACTTTATGCAAAACCATCCAAATGTTCATACGCCCAGACCTCGATTCGCTTTTTGGGCCACATTATCGAGCAAGGAAAAGTTCGCATAGATAGTAAAAAGGTTAAGGCTATCAAATATTGGCAACCGCCAAGGCATGTACATGATGTACGTTCGTTCTTTGGGTTGGCCAACTACTCAATGATTTGTGAAAGGATATTCAGAAATCGCCCTGTCGTTAACCGAATTGACAAAGAAGAAGAAATCTTGGGAGTGGTTGGTACCATGCCAAGCTGCCTTTGAGAAATTTAAGGAGTCTATGTGGACAGATCCAGTTTTGGTGTTACCAGATATGGCTAAAGCTTTTGAAGTGCAAACCGATGCGTCAGATTTTGCTCTTGGAGGAGTCTTAATGCAAGAAGGGCATCTGATGGCATATGAAAGTTGAAAGTTGAATAATGCAGAGCGCCGTTACTCAGCGTATGAAAATGAGTTGTTAGCAGTTGTCCATTGCCTCAAGGTATGGCGTCATTATCTGCTTGGGTCTCCTTTCTTAGTGAAGACAGACAATACTGCTGTGAGTCACTTCATGTCTCAACCAAAACTTTCAAGCAAGCAAGCTCGTTGGCAGGAACTTCTTTCAAAGTTCAATTTTGTATTAGAGTATCGAGCTGGATCTAGCAATCATGTAGCAGATGCACTCAGTCGGCGAGCTGACTTAGCTTCTATCTGTTCAATGGCAGCTCTTTCAAGGAGCAATGTTACTACAACCACAAGGGACCAAATACGAGCACTTCTGGAGAAGGACCTTGCAACAATTTATTTGGTCGACCTCATCAAGAAGGAAAAACTCAACAGTTCTGGTTGGATGAGGGCCTATTGAAGACGAAAGGAAACCGCCTCTTTGTTCCAAAGGGTAGAGATTTGAGGAGATCCTTAATCAAAGAATGCCATGACATGCTTTGGGTAGGACATCAGGGAGAGGAATGCACTTACGCGCATTGCGGCGTGCATACTATTGGTCCGCAAATGAGGGATGACATTGGGACTTATGTGAAAACTTGTTTGGTTTGTCAACAGGATAAGCCAGATCATCAGAAGAAGGTGGGCTTACTGGAGCCCCTTCCCGTCCCAACTAGACCATTCGAGAGTGTATCGATGGACTACATTGTTAGCTTGCCAAAGGTTGGAGATCTTGGCACTATCATCGTCGTGGTGGACCGTTTATCAAAATATGTAACATTTATCGCAGCACCTAAGTATGTATCCGCTGAAGAGACCGCTCGCCTCTTCTTCAAGCACATTGTCAAATACTTGGGGTTGCCTAAAGATATAGTTAATGATCGAGACCCTCGATTCACTGGCACATTTTGGACTGAGTTGTTCAAACTCCTTGGTTCAACTTTGAGCACGAGTTCTTGTTTTCACCCACAATCTGACGGACAGATGGAGCGGTTCAATTCTATGCTGGAAGAATATCTTCGGCACTTTATCTCTACTTCGCAGAAAAACTGGGTGAAACTCTTGGATGCGGCTCAGATTTGCTTCAATGCCCAAAAGAGCTCTTCCACCAATAAGAGCCCTTTTGAGATTGTTACTGGCCAGCAACCGTTTTCTCTCATACGGTGAACATTGATCAAAGTACCAAGTCTATTCAAGTTATGGGCTTCTCTCAAGAGTGGAAACGAAATATCAAAATTGCTTGAAGTTATCTTGAGAAAGCACAGAAACGGTACAGAAACGCCGCCAATCAAAAACTTCGTTTTCTAGAATTCAATGTGGGAGATCTGGTGATGGTGAAACTTCCTGACAAACGCCAGTATAAGGTAATAAGAGGTACATATTCTCGATTGATGCCGAAATATATCGGGCCATTACTCATCATGAAGCGGATTGGAAGAGTTGCTTACAGAATTAAACTTCTTTCATGGTGCAAAACCCACAATGTCCTTTATGTTAGTGCACTTAAGCCATATTTTGTAGATAAGGAGGATGCATCCAGAAATAAGCCAAAGCGACCTACATTTGAAGTGAAGAAAATAGGTAAAAGGATTGCTGAAGCTATTATTGATCACCGAGTTACTCGAGCTTCCAAGAAAGATTATCAGGAGTACTTAGTTACATGGAGCGGATGCAACAGCGATGAGAATACTTGGGAAAGAGTTAAAGACCTTGGAGCCTTCAAACCTCTACTTGAAGAATATCAAGCAAAGATGGCACCGAAGACTTCGCCAAATCAAATAGGAGAGAATGTCAGGCCCCACAGCTACACTTAGCCCCCTGACAGCCTTTGCAGCCGCAGTTGCCCAACTTCGGCCGTACTTTGTAAATATTACTTTCCGTTGTTATTTCTGTTAGTTTGTAATAGGTTATTTTCCGTTATGATTCTTCAGCGTTTTGATGTCTACTCATGTAACTTAGGTTTTGTCACTTAAGCTATTATTATAGGGGTAGTTGGTATTTGAAGTCTTGTCAAGCTTCTTGGTGTTGCCCCGCACCATCATTTGTAATTTACTGCTTTCGTCAATCAATGATCAAGCTATTTTCAACGCATTCAAATCTTCTGTTGTTAAGCTTTCTTTAATTTGTTGAATCGATCGAGAAAAGGCAAAAGGTAGCCGAGAGGAGTCGACTACTGCCGCACGGTGCTCCTTTTGTGCTAGAAAGAAAGGCGCCCCATGAAACAACGACAAACAAAATGTCTACTTATTACAATATATTTTATTGTTTTTGGGCACATATTCTAACAGTACTTACATGATATCGATGTGCTACGATCACCATTTCTTAAATTTTACCACTCTTTGCGAGCGTAATAAAAAATTGCATGAGATAAAGTCCAGACTTCCATATTTTAAAGAGTGGCAAAAAGTAATACTATGCCCATGTATTTGAAAAATAACTTTAGCGCTTGTTTGGTAGAGTTTAAAATTAGTTTTTTAGGAGATTTTGATAAAAGTTTATGAAATATATAGTTAAAAATTTGATAAAAGTTGTGAGTCTCATAAAATATGTGGTTGAAAATGAGTTTGAAAAAAAATTATTTTAAATTCTACCAAACATACATGCTCTAAATTTTTATTTATTTACATGTGCATGGTGGATTCGTTCGAGCACCACCATGAATCTAGACATTGTCTTATGGAGACTCATCAATAAAACCAGGTGATCAACTCAAATAAAAATAAAAGAGCACTTGATTATTAGGAAGCCACCATATATATAACATATTTACGTCCAAACATATGAAGACTTCGAGTGTTGTTAGAGTTTGCAAAGCTTATCGGTAGACCATATTAATATAATCCCACGAAAAAGAAAAGAAAAATATAGAAACATGTTGTAGAAATATAATCAACTTGATCAAATGTCCACAAAACATCAACAATGAATGTTTAACTGAACTAAATTTGCTTGTCTACTTAAGTACGATACAATTTATTATATAAATCATAGTTACCAGACGACTCAGTCTGTAACTCATACAAATCATCGGATCAGGTTCAATCGTTGCGTCATTGCTGAACTATAAATCTAATCTAAATGAAAATATTTTTAAAATAAAAAATGATGTGTGTCTATATATATATATATATATATATATATATATATATATATATAATAAAGCTTTCATATTATCTTGTAAGTATGAAGTGTCCTTCAATGTATTTTTTATGTTTTTCAAAAGTTATGATCAATTAAGTGCTTTCAATTATCTTTCAATTATGGATGTTTCAAATCTTATTACATGTTCAATTGAGTATTTTCATAATTATATTTCTCAAATGAATAGTCTTGAATTTTTAGATCGTTTATAATTTTTTATTTTTACTGCGGTACTCCAAAATCAATTTCCTTGCCAACAGAATAGATCTCTCAAATTTACCATCATAAACAATCGAATTGAATACCTTCGTTGCTAACATTTTCTATCTCATTTTCCCAATTCAATGTTTTCAAACAAGGCAAATTATCTCATTGACATGTGTGATCCACTACTTCAAATTACCCAAGCTTCCCGGTCAAAATTGGTATATCACTACATTTATATAAGAGCCTTATTTGGTTTTTACTATTCAGAATTCGTCCAAAACGACGTGGTTTTAATGACACTGTAATGATGTAATTTTTTATTTTTTATTTTTTCATTTTAAGTGCTAAAACGGCGTCGTTTTACTCCTGTATATACAAGATGACGTAGTTTTGTAACCTGCTTTTCACCTACTCCATCACCCACCACACCTCTTTCTGCCAAACCTGATACCCACCATACCTCCTCATTTTCTGCAGACAACTTCAACTGAAGAATGAAGATAAAGGTCTCTTCTTCTCTCAACAAACAAACTCCGCACAATACTGAGGATGAGATAGAAAATCAAAAAGGGGATCTAAGGTTTGTAGTTCAATTTTTTTTCTATAAAAATCTCTTTTAACCCGTTGTTATGCACTCCTCGATTTACAGGTGTGTTGCTTTCAATTTCTTCCTCGTTTCGTCGAATCTAGGGTGTTCTAGACGGGCCAATTTTTGTCAAAAATATCAAAAAAATGGGACTCCGTGTCCATTTTGTCGAGTTCCTCGACGTGTATTTTTTATGATCTTGTTATTACTCAAGCGCTAGAGTGGCCGTCACTTACCGTCGAATGACTGCCGGACAGGGAGTAGCCTCTGGAAAAGTAATACTTTGTCCAGAAGATGATTCGTGGGACACATACCTCTGAGAATGAGCTCAAATTTGTAATGTTGGCCCAGGTCCAGCTCCCCTTAGAGGATGCTGAAAACGATGCTCGCCATTACGGTAATGATCGATCAGATTTTGGGAGATTTGGGTGCGCAAATGGGAAGGTTAATTTTGGTGAATTACTTTTTATGGGTTTTTCTTTTTAAGTTTTAATTGCTTATTCTATTGTTTGCTTTTAATTTGGGAAATCATCTTTCATTCTGTGTTTTGGCTGCATGAATGATAAGGCAACACTTTTATTTTTAATTTTTTTAATTTATGCTGTTCAAAATTAAATGTGATTTTGAGGTTTAGGATGGAATTTTTAGCTTAATTTGTGTTATTCCTTCTGTTAATTGCTTGAATTTTGATATGGTGAGAGGGGAATTGTTCCAGTGCTTTGACTCTAAGGCCTTTTTAGTTGCCTAATGCACTTCTTTTATACAATTGCATAAGCAGTTGGAAGTGTACATCTATGATAAAAACACAGTTTTTAAGGAAGATTTATTCTTTTTTACTTATTTCTTTCGTGAGCAGACAGTGAAAGCATGATTATTGTACCTTTATGTATTTAGGCTATGAATGCTCGTTTTGGGAAGGTCTCATGAACTGGATCAAATAGGCAAAATATTCTCATTGTCGACCTATCGAAGTGATATTCACCAAGCAAGAGAAGCCTTACAATTGGAGGTCAGCATTATTTCTAAAGATAATATGATTTAAATTTCTTAACTATTAGCATCCTGCACATGTTGTGTAGTTTTTGCAAATCTAGAAAATAATAAGCTCATATGTAGATATTAGTATGAAAATGTGTTTTTGACGTTGAGATGAAAAAAGCTTTTCAAGGAAATGAGCGATAATTGTTCAAATGTGGTTTTCCATCAAATTCTTTCTATACTTTATAATTATTTAAAATACGTATTTTCCTCTTCAACATTAATTTGTTTATAAAACCTCCTGATATTCCAGAATGAAATGTTGAAGTATCGGAGTTCTTTACTTGTTAACTTAAGCAAATTTGGTTTATTAGGGTTTATATAGACGTGCAATTAAGTTTGACAAATTCAAACTCAATATCTGGAAGTTCCCATCAAAAGCAGGTATACTCTTCTTTGCTATCAGTCTTAAGCACAAGTATGGAATTTTCATATGCTATTAATTAGCCTTTGAGTTAATTATTTTTACTTACATTGCTTAATAATTCATGACTATGTCTTAAGCTGTGCCACATGATTTAGAGAATGGTTAATGAAGATTATTACAAGAAAATTGCAAATTAGAATGGCAGCAATCTGCAATACAAAGTTTTTCTAAAAAGTTGTTGTAGCTCAATAGCCAATAACACAGTAATTATACAATGAGGTTAGGTTTGGTATTGGAAGTTGTGCAATTAAAAGCAAATGTACATATGTTAATTTTTGTGTATGCCTGCAAATTAATTGTTTTTTAATCTCATGGAAATTGAAAATTGAGATTCATATGTAAGTCAAGATATACAAAAGTGAGCGTCCATTTACGTATGGAATACTTCATTTGACTACAATTTATCTACATCAATTATGGCTTCAGAAGATGACAGAAATGATAACTTCCATTGGTTGATATTATGATGTGTTTAAGATACCTCTATTTTCAAAAAGGAAACTCATGTATAATTACATTAAAGTTAGTGTAAAGGCACTCAAATAAAAAAAAAAAAACTTTAGTAAAATTGTTTATAATGACCAATTAAGTTTGAAAACATTCTAAAATATGACTTAGTTAATTACTAGATAGTTGATAAAGTTTACATTCAACCCATATGCTTTTGAAATGTGATGTTGTGGCAAAATGTACTAGAGTCGGAGTAGAGTATTGATATCATTTTTATATAAATTGCTACATAGATCTTACCTGAGTGGGGATATTGGTTGACTAACTGTATATTTTATTATTTTTTTAAAGATAATTTTGTGGTTAATAACGTGGTGGAAGCCCATCCCAGACTTGTAAAAGTTTTATGCTATTACATATTGCATTGTCTGGCTTAGGTCAGTATTCATCCTATCCTACTATATTATAAGAGTCAATGGGAAAAAATATTGTTCACACCTTCAACCAATACATATCATGCTGATGTCATTTTTATTTATTTTTTTAAATTATGTTCAGTAAAACAACACCGTTTTGTGCCATTTGAGCCGAAAACAACGGCGTTTTACCAAAATATAAAAGAAATTTTTTTTCCCAATCACATTTATCTCTCTCATTCTGGTTTGGATCTATCGTAATTGTGCCTCATTTGCATCCGAAAACCCTCTAATCGCCCAAGCCTTCATCGCCGCCATGCTTCGATCTTTTTGCTCTAAATTTGCCGTAGGTTTTTCAGTAGTGTTTCATTGTATCCTAACACTCTAGGGCTTGGGTTTTATTGTGTGCCATAATTCTTTGCTTTGGTGGGTTTCTATGTGTAGAACCGATCAAAAATCTAGGGTATGGCTTTGCAGATTCTGAGGTGTGTTGGTATGGATCCTTTTCTTTTATTTTGTTTTTTCTTCTTCTGGGTCTTATTTGGTTTCATTTTTGTGTTGATTATTCATCCTTCAAATGTTTGAAAATTTCTTTCTCCACCAAAATTCTTTATCTAATTTATATTTTTCTTCTCTTCATTTTCTTCAATTCACTCTATGTATGTATGATGATTTTGGTCATCATTTATTGTATGTTTTGACAAATATTTGCAATAACGCATCACTAATTTTCTTTACTTTGGCGAAATCAATTTAGGACATTTTGAAAAGAATTATCAAAGCTAAATATGGATAAGATGAATGCAATGTTGGAGATGAAAGTGGATTTTCCCATAATGTTGAGGATAATAGGGAAGGATTGGTATTGCTCATGGATGCATTTGAAAAGCATGTTACAAAGGAAAGGTAGAGTCATCACTTCTCTGTCTCCTTCACAATTGCAATGAATTTCCACTTGTATAATGTGGATTTTTAAAAAATTGGTCCATATCAAAATCTACATGGATGTTGCTATTTCAGAGTTCTTGACAAAGGATGGAAAGTATGATGTCAATTTCAAGAAACAGCCAAATGATGGTGCTCATGTGCTGAAAGCTGAGAGCATTGGTGATCTATATCGAGAGTTTGTCAGAGATTTCTGTATTGTGTCAATTGAAGATCCATTTGACCAAGATCATTGGAGTTCATGGTCATTACTACAATCCTCATGCTATTTTTAACATTGGAGAAAGTTCCACATATACTTTGTGCACTACCACCATTGATAATCTATTTGTCTAATTTAGAATAATTTTTTATTTGTCTATTATAAAAGTTGGACTAATTCAAAACAATTGTCCACTTGTCTAAAATTTTTGCTGTCATGTTTGTTCAATGTGTGCAGGTATAAGTCAACGATTTGGAAAGCAATAGAGAAGAATGTAGTGGTGGATCACACTCACTTCACATGTTTGACAGGTTTGCTAGAACTAAGCAGGCGCATTGACCTATTTTGCCCATAGTCATGTGACACTTTCTATTTTGTAGCTTTATATAGACCTTTGTAAGTTCTTGATAATGAATAGATTTTGGAACTTTCCTTCGGTAAGCTATGGTACATAATTTTTCTTTTTCAATTTTCTCTTATTCTAATAACGAGTTTCTTTTGAAGTTAGGCTCTTGGCTATGTTGATAAATAGAAATAGAACTAAAGATCGTAAATCTTACCCATAGAGTATGAAAATAACATTGTTAGATTAAAAGTATTATCAAGTCTTGGGCTTCAGTAGTTTTATGAATCTAGATAGATTGAAATTATGAGTGTCAAGATGAGTTTAATACTTAGAAGTTGCATATAATCCTAATCTGGATTTTATAGCTCTTTCCCTCTCACATATTTATTCTTTCTCCATCTTGTAACTTATAAGCCCCAACTAAACATGCTATATGTTAATTCCGACTCCCATTTGAGGTGGATATTGTTATTAGTAGATCTTTTTGCCTTTATTGCTTTTGTCTAATAGTTCGTGTCTTCCTTTTCCTCCTATTCTAAACCCCCAGGCATAGCCCGAGTCTAAATATTCCAAAAGCTAATGGGTTCTATTTTTGTATTTGAATGTCATTTTTCCTTTCTTCGTCACGTTTGCTAGAACTTTATCAAATTCATTTATCATTATTTTCTTAAAGCAACTTCATATGAAAATTTCAGAATATAACATGTTCTTAGAAAACTACTACGAATCATTTCAAGTTGCCGAGATGGTAAGATATTTATTTATTTAGTCGTTCATTTCTAGGAAGCTATTTCTTCGCTATTTTTGTTGTTGGAAGAGATGTGATGTGTATCTAGATAATGTGCAGATGACAATTGTAAATGTTTACAAAAGGCTCCAATTTGAGTATTTTAGACTCCCTCCTCTATGTTTTGTATAAATTTGTTGATGTTTTTCATGTGAGTCGATAAAAGGCTGCATTTTGTTGTTTTTGAATATGGTTTTGCAAATTTCTGCATGGTTTATGAGATGAGACAGATTAATAACATAATGCAGCTATATTAAGAAGTATAAATAAGCCCCAAACCCAAGTTTAAATTTTGCTTCGTTTAGAAGCATTTGATTTTACAAATGTTAAATGTGGTCTTTCGGTGAGAACATACAGTACATGTGCATACTGGAATTAACACATGGATGTATTATGTATCTATAAATTTTACAATTTGGTTGTGCTGAATTACCAAATGTAAGCAACAAGCTTAGGTCTCGTGAGCTTGATATGAACCCAAATTTTTGTAATAAAAGAAAGCTCAAGTTGCTTGACGTTTTCTGTCTTTTTATTTTGAAAATGAGGTATTTGAGAAACCTATCAACAAGGCCCAACTTCAAGCAACTATTTCGATCTTGCAGTGTTGTCAATTCATGTTTACAGAACTCTTATGAAGATGAAAAAAGTGATCATGGGCAACAAGATGAAGATGACCGTGCTAAATCTAAAGAAAAACCCTTGACGGGTTGTGTCATCAGTTCTTGGTGTAAGCTAATCATAGAAGGGCATAGTCTCCTCTGATTAGTCTGTTAAATGATTATCGTGCAGCATGTCACTTTGGAGCTGAAACAATTGGCTATAAATTTCAGAGCAGTGGGAGTTTTTGCAATATATTGATGTTCATGCTCTCTAACGATGATGACATATTTCAGAGGCTATTTCAAACTTCGTCCTTGAATTGCAGGAAAGAGGCCATACATGAAATGAAGAATTCTCTTTGTCATTCAACAACTTTCATTGAACTTTTCTCAGTGGAGTTACTCTCCCTGAATCATCTATTCAACTAATTTGTTTGAGAAAGTTTCACGAGATTACCTCCACTGAATCATTCACGCTAATCTAATGGAGGGAAAGCTTTGCTCACAATTCTCATGATTCTCTCCATTGCCCATTAGGTCCTGAATTACTTATTTGCCTATTTGTATATAGTGAAACTTTAATTCTTGAATTATTGGAATATATAGACAGATTGTATTCCGCCATAATGTATTTTTCCTTGTGTTCCTTTGTACTATCCATACTTTGTTAATTACTTGATTTGAGTTGTGGATTTATACTTCATTAACTATATCTTATATCCCTATCCCTATAATAATGTAAGATGGATAAATTTTTTACTGTTTAAATTTTATCCAATACGACATCGTTTTAGCCGCCGCAATTTTTGACTTTTTTTCCTTAGTTTTGTCGAGTAGCTCGACACTGTCAAATTCCAATTTTTTTTTTCCTTTAGTTTTGTCGAGCAGCTCTACCAAAAAGTCATTTTTTTTTCGAGTTGCTTGAAAAACACAAGACGATCAAAATGGGTTGGCCCATTTTGACTTTTATTTTATTTTATTTGGGTGTGTGTGTTTGTCGAGCAGCTCGACAAACACACATACACACAAAACAATCAAATAGCCCATTTTGACCTTTTTTGTGGTGTGTGTTTGTTTTTCTTTTAGACAATAGACTTTTATTCAATTTTTTACTAATATTTTTTTTATTTTATCTTATAAGAAAATTGTACACAATTTGTGCATTGTCCATTACATTTTCATTAGGTCTTGACATTAGTGCACGTTGTTTATTGCTTCTTTGTTGCCCTAATTCTGTCAATAAAGAAGCCAATCTTTTGTTAATCTCGTCACTCAGGGGAGAGAATCACGTTCATTGTGTCGATTGATATAATTCCTTAATCTGTTGAAAAATGCATTAAATTCCTATCTACCAAATAATTATTGTTTCTTTGCCCCAGCATGACTGTGCAGACCTATTGGCTCTCATTACTAGTAGAATTGGGTAGAGGTTTTTATTTCCTTTCTATTTTACACGTGTTCAAGTTACTAACATTTTTACCTTAGTTAGCCAATTCTTCTGCATTTTCATAAACAGTATAGGCAATCAATAATTTTTTTTTTTTTTCATTATTTCATTTTGTCTTTTTGGTGTGTAATAAGAAGTGATCCACTCAAGTTTGTTGCTTCAAATATTTTTTTGTAAATCATACTATATTTGATCATTGGACTATTTTTTTTATATGTCATCATATTTGGTTACTTGAACATTTGCTTCTCTATATTTTTTAGCTATGGACAGAAGTTGGGTCAATTCGAAGGATAGGATTTCAAAAGACTATAGAGATAAAGTTGAAGAGGTAGAGCTGAAAACTCGAGAATCTATAGTCCATGTAAAGATTGTGAAAATCGATATTTTGAAACACGCCACGAGGTTATGTCCTACCTAATAATTAGTGGATACACAAATTGAGTTTATCATGGAGAACACTATATTCCCAGATGTGAAAACACTGCAGCTGAAGATAATGTACAATTTGACAATAGAGATAATATGGTTGACATGGTGCATGAAGCATTTGGAATTCCTCGAATAAACACTAGTTGTGAGCAGCATATGGATGGTCCGGACGAGAGGACAAAAAAATTTCTAAAACTTTTAGAAGATGTTGAAAGTGAATTGTATCATGGGTGTCAAAATTTTACCAAGTTGTCTTTCATTGTTCGCTTGTTGCACCTGAAAGTGCTATCAGGTTGGACAAACAAATCGTTTACTATGTTGCTCGAGTTATTGAAAGAGATATTTCTACCGTGCAAAAAGATACCAAGCTCATATTATGAAGCTCAAAAGATAATTAATGAGTTGGGATTCAACTATGAAACATGGGATGCGTGTCTGAATAATTGCATGTTGTATTGTGGTAAGGATAATGAATTAGATGAAGCACCTAGATACAAGTGTGGTGGTAAAAAGATTGGCGTAAAGCGAGTGAGATATTTTCCTTTGAAGCCAAAGTTGCAGAAATTATTTATGTCAGCTAAGACTGCTTCACTTATGAGATGGCATGAAGAAGAGAGATGTAAAGACGGCATTTTGAGACATCCAGCAGACTCCAAAGCTTGGATAACATTTGACGAGCTATATGGAGATTTCACAAGTGATTGTCGAAATGTCCGACTTGGGCTAGCAACCGATGGATTCAATCCTTTTAGAACAATGTCCTTATCTCACAGCACATGGCCAGTTGTCCTTATACCATACAATCTACCTCCATGGTTGTGCCTAAAGCAACCATTTTTCATCTTGTCCGTACTCATTGATGGACCAAATGGACCAGGTAACAAAATTGATGTCTACTTGTAGCCACTTATTGAAGAGTTGTTGGAACTGTGGAATGAAGGTGTAATGACATTTGATGCATCAACTAATCAAATGTTCAAGTTACATGCATCTTTGTTATGGACTATTAGCGATTTTCCAGCATACGCTAACTTGTCAGGATATAGCACAAAAGAATTTCTCACTTGTCCGTATTGTGAAGATAAAATTAAATATCTTAGGTAGAGTAATGGACGTAAAACATGCTAACTGGGTCATCAACGATTCTTACATTCAACGCATAAGTTTCGCAAGGATAAATCATCTTTCGATGGTAAACAAAAATTTACATGTGCACCCAAGCGATTATCCGGCACTCAATTGTTGTGTAAATTGAGTGAAATGTTGACTGATTACAAAAAGGATGACATAAAGAAAAGGAAAATGGTAGATTATCAATCTTCTTGTGATAATTGGAAGAAAAAGAGTATATTCTTTGAGTTACCATATTGGGAGCATAACTTGATTCGACATAACCTGGATGTAATGCATATCGAGAAAAATGTTTGTAATAATATCATTTTTACATTATTAGATGTCAGTGGAAAGTCTAAAGATAGCTTGAATACACGAAACGACTTGAAAAAAAGGGAATACGAAAGTCATTGCATCCGACTTCAAAAGCTAATGGCAAGTTATACTTACCTCCTGCATCATTTACTATGAGCAAGGATGAAAAATATGCATTTTGTAAAGTGTTGAAGACGATCAAAGTTCCAGATGGATATGCATCCAACATATCTAAGCGTGTCAATTTGGAGAAAAAAATTATATGGGGTCTCAAAAGTCATGATAACCATATATTAATGCAACAACTTCTTCCACTAGCTGTTCGTAAATCATTGCCTAAGAGTATAGTAGAAGCTTTGATTGAACTGAGTAATTTTTTTAGACAACTATACTCAAAATTTAACCGTAAAGAAGACTTGCAAAATATTCAGAACCGAATTGCTCTCACTCTTTGCCATCTGGAAAAGATTTTTCCTCCCGCCTTTTTTGACATAATGGAACATTTGCCTATACATTTGGCTGAGGAGGCATTACTTGGTAGAGCTGTGCAATTTCGATCAATGTATCCAATTGAGAGGTATGTTGATAGTTTCTACATTTTATTAACACCAATAAATAATTTATAAACTTGATTTACTTATTTCCCATACTCTTCAAATTATGTATATTTAGGTATTTGTTTACACTAAAACAGTATGTATGCAATCGAGCTTATCCAGAAGGCTCCATTGCAAAAGGATACTTAACGGAAGAATGCATAAATTTTTGTACAAGATATTTGGATGACGTGGAGACTAAGTGTAATCGACCCAAAAGGCTTGCTAGTGTTGGTGATTCTGGAAGTGCTTTGGGAAAGGGGTTTGATGTAAAGCTTGATAGACTTTCATGGTTACAAGCTCATCATTATGTACTAATGAACAACAATGATGTTAGGCATTTTGTCGAGTGAGTAATCTTTCTTTTACTTCATCTTGCGTTACACAAGTTGCAGCATACATTATTTGTGCTTCAACTGCAAATATGTGCACCATACATCGTGTAGAGATTTTATCCAGAAGACGTCTTAATGATCGTGAAATTCAACGCATTCATAATGAAACCTTTCACATTTGGTTTAAGAACTATGTAAGTGAAACATTAATAAAAATTTATGATGAAGTAAAATGTAGTTTCTTTTAATTTTAGTTTGTAACATATTAAAATCCAGGTTGAGGAGAAATAGAGGATCAATAATGAACATTTTTTTTGATAAAATCAATACATTAGCTGCTGGACCTGATTTATGCGCGGGGATATAATGCTTATATTGTAAATGGTTTTCAATTTCGTACAAAGAGTTACGAGAGTTCTAGATGTACTCAAAACACTGGAGTTGTCGTTAAAGCTGAAACCATGAGCTATCTAGTGCAAAGGATAAACACCCTATTGCTGGAGATGTTATCTATTATGGAGTGCTAACTGGTATCATAGAGATACGCTACAGTAGCCGAATACAATTTGTGTTGTTTTGGTGTGATTGGATTAACAATCAAAATGGGTTAAAATATGATGCTTATGACTTCACATTGGTGAATTTCAACCATTGTATGTACACAGATAATTTGGAAAGCGCCGAGCCATTCATTTTGGCTTCACAAGCAATGCAAGTTTACTATGTAGCTGATTCTATAGAACTAGATTGGCAAGTGGTTTTACAAATGTCACGGTGTGGTAAGTTTGACATGTACGAAGCTGAGCCTTGTAGGGAACAGATACTAGATCAGAATAAATATTTTACACGAGATGAAGATATTGCTTGGGTGAGACAAGGGATAGAACGAACATTTGTTGACCCAAAAGGTCCTCCAAATGTTGACAATGATCAGTAGCATTGAGGAAGAATACAGATATATAGTTTCGTATGTTGTTAAGGATAGAATGAAGTCATTCACGTTGACATTGAGATTTAGAGATTACTTTTAATTTTTATTTGTTTTCTTTCCTTCTTCTATTAACTAACTTTATTAATCGTTTTTATTTGTTTTCTTTTTTATTTCCCAATCACCCATAAGATTTTAATTAGAGTGCTATTATTAGTATATCAATAATGTTGTTTTACGTTGAATTAATCTACTGATGTATTGCTTTCCCCTTTGTAGGTGCTTGAAGTTAGTATGAATTAAATTGTTTAAAACTGTGCTAATTTTATATGATTTTTATTTATTATTATTGTACAGTTTGCTATTATTGTTTCTTGTATGTGAAAATGGCAAAAAGAAAGTCTTGAGGAAGAACTATGCTAGATACAGTCAGCAATGCATCCACTAGCCATGGAGATACAGAAATAACTCATCCAACACCCGATGCTTTGGTTGATAGCAATGGAAATACTTCTCCAAGTAATACAGGTAATATAGCTATGACATTTGATATCTTCATTTTTATTTCTTTATCTGTGCAAGTGTGTTGGATATCTGGGAAACTATGTGCTTATCCAAGGTAAATAATTGTAACCAACATAGGAAATGTAAAAACCTGTCAGGTTGTGTGGCTATTTTGAGGCCAAATTTCTTTTGCAAAAGTAAATAGCTGACATGTTAACAAATTTGATCATTCTTCATATTTAAGTGAATCATAAACTGCTTCCTTCCCTACTTCAATGTAGCACAACATATGCTTTTGTTCCTGAGATGAGTAAAAACAGGGCAGACAATACTTTTGTTAGTTAGTGTATATGTAGCTTGCTAAGGGAGTGGACACGGCACACTTTCAGTATTTGAAATGAATGGTATTTTGGTGCCAGATGCTTCCTAGAATCATATTAGAATTCTACTTGAGTTTTCTTTCAGATCTACTTAGAGTTTCTTTCTATGCTGGAAAAGCTTATTACCAGAAAATATTGCATTTGTTTATACAAAGTGCCATGTTAGGGATTATGAGCCACAGAATAAACTCCAGGAACTGCTGAGATTAGAGAATGACCACCCTCTTTAAATCATTTAGCAATACAAGTCATATAGCACTTGCACTACCACAACTAATCCTGTCATAATATCTAAATGTACAAATGTGGTAGACTGGGATTCACTTTTCAAAAAGAAGAATGAACCATAGACGACCACACAAATGGAGGAGTCAACCATAATTCCTGATTAGAAGCAGGCATTATACTATTTGAATTTGAATTCAATTACCTTTACAAGGTGAATATTACCACATACTCGAATTATACAATTTGAATCTGAATTCAATTACCTGTACAAGGTGAATATTACCAAATACTCAAACAAGTATCAGTTTCCCCATTATCCCCTTGACGCCAACCCTGAGTTTAAAACCAAACCTCAATGTTTAGAATTGTCTTAAATTGAATTGTTGAGAAGGAAATTTTCCCTCTAATCAATGTGGGAGTTGAGAATGGAGGCTTTCATTTCTGTGTTCCCACTTTTAGCACGGGTTTTAGTTCCAATTCTTTAGTAACCATTGTTTTCATGATAATATTTTCTCATTTACAAATACCATAGCAATCAAAGAGTAAGAAAATTACAAGTTATTTGGCAAGCACTTGTAAGAAATTTATCCAAGACTTTAAATTAGAAATCTGCCAATTAGTGTCACAATAACCTGAATCATGAAATAATAGGCAATTTGTGATAATGTAACAATTTTCATTCTTTCTAATGTGTATTATTTCATCGTAGAACTGATAGTGTTATGAAAAACACTCCCTATCATTCTGCAAGTAATATTTTGAATAGATTAAAATTGGGTTTCATAATTACATGATCAAATGGAGATCTTAATCAATTGGAATGAGTATGAAATATGAGTATGGTTGAAAATTAATTTTCTAACTTTCTATTTTCCTTGACTTCAATCTTTTGCTTATATGTGATTCCACCACTTTTTGTTTTTTAAGATAATCTTTACTTTAATATATATATATATATATAAGCATTGGAAATTGTTCTATGGAGAAGAAGCAGATCTTTCACAATGTGCAAATGAGTGTCAACTTTCTAGTTTCACTGTTGAAGAAAAATTGGCATAATGTGAGGTGCTTGTACTTAAAGAGTACAATGGGGAAGACTCAACGCATCTTTTAAGGAGATAATATTTTGTTAGGGATAGTTGTGTGGAGCTAAAGCAATGGAATATTTCTTTGTGATAGCAAGTTTTTGGTTGTCTATGTTGTTAATACTGCACTTACCTTGGTTTTCCCTACTCTAAAAAAAAAAAAGAATATATATATATATATATATATATATATATATATATATATATATATATATAAGCACTTGCCTTTCTTTTCTTTACTCTTGTAAATTATTCTTCTTTTTTGAATTATGTAATAATTTGTAGGGCTTAGTACAGATGGAGGTCGGGGTCCCGCGAGAGGTCCTCGAATTGATTCTGGGAAGAAGTTAGAGCTAGAGTGGAATGATTTGATGCAACCAGTTGGTCCAAATAGAGATCAATTTATGTCATATTTGGGTAAATTTGCACGAAATGGTATGAGATTACCACTTACTTATGCACATTGGTCAAATGTTCCTGAAGGCATATTGGATTATATATGGAAAGGAGTTCACGTATAAAAATTATGTTTTTATAATATCTTTTTGTTAACTATTTTGAATTCTTTTGATTTTGTATTTAATTTTTTAAAATCTTGTTAGGAAACTACAAATGCACCACCGGCTAATAGGAATAATTGTTTGAAATCAATTGACGCAAAGTGGCGAAATTGGAAGAGCAGAGTGAAGACTAAATACTTCAGTGGAATAACAAAATAAAAATGTTTGACCATGGTTCCTAAGGAGATTGACGTACAACAATGGAAAATTCTAGTTGAGTACTGGGGTACAAAAGAAGTAATGGTACGCATTTTTAACTTAATGATAAATAGTGTGTTCATGTTATCAGTTTTGTACACAATAGCTTCATTCTAGTATTTATTTTATTTTATTTTATTCACTCTATTTAAATTATATACTATTAGGAAGCGGCAAAAAAGAACAAGCGCAATCGTGAACAAGTGGGACCTCCTCACCGCACGGGAAGGAAATCATGTGCTAATATACGCCGAAAGGTATTATAAATTATGTAATACAATTTAGAAAGTGATTGTTATAATATTGTGGTCTTTGCAGATGGCAGCTGCACGTAAGCCTATAGACAAAGTGAGGGTGTGGCTCGAAATGCGAACGGATGAAGCCGGTAATCCAAAGGACAAAGACACAACCGATTTCATTGTATGATTTCTCCTTTTGCACAATGAAATAACATGTCAGTTTTGTGTTAGAGTTGATATATTTATTTAAGTTTATAAGAACAATTCAACGAAAAAATAGATAAAGCACTTGTAAATGAGGAAGATTCAGTCGAGTTAAGAGATTGCATATTTGCAAAAGTTGTAGGAGATGATGGACATGGCCATATTCGAACAATGGGGTTAGGCGTCATACCATCACAACTCAACCACAAAAAAATGCTCGTAATGAACTAGATGCACTCACAAGAACCATTGAAGAAAATTGCATTAAAAAATGTAGAATGAAGGCCTATGATGATGAGTTAGCCCATTTACACTCTCAAATTGAATTAATGCAATCTAAGTTAGCTTCAACTGGAGCCGAAGTAAGCTCTAGTATTTACATACACATCTAATTTAAGATTTTTTTGTTAGTATCTTGTTCTATTGTTCAAGTTGAATATCTAATGAATGGATATATGTAGGTAATGGAGGCGTCTGATTCACATACAAATGGAAATGCTAGTGAACAAGTTCATTCCCGCTCCCAACAAGAAGAGGTTTGCGATGTTATTCATATTATAGATCATATGGTAACCAAATATTTAGAAAGTTTTTGTTATAAATTCGATACTTACATTGCAATAATAATGAAAAGATGAGAATTAAATTTTTATTTTTAAAAGGCTAAAAAACTAAATTGCTAATCAAACAATATATTGGAGCCCAAGAGTAGAACTTTTTCAGGTTTTATATGTGTGTATGTAATTGCAATTCATTAGAGGTGGAATAGATGAGGGTGTAATGAAAATGATTTGGAAATTTTGGCCTAGTATAGATGAATTTGCTTGGTCCAAATCACAATCGATTGATTGGCATAAGGGCAAATGGTTCTATATAGCCTTTTATTTTTGCGGTATCACAAACCTATAAATTATGTGATCTTGGATAAATTTGATGACCTCCCCTTGCGAGATTTCCTTTAGCGGGATGGCCTCTACCCATTTGGTGAAAAAATATGTAGCCACTATAATGAATGTATGTTGTTTGGACGAAGGGAGGTATATTTTTCCTATCTAATATGTGGCCCAACCTCTAAACGGTCAAGGTTCTATGATAGATGTCATTTCTCTTGCTGGTACCCTTTGAATTGGTCCATGCCTTTGACATGCTAAACAACTCTTTGCATACTGGGTGCATAGTTCGCCCATCTTTGGCAAAAAATATCCACTCTTTAACCATCTCATTTTTTTGGCTAGGTTGGTATGCCCTACATATTCCTTCATGCACTTCTGCCATTATTGTTTTGGCATCGACCAAATTGACACATTTTAACAAAACTTCATCTACGCGTTTCTTATACAAATCTTCATCTATTAATACATAATTTAAGGCACGCAACTTAATTTTCCTTTCACTCTTTTTGTCAGGTTTTTCTAGAAATTATTTTATTTCCTCCATCCAATCTACCATATTCCCGTCTTCTATGTAATGGATGCCAAATCTTTTTACCCTTTGTTGTAATGCAGGCAATATCACTCCATATTCGCACATAGATACCATGTTTAATATTTTAGAGTACCCCGAGGCCATTTGAGCCAACTCGTTAGCTAAATCCTTATATATTCTGTTTACATATTGAAGCTCCACTTGGTCAAATTCTTCTAGTGACTCCTGGGCAATTTCATATAGACTTATAACGGAGCTGATTTGGCATCTAAATGTGCCACTCAATTGGTTAATTACTAGCTAAGAATCACCTTTAACGATCACATTCTTAACTCCTATTTCTAGTAATAACTCTAGGCCCATTATAAGTACTTATACTCGACTGGTTATTAGTGCATAAATCATTCAATGTAAAGAAAAACTGGTAGTCTACACCAACAACATTTATTAGTGATACACCTACCCCGCTCCTTTGGCTGTTTTTAAACCATCAAAATATAAAGTCCACAGTTTTACTTTGCACAGATCGATGTCTAGTTCCATTTCATTTGGGACATTGACACATGGATGATCATCTAAAAAATCAGCCAATGCCTGATTTTTGATGGCTTTTAGTGGGATGTATTAAATTTTGAATTCAGACAGAGCTAAAGTCCAAAGACCAATCCTTTAATATAAAATAGGGTGAGAAAACATGTACTTGCAGATTTACTTTACATACTAAATACACAGTCACAGGCCGAAGATAGGCCCTTAATTTTGTACATGTAAAATAAAGAGCTAAACATAACTTTTCTATAGCTGTGTAATTACATTCACATTTAGTCAACTGTCTACTATGATAATAGACTACCATTTCCTCGCCTAACTGGACTTCTTGAGCGACCATACCAGCTATAGATTCTTGCTCAGCCGATATATATATCTTCATTGGCCGTCCTTGAATAGGTAACACCAAGACTGGTGGGTTTGATAAGTAAGTTTTCAGGTTGTCAAAAGCCTTTTGATGTTCTTCATTTTAGATGAATTTGTCCTAACCCTGAGCTTTAGGGAAAAGCAAAAATGCTTTCGTTCGCCCAGCACAATTAGAGATAAAACGCTTTAAGAAATTGACTTGTCTAAAAAAAATTTGCAACTCTTTTTTATTGTTAGGCGACTTGGCCTCTAAAATAGCTTATGCTTTATTTTTATCAAGCTCAATTCTCCTTTTGTGCACCAAGAAACCTTAGAAATTTCCTGCGTTAACACCAAATGCATATTTTAAAGGGTTCAACTTCAATTTGTATTGTCTCATTCGCTCAAATGAGCATTTCAATTGACAAAGATGATCTTCTTCTTTAAGTGATTTGATTACTATGTCATCCACATATACTTCGATAAATTTGTCAATCATATCATGAAAGATTAAATCCATTGCCCTTTGATAAGTGGCCCCATCATTTTTTAGGCCAAAAGACATTACTTCTCTTTAAATAACATAAATGAAACAAAACAATAAAACAACAAAAAATAAGAAAAAATTACAAATAAAGTCCAATAACTTTTTAAAATGTACAAAGTATCTTCTTTCTCCACACACCACACCTCTGTACCACCACCTTTACACAACCAAAAATTAATGGAATCTTGAAATTATTAAAAAAAATGTTGAATTGATTGATTTCCATATGGGAAAGAGAAAATTATACTCCGCGTATGTATATGCATATATGGACATAGAGTAGTAAATAAGGTAAAAGCACAAGCAGATAAGCAGGGCCACCCACTCTGCTTGATATACAAAGCCATGCATCTAGGCTTTCACTTTAAATATCTGTGCTTGAAATAGAAGGCCGTTTGTGTAGTCAAACTTCAATGAGGTGAAAATATGCTTGATTTTGTGGGCAAAAGTTGTTGAGTTGTGTGAAGAAAAGATTATAGGTGCATTTTTGGTAATGAAACTTGGTGTTAGAAATTCAAGATCAAATTTTTCTAATGATTGTTGGTTCGAGTTCATCGATAGAGTAAAACTGAGATCTAAACAATGTTTTTAAGATTTTGCGAGTTTGGTTCTTAGTTTTAGATTATTATTTTTTTGTCTAAAAGATTCATGTTTTTTGAGAGGAGCCTCTTTATACCTAATTAAAGATATAGAAGTGAAGAATCCTATTGATGGGAGCTTACTATTATGGAAATTAGGAATAAAATGGGAAGGAGATTTCCCCTCTCCTTAATTTGCCATTTAATGACAGATTTAAGAATATGAAATTCCTTTTAATTTGCCATTAATGGTAGATTGGAGGCTGTCATTATTAACACATAAAATATTCGTCCACACGAAGGCCCAAAACAAAGGCCCAGTGGAGAATTAAGTGAGGCCCAATAGAGATTGAGTAAAGTGTAAAAGATTTGGGCAAGGACGAGAAAAAGCAAGAACTGGGCAATTGAAGGAACACCAGCATCGCACAACTATTGGAGCAGTTTTCATGCGTGAATGGTGGTCCAAAGTAACAGTTAATCAATGGTAGAGATGTCACAGAAAAAATGGAAAGTTATAAAGAGTTATGGCGAACGTGGCAAATGTAACCAGTTATGTGAATGTGAGGAGTTATGATGAGTTACTTGAGAAGTGGTGTCAAGGTTAGTGGGTAGTTATGACCAGAATTAGTGCTAACCGTGGCGAAAGCATAAATAAGGAAAGAAACAATCAGAGAAAAGAAGAACAACGATCTCACAAAAAATATGTGAATTTACATTTGAAGTCTTTTACTTTCTATTTACAAATCTTGTAATTTTGTGTGCTTGCGCCCCTTGGAGGCAAGTTGTATAATATAATCTTTCTATTCAAACACCTATTATTGAGACTTTGTCTCAAGAGGTCTTATTTTTTACACATCGTCTGAATAATCTTATAATTGTTAGCACGAATCTAAAATTGCGCAAAACAATTTGGGACGCCTAGTGGGACATTTGGTGTTAGAAAGATTGGAGGCATCATGCCTCAAAAGAATTTCGATACGGAGCCAGCAAACCAACAGTCTGTTCATTATGTGATCGAGCAATTTGAGGGTCAACAGGGTACCCCAGAGATGGAGAGACCAAGTGCTAGTCGTTATGATTCAATGACGGAGTTAAGCCCTCCACACCATGCGTGCATTGCTGGGCGAACTCACGCAAGACATTGTTGAACACGTAAGTTTGTAAAACATTCATGCTATGGAAAAACTCACTCAAAATGGAAATAATCATTATGACCAAAATGGAAACAATTGAGTATGTTGAACGAACTTATGAACAAAATGGTAAACCAAGTATGTCAACCGAATCCTTTGGACATAGGAAGTCATTTCCAAACCAGAAGTCTTGTAGGTAATGGTTCACCAACTGTAAATACGAGTCAATAAGTTGAAATGCCTCACATGGGACCAGCCACGGCCAACGTAGGGGGTGCTGAGTCATCTAACATGGGAGGTAGTACTAATATGAGAGAAAACATTCAAAATATGAGACAAAATGTAACACGCATCAATGATGGGGAGAATCCATATTTCAATGGCAATAATGGGCTAAATAATGGCACTTTCATGCCAAACATGGGGCCAAATGTTGTTAGGCCTCAAGCAGTGCCATACGTATACCAACCCATAGGAGTCCCTTTTGATCCCAATGCTATTCTGAGAGATCAAGTTGTAAAAATCATGCAAGATTAGTTGGCTTTTGGAATGCAGCCAATAATTCGACTTACGTACAAAAAGCCTTAATCAGATTGGACAGATCAAACATATCCATAGCCTAGAGGATATAAGGTGCCTGAATTTTCTTTGTTAACTGGTTTAGGAAAAGTGTCGACTTTAGAACACGTAGGATGTTTCACATTGCAATGTGGTGAAGTTACTGACATAGGACATTTCACAATGCAATGTAGTAAAGTTACTGACTTCTACAGGATGAGATTATTCCCAAATTCGCTAATTGGAGTAGCTTTTTCGTGGTTCATTAATTTGCCAGCAAATTCTGTCCAAACTTGGCAGCAATTAGAACAATTATTTCACGCCCTATTTTACATAAGTGAATCCAAAGTCACTTTGGCAGATTTAGTAAATTTGCGTCAAATGCCAAATGAATTGGTTGAATCTTTCCTTCAAAGAATTAAAACGGCCATAAATAAGTGTTTTGTACCTTTATCTGAAAAAGAATTTGTAAGGATCGCTCAGAGTTGATTGAATTTTGATTTCCAAGATAGAGAATTCTCTGATCTGTTTCAACGTAGCGCGAGCGTTATAAGATATGAGCTATTGTTAAGAGAGGAGGAACAAATGAAGAATTCTAGTAAGGAGACCTATTATAGAGACCCGAATTTTGATATGCATATTGTTGACATTAGCCAGGATCAGGCCGAAGTCGAAGTGTATCTAGCCGAATTGATCAAAGGAGACACGTATGTGTGATAATGGCTAAATCAGAAATACCTATCAAGAATGAGCCACCAAAAGAAGAAAATAAAAAGTCTAGAACATTTTCATTTGATATAACGAAAACCGACATAATATTTGATCGGTTATATAAAGATAAGAAAATAAGGCTAATTGAAAAACATAAACTGCCAAACCCTGAGCAAATCAAGGGTAAAAAATATTGTAAATGGCATAATGCATGGTCTCATACGACTAATAGTTGTTTCTTTCTTCATCATGTATTACACGATGCTATTAAGTTAGGGCGAATCATATTTGAATCCAAGATAAAGATGGCAGTGGACGAAAATTCATTCCAACAGCCCATAGATGTCAATAAGGTCATCCTGAATCTGGACAAAATTTGGTCTCCTAAGATTCAAGTTAGTAGTTGACAATGGTGAGGACGAACCACGTCCTAGCGCATTTGAGCATTTAAAAGGAAAGACGATGGTGAGTGAAAAAATGAATTTATGTGCTAGATGCAATAAAAAGATTGGCAATGTCACAGAAAGGTCATATGAACAACAAACTCGTCCAGCTAACACCGCTAATTTTTGTCCATTTGGAGGGAAAGTAAGACCATTCTATGGGAGGCAACATGGGTCGTTTCAGGGTATCAGAACGTTTAGACCACATCCTCAACACCCAAATGTTTGGCATTCATACAATTCTAAAGTGGGGAGGGCGATTCCATTTAATAAAATGACAAGAACCCAACAAAGATGTTTCCAAAGAAACTACGAACAAATGATGAGACAACAACAGTACGTGGAACGTTCAAGAGCTACGATTGAGAGCAAGCTGGCAAATGAGAATGTCATTGAGAATGGAGAAAAAGAAGATACGGAAGCGTCAAAAGAAGAGCTGTTAACAGGGGAATGTCTTGAAAAATCAAAGTTTGAGCATAGAAAGAAGGATGAGGATAATGATGATGCAGGGCAATTGATCAATATTCAGTTTGGCTCTATGCCCCCAGTTATGGCTAATAACTATGTATTGCCCAACGAATTTAAGAATAAAGAACATGATGAAAAGATGATGGGAGAAAATGAAGAAGCAGTTTGTACGTTAGAATGTGGAGAAGGTACATCTGCTGGAAATCAATTCACTCACAGCAATGACGAAGAGGAAGATGATGGAATGATGTCAAATTTTAATTAACTCGCAAGTGTACGAATCTATTAGAATATAGAAAAGTAGTAACGGGGTCGATCCTACAAAGACTGCAATGAGAAAAGTCTAAATTAATCCGAATTAACTATTATTCTGGGCTAGTTGGGTAGAAAGGAATTTGGTTAAAATAATTTAATTTAAAGACTAATTAATTATGCTAAAAAGTTGAGTTGAAAATTCAAGTTGTTTAAAGTACCAAGGTTTCGGAATCCACCATTGTTTAACTTAGCAATTATCCAATTATTGATTAATTTTTAAAAAACAAACGACAACTCGAAATCAATCTATTGTCGTCTTAACATATTTATCAATTATATCCAAAGAAGAAAATCGAATATCGGCTCCCCTTATGCTTCAAACTTAAATTACTTAAGCGTTCCCCACATCAAATTCAATTAAAAGAAAAAAAAGAATCAAAGAATTCTTAAGCATTCTATGTATCCCAAATCGGTAAAAAGATAACGAAAAATCAAAAGAAATTAATAGAACACGTTTAAGCACCAAGCACGAATTAATTAAATCAATTTCTAACAATCAAGAATACATGATATTTAAGATGAAAGAGATTTTATTTAATTAATCCAACAAGAACGAACCATGAAAGTTAAAGCTCTAAAACAGAATTAAACGAATAATAAAATAATCACTTTGTTTAAACAAGATTTCATCGTCTCCCTTGGCTCAAAAAAATTAGAAGAACATAATTGAATTAAGAATAAAAGAATTGATAGAACCCAGCATGGATTGAAGGAGAAGAAATCTTCCAAAAGCTTTTCTTCGCTAAATAATTCTTCTTCCTTATTTCTTGCCGTCTTCTTTTTTCTCCCAAATATTCAACCCCTAATTATGAGTTAATAACTCATATATATATATACTATCCTTATTGTATCTCAAAAGATTCCAAAAGATCCTAAAAATTGCGTCCAAAATGTTTCCTAGTTGAAGTTAAACAAAAAAAAAAAAAAAAAAAAAAAAAAACGTTGGCCAAATTAAGCTTGGGCGATCGCCCAAGCAACATGGTCTGCTCTCTGCGTGTTTCTTTAGTTGCTGGGCGCTCGCCCGCCTAGCTTTAAGCTGGGTGATCGCCCAGCTTGACTCTTTTAAGTTCTTGCAATCTGGTCTTTCCAGTTTTCACAGCCCCCAATTTGGTCATCAAGCTTTGGTTGTTGGTCATTTTAGTCCTCAAACTTTCATATTATCTTCTTTAGTTCTCCAACTTTCCATAACCTCCAATTTGGCCCTTCAACTTTCAATTGAGTACAATTAGATTTTCATACTTTCGAAATATCTTTTAATTTATTGCTCTTTTCGTCCAATCTTCTTCAATTGTTCACAGATGAGTCTAAAACTGAAATAGAAACAATAATAAACTAGATTAAGTAGAAAATCGATAAAATGACATGATAAAAGCTTAGTTTAAAAGTTTGAATAAGTGTACTAAATGTACTTATCAAACATTCCCAAACTAAACATTTGTTCGTCCTCAAACAAAAGTAAAAATAAACTACAAATTTAAACTAAGCTAAAAGAATTAACAGGAATAGAATTTATGTTAAATTTCTTACCATATGCCTCAAGTTTGAAAATAAAGCATCTCTTTTAGAAAGAGATTAAACAACACCACAAAAGTTTTTCACTTATCCGATGCTCGACCTTTAGTGAGTGTGTGATTAGCCAAAAATTGAACTTATACATGTATTAGACCACGACCAATATTGTGTTGTTGATATTTTTACAATCTCGAATCCTTTGTAGTCATTTATTCCTTACACCTCTCGTAAATTATAACGTTTTTAATGCTTTTCTCTCCAATCACGAGGTGTTCTAGCAAACACAATGCTTTTTCAAATGAAGTGGTAAAAGTTAGATCCTTGTATTTTTAGAACTAGACTGGTGAGTGATTTCTAAATTCTCATCTTCAGTCTCTTAGGTTCTAACCTAGTAATCCATACCGAGCACTTCTAACTCTTTTTATTTATTTTACTCATGTAAACAGTCTTACATCATGTGGAATACTTCTCTCTTACTAGCTTTCTATGTGACCCTTGTAGCGAGCTTTGGGCCGATGACTCCCAAGTCAAATGACTATAGGGCACCAGATTTTAAAATACCCTAACAGATCTTAATTGTTCGAGTCCCATAGGCTAATAGAGAAGTGAAAATGTAAAATATATATATATATATATATATATATATATATGACCCTTATAGCGAGCTTTGGACCGATGACTCCCAAGTTAGATGACCCGGGGCACGGGTTTTAAGATACCCCTAACGAGCTTAATTGCTCGAGTAAGATATTTTATTTTATCAGCAGTGAGTAGTACTCAGTTTAGATTCCTTGATTATAACCTATTCAACCAAAGATGAGACTCAGAAAATCCAAACCATCAAAATTCTCATAACACAAGTAGTAACTTTAACACCCCCAAACTATTCTCAAAATAGTTTGGCTACTAGCTTAAGGATTTAGGAATGGAATTGTTCATAATGGTACTCAGTCAACAATATCAACTCATACACTGAAGTCATGTTTCCAATAAATGATAAGTCAATAGTGGCTATGTGCTTCCTTAATCAGGTCTAACATGGATAAGTATTTGGATAAAAGCACAAGTTCAAGTGTTGTCTAATATTCTACTAAAAATGTACTCGATTTTGAACAGATATCATCATTGACAGTAGGATATTCAACATCAACTAGACAAATAAACTATTAATTTTTTTAATCAAAATTATTTGATTATCTGAGACCGAGTGATAAGCAAATTCGAAAGCAATTAAGTATCCTAATACTTTTTAACCCACCCCAAACAAAAACCCTACATTGTCTCCAATGTAATAACAAAATAAAGCAAATAAAGGAGGGAAAAGATCAGTTATTCCCCGGAGATAGATGTGGAGAAAATGGATTCTACTGGCCGAAGGTCCGGTTGAAGTGGACTCGAGATGTAGTGCTAGAGAACACTGTAACATGTAAATTCTTTGTACTTAATTAAGCTCTTTCACTCGTCAAACTCCTCTTTCACACCTGGATCAGTTGTAACACCACACATACCTACTAAGAAAAATTTTAAGAGAAAACACAAATTTTGTTTTTTTTTATTTAATGGTTTTTTTTTTTTTTTTTAAATGGATGGGTAGGATCACTCAAATCAATTTCTTCCTCCCCCTTTCGAGAATTAAACTCCAAATATGGTTTTAATCTTTGGCCATTAACTTTAAAAATATCACAATTTTAGGGGTTTTCAACCTCAATAGCTCCATGGGGATAAACTGTATGAACAATAAGAGGACCTAACCATATAGAACGTAACTTACCTGGAAATAAATGCAAACGAGAATTATATAAAAGTACTTTCTAAACTGGGGTGAATGATTTTCTTATTATGTGCTTGTCATGGAAGACTTTCATTGTTTGCTTGTAGATTTTTGCATTCTCATAAGCGTTATTCCGAATCTCCTCGATTTCTGTCAGTTGTAATTTTCTTTTTGACCCTGCTTCCTACAAATCAAAATTGAATTTCTTAATAGCCCAATAAGCCCGATGCTCAAGCTCAACCGGTAAGTGGCAGGCTTTCCCATACACCAATCTATAAGGAGACATTCCAATGGGTGTTTTGAAAGTTGTTCTATATGCCCACAATATATCAGTAAGTTGTAGAGACTAATTCTTTCTATCAGGTCGAACTGTCTTATCCAAAATTTGCTTTATTTCTCGATTTGAAACCTCCACCTGACCGCTAGTTTGTGGGTGAGATGGAGTTGCAATCTTGTGTGTGATGGAGTACTTTGCTAACAGAGTTTGAAAATATTTATTGTAGAAATGAAATCCACCATTACTGATTATGGCTCGTGGAGTGCCAAAGCGAGAGAAAATATTGCTCCTAAAAAATGTCACTACACTTTTGTGATCATTGGTCCTACATAGAATTGTCTCAACCCAATTGGACACATAATCGACACTAACCAATATGTAAAGATAGCCAAGCGATGGAGGAAAAGGTCCCATGAAATCAATCCTCCATACATCAAAGATCTCAACCACGAGAATAGGGTTAAGCGGCATCATGTTTCTTTTTGAAATGCTTTTCATGCGTTGACACCTATCACATGAAGAACAAAAAACATAAGTGTCACGAAAAAGAGTAGGCCAATTAAAACCACATTGTAAAATTTTGGCAGTAGTCTTTTTAGCACTGAAATGGCCTCCACAAGCTTGGTCATGACAAAAAGAGATAACACTGTAGAATTTACTTTCTGGGACACATCTCCTTATAATTTAATCAACACAGTATTTAAACAAATAAGAATCTTCCCAAAAAAAGTTCTTCGCTTCAGCTAAGAACTTAGTTCTATCTTATTTAGTCCAATATTCGGAAGTTTACCCGTAACAAGATAATAAACTATGTTAGCAAACCAAGCATCAATATTCATAAGTTGTTCATCTGGAAACAACTCATTTAACGATAGTTTTTCCTGTACAGAGTCAAACACAATACGAGATAAGTGGTTAGCTACGACATTTTAAGAACCCTTTTTATCTCTAAACTCAATATCAAATTCTTGTAAAAGCAAAATCCATCGAATCAACCTTGGTTTAGCATCTTTCTTAGTGAGAAGATATTTGAGGGCAGCATGATCAGAAAAAATAATTACTTTACACTCTACAAGATATTATCCAAATTTATCCAAAGCAAATACAACTACTAGCATTTCTTTCTCCGTAGTAGAGTAATTCAATTGTGCATCGTTAAGAGTCCTACTAGCATAGTAAATAACAGAAGACAACCGATCTAATCTCTGTCCTAAAACTGCTCCGATAGCATAATCAGATGCATCACACATGAGTTCAAAAGGTAAATTCCAATCAGGTGGTCGAATGATAGGTGCAGTGGTCAACAATTTCTTAAGTCTGTCAAATACTTCTAAACAAGAATCATTAAAGACAAAAGGTGCATCCTTAACAAGTAAATTCCATAATGGTCTAAATATTTTACTAAAATCTTGAATGAATCTTCTATAAAAGCCAGCATGCCCAAGAAAAGATCTTACTTCTTTCATTGATTTTGGAGGTGGAAGATTAGAGATAAGATCCACTTTGGCCTTGTCAACTTCAATACCACTACTAGAGATAATGTGACCAAGAACAATACCTTGTTTCACCATAAAGTGACATTTTTCCTAATTTAAAAATACTAAGCATACATCTTTGAAAAGTAGCAGGTGCATTACACAAACCAAATGACATTCTTCTATATGCAAAAGTTTCAAAAGGATAAGTGAAAGTGGTTTTCTCTTGATCTTCTGGAGCTATAAGAATTTGATTATAGCCAGAATAACCATCAAGAAAACAATAATAATCATGACCTGTAAGCCTATCAAGCATTTGATCAATGAATGTAAGAGAAAAGTGATCTTTTCTAGTGACTGAATTCAATTTTCTATAATCAATGTAAACACGCCAACATGTAGTTATTCTAGTTGGAACCAATTCATTGTTTGTATTAGTAACTACTGTGATACTTGATTTTTTTGGGACAACATGTACTGGACTTACCCACGTACTATCAAAAATACGATAAATAATTCCAGCATCTAACAATTTAAGTACTTCATTTCTTACCACATCTTTCATGTTAGGATTTAACCTGCGTTGCATCTCTCTAGTAGACCTAGCATTCTCTTCAAGATAGATATGATGCATACAATTTACTAGATTTATACCTATGATATCAGCAATGGTCCATCCTAATGTCTCTTTAGGTTGAGTCAAAACATTTATTAACTTACCTTTTTGTGCATCATCAAGGGAAGAAGAGATAATTACTGGTAAAGTGTTGGCCTCTCCCAAAAATACATATTGCAAAGTGTCAGGCAATGCTTTGAGCTCTAATTTTGGTGGTTGTTGAATTGATGGGATGTTCTTCTTCTCACTTGTTGGAAGTGGCTCAATTTTCTATTTCACTTAGTTGTATCCATGACGGTAATGATTCAAGCAAAACATTCACTTCATTTATAGCACTATCAACTTCAAAATATGAACCAAAATGAGTTAAACACATGTTGAAAGCATCATCACAATTAGTAGAAATAAAAAAATCATCAACTAATGCTTCTATCATGTCAACATCAGCAATATCCTCATTGTCGTATGGTTACTTGTTGACATTAAAAACATTCAATACTATTGTCATGTTACCAAAAGATAGCTACATAACTTCATTCCTACAATTAATAATAGAATTAGATGTTACTAGAAAAGGACGACCAAAAATTACAGGAATATGTTTTGTAGAGTCTCCCTACTGGTTGAGTATCAAGTACAATAAAATCAACAGAAAAATAAAACTTGTCAACCTGTATCAAAACATCCTCTACAATTCCACATGGGGACTTTCATAGATCTATCAGCAAGTTGTAAAATCACAGATGTTGGTTTTAACTCACCTAATTCAAAGTAAGGAAGAAGATTAACACTAGCTCCTAAATCTAGCAAAGCCTTTACAATCTTATGGTTTCCTATGATGCATGAGATAGTAGGACAACCTGGATCTTTAAATTTTGGAGGGGTATTGTTCTGAATTATAGAGCTAACCTATTCAGTTAAAAAGGCCTTTTTGCGCACATGTAATTGTCTCTTTTTCGTACATAAGTCCTTCAAGAACTTAGTATAAGCAAGAACTTGCTTAATAGAATCAAGTAAATGGATATTTATACTTACCTGCTTGAAGATTTCCATGATATGATGGACCGCACTACCTTGCTTCACTTTTGTTAGCCTTTGAGGAAATGGGACTTTTGGAATGTAAGATGACTCATTGTTCTCTTTGGGAGCTTCCTGAACTAAATCATCAGTTGGTGCATTACCTGGAACAACTGGTTGAGATGTATTTCTTTTTGGAATTTCCACTTGGTTGTCAAACAATTTGCTGAGTCTCAAAGTCATGATCGATTTAGCCTCTTCCTATTGGTTGCTTGAATTAGTCCCAATATTGTGCACTCTTTTAGGGTTAGGAAATGGCTGACTAGGAAACTTTCATTTCTCAATAGTTGTTGCCAACTGTTGGACTGATGAGGCCAGTTGTCCCATCATGTTTTTCATATTGGAGATGGATTGTGCCTGTGAGTTTTGGTTAGTTCGCACTTTATTCTTAAACTCGGTAATTATGTGATTCTGGTGATCTAATGCAGCTTGTGTAGATTTTGTCAATTTTTAAATTGCCTCCTCCTATGGTTTTGGTTGTGAAATTTTTTGATTGAATTGTCTGGTATTTTATTGAGGGACTTGACATGTCGTACTATCCTTTTAAACACCATGTGACTAAGAAAATTTGGATGGTCTCTCCATCCTGGGTTATATGTCTTTGGAATAAGGATTGTAAGATGGTTTCCTCATCATGTTGAGGGCATTCGCTTGATCAAAACATGTATCCGCTCGGCAGGAATTATTGGATGTCAACGAGGTTAACTTATGGGAAATATCTTATATCATGTCTTTGACTTCTTTGATTTATGAGCCAGGTTCATTGCTTCAAATCTCATAGATTCCTCTCTTTCTTTGGTTCGGTCAGGAAGATCGACTCATTGTTGTGAATTGTCAGTTTGCTTTTGAAAGAAGCTCCAAATTTGTTGCATTTTTGGACATAAGCTCTCCACCACTTATGGCCATCAACCACTCTTGAATATGTAATAGTAATCCTTCCAAAAATATTGGCATAAGTGCCTTTTTTTCATAGCCGTGATGTAGACATTTCATAAAGAGTCCATTAAATCCTCCCAAGTTTCATAGAATGGTTCTTCGTCTTTTCTGCACAAACTACGAAATTTTCCGTAAATAGCATTAGTTTTATGAGCGGAAAAATATTTTTTCAAAAATTTAGCGACCATTTGTTCCCAAGATGTAATACTATTGGTGCGTAACGTATTAAACCATGATGTAGATTTATCTTTCGAGAGAGAAATGAAACAAACAAAGTTTAACATTATCGGGAGAAACATTCTCATATTTAAATATCTTACATCTGACATATAAAATGTGTCATATGATTATAGGGTTCTTCACTATTTAAACCATATAAAGATGGAAGACAATTAAGCACACTCGATTTTAGCTCAAAATTCCTAGCAGCTATTTGTGGGTATTGTATGCATGAGGTGCTCAAATTAGCTAACGGACTAAAATAGTCCCTAAAAGGTTTCACCTCAATTTCATCACCCATAGCGATTATTACTATGGTTCCTTCAATTTTTTCTAAAGTGGTAGCTCATTTTCGTTGGTGAAAAGTTCTTTCAATTTCACTATTTAGAGGTTCTAGTTTAGTTTTTAGAGATCTATGACACTATAAATATTTTTTGATTTTTGTTTAAAAAAATAAATAAATAAAATCATAAATTATAACTAGTCAAGAATTAAATTAACTAAGACTAAATTAACTTTACGACGAAGTCTCCGGTAACGGCGTAAAAAACTTGATGTCAAATTTTAATTAACTCGCAAGTGTACGAATATATTGGAATATAGAAAAGTAGTAACGAGGTCGATTCCATAGAGATCGCAATGAGAAAAGTCTAAATTAATCCGAATTAACTATTATTCTAGGCTAGTTGGGTAGAAAAGAATTTGGTTGAAATAATTTAACTTAAAGACTAATTAATTATGCTAAAAAGTTGAGTTGAAAATTCAAGTTGTTTAAAATACCAAGGTTTTGGAATCCACCATTGTTTAACTTAGCAATTATCCAATTATTTATTAATTCAAAAAAATAAACGACAACTTGAAATCAATCTATTGTCGTCTTAAAATATTTAAAAATTATATCCAAAAGAAGAAAATCCAATATTGGCTCTCCATATGCTTCAAACTTAAATTACTTAAGGGTTCCCCCTATCAAATTCAATTAAAAGAAAACAAAGAATCAAAGATTTTCTAAGCATTCTATGTATCCCAAATCGATAAAAAGTTAACGAAAAATCAAAAAAAATTAATAGAACACGTTTAAGCACCAAGCACGAATTAATTAAATCAATTTCTAACAATCAAGAATACATGATATTTAAGATGAAAGAGATTTTATTTAATTAATCCAACAAGAATGAACCATGAAAGTTAAAGCTTTAAAACAGAATTAAACGAATAACAAAATAATCACTTTGTTTAAACAATGTTTCATCGTCTTTCTTGGATCAAGAAAATTAGAAGAACATAATTGAATTAAGAATAAAATAATTGATAGAACCTGGCATGGATTGAAGGAGATGAAATTTTCTAAAAACTCTTCTTCGTCAAGTAATTCTTCTTCCTTGTTTCTTGCCGTCTTCTTTTTCCCCAAAAATTCAACCCCTAATTATCAGTTAATAACTCACATATATACTATCCTTATTGTATCTCAAAAGATTCCAAAAGATCCTAAAAATTGCGTTCAAAATGTTTCTTAGTTGAAGTCAAAAAAAAAAGGAAATAAAAAAAACGCTGGCCAAATTTAGCCTGGCACTGGGCGATCGCCCAAGCAACATGGTTTGCTCTCTGTGTGTTTCAGTTGCTGGGTGCTCGCCCAGTTTGACTATTTTAAGTTCTTGCAATTTGGTCCTTCTAGTTTTTACAGCCTCCAATTTGGTCCTCAAGCTTTGGTTGTTGGTCATTTTAGTCCTCAAACTTTCATATTGTCTTCCTTAGTCCTCCAACTTTCCATAACCTCCAATTTGGCCCTTCAACTTTCAATTGAGTACAATTAGATCTTCATACTTTTGAAATATCTTCCAATTTATTGCTCTGTTCGTCCAATCTTCTCCAATTATTCACAGATGAGTCCAAAACTGATATAGAAACAATAATAAACTAGATTAAGTAGAAAATCGATAAAATGACGTGATAAAAGCTTAGTTTAAAAGTCCGAATAAGTGCACAAAATGCACTTATCATGGAATGACTGACATAGAAGAAAAAATTGATTTGGAAGTAGAACGAACAATAAGAGTAATTTCGTATAACAATCTACTCAAACAGCTATACCAAGAAGATAATCCGGTAGTAGGTTTGTTGGGCAAACCATATGAGAGATCATTCGATTATTAAGTTCTGTATAGAACGTCTACAAGAAAGAAAATGGTGCCTCGGAATGAGAAATATGGGTCACCTCCTGTTATAGTGCCTCCACCCACAGGTTGGGAAGAACTATCAAGAAATATCATACAATTTGAGGAAGTAAAAGGAACCCGTGGCAAAGAAAAATTGCAGGTGGGCCTATCCGACGAAGTTGAGGCAGGGGAAAAGAATGAAAAGGTAGAAGTAAATACGAAGGAAAAGGTTGTATGTAAAAAATCGTCAATAAAATTGACTAAGCATCTCAGACCCCTGTATGTCAAAGCTTTGGTTGATAGCATTCCAGTTGCCAAAATTCTCATTGATAACGGGATGACAAATAAATAAAATCTTGTACAAGATGATAAAAAAGTTTGCAAAATCTGAGAACGACCTGATTCCGATGGGAGTGCTACTGGCTAGTTTCAATGGATGAGCTACTTTGGCCAATAGGGTAATGCTGTGAGACATAATAGTGGAGAGTACAACGAGGACCACGATTTTCTTTATAATATATGGTCCTACTAGTTATAATGTACTATTAGGAAAAAATTGGATACATGGGAGTTAGTGCGTCCCTTCCTCGCTCCATCAATGTTTGGTTTTTTGGAACAAAAATAGTAAAGCATAAGTCGTGCAAGCTGATCATATGCCTTTTCTCACAGAAGCTAATTCAATAGAACGATACATCTACGAGGGGTATTATGGGCCAATTAGAGTGGTTCAAGAAGGAGAAGAAACACAAATAGTGGCGCAGAGCAATGAGCCATTCTCAATGGACACCCTCACAGAGCTATTCAACCAAATGAGGCCAAATATAGTGGCATTTGAAGAGCCAATAATTGATAAGAAGATAGTTAAAGAAAATTAATAAAAAGACAATCACAAAAGAATTTTGTTGAAATTAGTGCATTTAAAGCCAAAATTAATGGCTTATAATAAAGAAAGCAAAGAAAAAGTTGAAAAAGAAAGAGCAGTGGTGCTAATAAGGGATAAGCTGGCTGTGCACGGCTTGGAACAGGATTTACAGAACAAAATTAACAAGGTAGATTGTTTAGAAGAAGGAAATTCTGTAGAGGAATTGGATGGCAACTTGGAGAGGATTGCAAAGCCAGGATACGCACAAGCATAAGACCCCTTGACAAAGATAAATCTTGGTGATGAAGGAGAAGACATCCCAACCTTCATTAGCCAGTCGCTCGACAAAGATGTAAGTATTAAATTGATCTCTTTGTTGAAAGAATATAATGATTGTTTTGCTTGGGAATATGAGCAAATGTCTGGTTTAGATAGAAATCTGGTAGAGCATAGATTGTCAACTGAGCCAAGTTTCAAACCACGTAGACAACCACCTAGACGTTTGCACCTAATGTGTTACCAGAAGTAAAGAAAGAAATTGAGCGATTGTTGAAAGTGGTTTTATAAGAATAGCCAAATATGTCGAATGGTTATCCAATATAGTACCCGTGCTAAAGAAAAATAGAAAAATAAGAGTGTGTATAGATTTTAGAAATTTAAATATAGCCACTCCCAAAGATGTATACCCAATACCAAAGGTAGATTTTTTAGTCGATTCCACCGTAGGATACATAATGTACTCATTCATGGATGGATATTCTGGGTATAATCAAATATACATAGTCGAAGAAGACATATATAAAACTGCCTTTATAGTGATTTATTGAGCCGGCATACCATATTCTCCCCTGTCGATGAAGACCAAGAGGAACATCCATGTATACCTCCTCATCTAGATCACTATGAAGAAAAGCATTTTGAACATCTACCTGATGTATGAACCAATTGCGAGAAGCAGCAACGGATAATAGGCAACGGACAGTGGTGAGTTTGGCAGTGGAGAAAATATCTCCAAATAAACGACCCCTTCAATCTGGGTATATTCTTTACCAACAAGGCGGGCTTTGTACCGTTCGATAGAACCATCAGAATTGTATTTGATTTTGTAGACCCATTTACAACCAATGGGACATTGTCCTACGGGTAATGGAACAAGTTGCCAAGTGTTGTTATAGATGAGAGCATCGAGCTCAGCCTGCATTGTCTCTCTCCATTTTAGGTCAAGAACAGCCTGAGGATAGTTAGTGGGCTCACAGAGACTAGAAAGGAGAAATGAGAAGGGAAAATGCGTGAATATGATAAAGAATTAGAGAGATGGTGCCTTGTACCTCGGGAAAGACTAGGTGACGGGGTTGACTACTGGTGGGGTCTAGTGTGAGCGAAGTGCATGGAATAATCTACATGCCAAAGCAGGTTGTCTTTGGGTCATTAGAGCGACGGGTGATAGGAATGGGTGTAGAGTGAAGAGACTCAATGACGGGGTCCGAGCTTAGATGAAATGGGTGAGTGAGAGGGGACAGTCCCTTGTGTGATTGACAGAGGTGAACTGGGAGGAGTGGAAAGGTTGGTACTTAAATTACTTTCTAGATAAGGAGTAGGATTGGTGTGGGTGGTTTGGTTTCTAGAGGGGGTGCAATGGTGGTTGGGTTAATATCTAGGGGATAGAGTGTAGTAAGTAAGGATGGCATGTGAGGAAAAATGGTTTGTTTAAAAGGAAAAATATGTTCATGAATTTGACGTCGCGACTGACCAAAAAAATTTTAGCATCTAAATTAAAAAGTTTGTAACCTTTTTTACTAATAGGATAGCCGACAAAGACACAACGGTTAGCTCGTGGCTCAAATTTAGTTGTAGGGTGAACTACAGTCGCATAACACAAGCAACCAAAAACACAAAGATGATGATATAATGGAGGGTGATGATACAAACATTCGAATGGTGTAAGGTTAGAAAGAAGTGGTGTCGGTAAATGGTTAATTAAATAAACAGCAGTTAATATACATTCACCCCAAAATACGATAAGTAAATTGGATTGCAAAAGTAGAGAACGAGCAACTTGTAAAATATGATGGTGCTTGCGTTTTACAATTCCATTTTGTTGTGGAGTGTAAACGCAAGAACATTGAAATTCAATTCCTTTTGAGAGAAAAAAAGAAGTGAGAGAGATAAATTCTTTTTTATTATCACTTCGAACAATTTTAAATTGTGAGTTAAATTGAGTCTGAATAAAAGTGAAGAATGACATAAGTAATGTAGTTGCATCAGATTTGTGTGTCGTAAGGAATACCCATGTACAACGAGTGAAATCATCAACAATGGTCAAGAAATAACGAGTACCTGAATGTGTAGGATTTTTATGGAGACCTCAAATATCACAATGAATTATTTGAAATGGTAAAGTAGAGGAAATAAAACTTGACGAAAAAGAAAAACGACTCTGCTTAGCTAACAGACAAATCGCAATTATCTTCAAAAGATTCATTAAAAGAAGAAATAAACTTAGATACTAGTCGTAAACTTGAGGGGGTTGGATGGCCAAGTCGGTGGTGCTAGGTGCTTTAGCAGTGTTGGTATGATATGCAGTGGGTGATTTGGAATCTGGTGATATGAAGTAAAGACCTCCACTCTGTTTACCCCAGCCAATCATCTTCCCCGTAGCCAATTTGCAAAACACAATAATCTAGAAATAGAATTACACAACAATTCAAGGACTTGGTAATTTTACTGGCAGATAAAAGATTTAATTGAAAGGAAAGCACATGGAGAACATCTTTTAAAACAATGTCTTTATTAAATAAGATCATGTCGGTAGAGTCAATGGGTACAATAGATCCAGTTGGTAAATTAATAGAAGGTGTGTTAGGTGAATGTGATTTAACAAATAATGTAGAATCGGAAGCAATATGGTTCGTGGCCCTACTATCTAAAATCCAGCAGCTTGACGAAATTGAATTAATAGAGGGAGGACTAGGCAGACCTGCTGCGTTTGCATAAACATCATTATTACCATTAGGCAGATGTGTCATATTAGCCATGGTAGTGGTTAATTGCTGAATTTGGTCGGACGAAAGGCCTGGAAAAATAATTTGTAAGTCGGGGCTGCAGGAAGAAGTAACAGCTGCAAGCCCATGTATATTACTACACATATTGTTCATGGCTGCAGGCATGTTGGCTGTCATATGTGCAATGTGGTAATTCTGCCCCAAAGATTGTAATTGTTGGCTGCCTGATGTTTTGTTACTTCTTGATTTGTAGTTGGGATCATACTTTGGCTTAAAGTTAGGATCATATCTCGGGTGCCCAGGTGGAAATCCATGAAGTCTATGACTTTATCAATAGTGTGGCCATCTTTTTTGCAATAATAACAAAACAGTTCGTCATTGTTAGAAAATGAAGAGTTACTAGAAGACTTTTGAATCAAATTGGAGCTTCAAGATGGTCGCACAGCTGCGGCAACTGAAAAGTTCTCCTTGATTGATCCATTACCGACCTTTCGTTGTTTCTCTTCTTGAGTCACCATGTTATTGGCCTCTCGGATGTCAGGCACTGGTTTCATGAGTAATATTTGTCCTAGGACTGTTTTATATGATTCATTGAGTCCCATAAGGAGTTGTACAAGTCGATCTTCATCGTGTTGTTTATCCATTTTCTTCATTTCATCGCACTTACAACAATCACATGGACAAGGAGGGCGATATGAATCTAATTCATCCCAATAACCTCGCAATTTTGTAAAATAGTTTGCAACCGTCATGGTTCCTTGGACATGCGATGCAATAGATTGCTTAATTTCAAATATGCGGGGTAGATTACCTTGAGAGAAGCATGCTCGAAAATCTTCCAAGCTGTAGGAGTAAAGAGAACATTAGGAACAAGTTCTGGTGAAATTGAATGAGAGAACCATGAAATCAACATGTGGTTTGCCCTTTCCCATAAGATGTATTCATTCGGATTTGATGTTTTAGAAGGTTTCTTGAATCTTCCATCGATAAAGCCTAACTTGTTCCACACCGAAAGAGCAATCTCGACGGACTTGCTCCATGTTGCCCAGTTGTCGCCATTCAGCAATTGAGATAAGAGTGAGATGGATGAATTATCTGAATGATGAAAGTAATAGTAGGTTAAAGGGTCAGGATCATCCTTTTGTTTGGTGGCAGAACTAGGATTGATTGGGGGTTAATTTCTGTATCGGCCATTGATGGAGATTAATTGTGGATTGGTAAAGATGGTAAAAAGAAACTTCGGAAATTATTAGAGACGATGAATTCGCTCTGATACCTTGTTAAGAAAATATTATAATGCATTTGTAATAGGTATTGAAGAAGTAATGGCTATGAAAGAGAATAAGTAATGGCAATGGAAGAGATTATTTTCTATATGTTATTCACCTTTACAAGATACAGTATATATAGAATTATACAAGAGCATATTCTCTAAGAATATGCAAAATATTCTATCATCTAATTTAGGAAAATATACAATCACGGGATTTGTTTCCAACAATACCTTATAGGGTTCTTATATGCCATATTATGATTAATATATATTCAGGGCGTACAATTACGTTATCGGGAATGGGGTCAACATATTAGAAAGAAAGATAAAAACGAGAGATCGTGCCATCACATACATGCATCTATATGCATGCGTACACCATATTCCATGTTGTTATATCTAACCCTAATTTCATTACTTTTTTCAGATCATCATGACTCGTGAATAGAAATGAGAGACCTATGGTAGGATGTGTGAGAGTTAGGAGGTTCATATATCTGTGATGGATATATGGTCAAGAAACGTGAACGAGGAAGTTAGAATTAAAAAAAAATTCCTCCTTTGTGGTTGGTTAGGTAACCTTTTGTATTCCCTAAAATTTTACTAGACTTCAATACCAACATAAACGGACCATGTCACCGTTCACATACTAATAACCTGTACAATTGGAGAACATGTTAGACAACCAAAGACCGATCCTATAAGTGGTGCAATGATTGTAAGCACTCCAATAATCAAGTCAATTATTGAAAATTAAATGTGAGAAATTAAATGGACAAAGAGTTGACCCAAAATGTAAGTATATTGTGCGTACCTTCAAATGCATGAGAAGCAGAGTATTTATAGAAAAATTAACATGGGCATTTTAGTTATTTTTATGATTAAATAATATTGTTATATTTCAATTTTCAAAGTTTCTCAATTTTACCATTTTTATGAATTTTTGAGAATGGATATTATATGTAAGCAAGAATGTTTTATTCACAAAGATATATTGCACTAACATTAGAATTGGACTGTCAGAATCTACACTATTATTTAGAAAGCCTCATTGACGTCTGAAGGTTGGACGAGACTGCATGTGCTATGTTCTTCAATTCTCCATTTATTCTAAGTGTCTATTCTCTGGATGCTACAAATTTCACATCAACTATCTATGCTAAGATATTAAGCTGAATTGGATCCCTTCGTTTCTGACAAGCAGGCACCTAGCTGAATAACCCAACATGTCCTTAATTTCATGCTAATTGTACTTTTTGACCTTACGTGACATTTAGGTATGATGTATACATTTTTAGATATGACATTTACCATTTGTCATTTATTTTATAAACTAAGTATGCAGTTTGAAACTAAGTATGCAGTTTGAACGTGGCTAGATGAACATAAAAGCGTCGTAGAACAAATATACATTGTATGTTGATAAATGCATTTTGTGCACTTATTCGAACTTTGGAACTAAGCTTTTGTTCCGGTATTTTATAGATTTTTTTTACTTAATTTATTGTATTTTTCTTTCTGTTTCAGTTTTAGACCTGTTTATAAGAAATTGGAGAAGAATAGATGAAATTAGCAACAAATTAAGATGTGTTTGATTGCACCATTTTCCATGGAAAATGTCACATCCATAGAAAATAATGTCACTTCAGTAGAAAATGTTTTCCAACTTTGGCTGTTTGATAGAAGGTGGAAAAAGAAAATATTTTCTAATGTACAATCACTTAAAGCATGAATTTGGCCACTTTCTTGGAAAATGTTTTCTCACCATTTTGGTGGTTTTTTTTTCCACCTTACATAGAAATTGTTTTCCTTTTTCACCATTTTCCACCCTCGCCAATCAAACACACCCTAAGATGATTCAGAAGTACGAAGATCAAATTTCACTCAATTGAAGCTTGAAGACTAAGCGCATGTTTGGTAGTACTTAAATTATTTTTTAAGTACTTGTTTATAAGTTGATGGTGAATATGTGGATAAAAATTGAGTTGTAAGTTGTAGGTCCTATGAAATATGTGGATAAAAATTATGTTTGATTATTTTGACCAGCTGAAATTATAATTTAAACACTTCCAAACATGTGCTAAAATGACAAAATCCCCGAACTGAAGTAGCATTGGTGAAATTGACGAGTAAATGAGAAGAAATTGAGTTTTTGAAGTTATGTAATATGACTGCTTCCATATGTAATAAATTTCTAACATATGTAATAGAAGTTATGCATATGATTGCTTCCATTTGACTGAAGTTTCTGCAATTATTTCATTAAGTCTAGTATATATAGTAGTTTTTTTTTAGCTTGGTATAACATTCTCCCAAATTTGTAAGGACAATTAACTTCTTGGTATGCCTACCTATTCGGGTGAGGTAGGGATACAATTTAATGGTACCCAAGTATTAATGATTCTAGTACGTGTTCAGTTCATGATGTTGTATTATAAGTGATTTGTGTAATAAATTAATTAAATTATAATCAACAGAAATATTTAATAAAATATATACAGTAGAAAAGATTGGCCTTAGAGAGTCGCAAAAATCATTGTCCTAAAGTCATGTGGCCTTCTATTCGTGCGGGTATTGTCAGTATTGCACAGCTCCAAGATAAAACTCTTTTAGCTCACATCTGATTCTCGTTTTATGTGTACAACCAAAAGGAGCTAAGAACGAGCCTTTTAACTAGTTGGCAAAAATAAGAAAATAAGTATAGTGTATAGTGTGTATTTCTAATCTTGTTGTCTTGTAATATGTCAAAAACATGAAACTACACTCTGTAATATAGTAGAAAATTCAACCCCCACTTTTATAAAAATTTATATCATTCAAAATGGTTTTAATCATGAAATTAAGGAGTTTTTGAATTTGCTTAAAATTGAAAATTAAATAAAATTTATATGAATATTTAAATTTTTTAATTTTAGGTTACAACAGTCGCTCACAAGACTTAAACATTCACAATCCAAACTTCAATTGCCCCATACACAGTATCGAATTAGGCTCAGTTCATAATGAGTAGTGTTGTTAATGGCCATGCGCTCTTGATTCTAGTAAGAGTTTCTAGAGAATAGCCAAATCCCATAGCTACGACCTCATGTCAACTCTTACATAGGTGAGACCTCTAGGGGCACGTGTGACCTGCACCTCGCGAGAGTATTCCCGTCTCAGTATCCATTCAGAGTTAAACCCTTCCTAACATCACATAATTTAGCACTATCACCATAGGGATGATCACAAATAATATAGTGCAGGTTGTTTCTACCTATTGAACCTTCTTCATGGGATCTCCAATCACAAAGGTTGGGTTACTCCCGTAAGTGACTCCCTTTTAGGCTTAAACCTATCATCCTCGATGATTCATCAACACATTTTTTTGTGTAAGCCCTTTGTTAAGTTGTCTGTCAAATTCTTCTCAAAACTTACAAAATTTAGAGAAATCACACTTTTCTTTAATAAGGCCTTAACTGACTTATGTCTTGCTTGTATATATCTATTTACCTTCTTATTCGAATGAGATTGATTCACAAGTTCTATTACTGCTTTACAGTCACAATGTATAGAGATAGCTGGAATTGGTTTACTTATTAAAGGTATGTCTAGTAATAGATTTCTTAGCCATTTAGAATTAGTACGTGTAGTATCAAACGCTATTAACTCCGATTCTAGAGTATTTCTCGATATAATAGTTCATCTTTTTGAACCTCAAAATATAGCTACACCACCTAACATAAATACATATCTAATAATAGACTTGATATCCACATTGTCAGTTATCCAATTTGCATCATTATATCCTTCAACTATATTTGAATTTTTTTATAATATATAGAATAATCTAATGTACCTCAAAGATATTTAAGCACTCTCTCTAGTACAAACCAATGTTTCTTATTTGGATTGTTAGTAAAACTACTAAGCCTCCCAACAACAAATGATATATCTAGTCTTCTCCTATTCGCCATATACAACAAAGACCCAATTAATTGAGAATACTTCAACTGTGAAACTGGTTCTCCTAAATTCTTCTTCAAGTGCACATTTGAATCATATAGAGTAGATACTTGTTTAATATCATAATACCCAATTTTTTTTTAATATCTTCTCGATAGCACTTGACTGATTCAATAGAATTCATTCAGATGTTTTCTTTAATTCCATTTCTAAAAATTATATGAGCTTCTCCCAAATTTTTCTTCTTGAAATTCTTAAACAAATATTTCTTCACATCATTAACAATACCTAGATTTGTCCCAAATACTAATATGTCATCTACATATAAACAAAGTATCACATGATCATTATTATCTTCTACAATACACACACTTATCATGTCCATTGACCTTAAATCCATATCCTAGTATAACTTTGTTGAACTTTTCATGCCACTGTTTAAAGGTTGTTTTAACCCATGTAATGACTTCATCAATTTACATACATTATGTTCTTGTCCTTTAACTTTATAACCCTCTGGTTGATCTATATATATTTCTTCATTTAAGTCACCATTCAGAAATACAGTCTTAACATCTATTTGATAAATAATCAACTTATGAACAGTAACTAATGCTAACATAGTCCTAATAGTAGTTATTCTGACAAGGAGAATATGTATCAAAATAATCAACTCCTTCACTTTGAGTGAATCTTTTTCAACTAACCTAGCTTTATATTTATCAATATTACCATCAGGTTTCAACTTTTTCTTGAATACCTACTTACATCTTATAGCCTTATGTCCTTGAGGTAAATTACACAAAACCCAAGTATTATTTTGTATAATTGACTCATATTCATCATTGATAGCTTCTTTCTAATAGGTGTATCTATAGATAACATATCATCTTTATAAGTTTTAGGTTCACTTTCAACTAAATATGTGAAGAATTCTTCTCTAAAATTTTTCTCCGTTCTATTCCTTTTACTTCTCTTAAGTTTAGGTTCAGCTTCTAAAGATGAACTAGATGGAGTATTATTTAAAATCACATTCCTAGATGTAGAGAGTTCACTTGGAATCATAGTCTTAAAAGGAAAAAACATCTTCAAAATATGTAGCATCCCTAGCTTCTATAATAGTATTGTTCGAAAAACTACTAACTTCAGAATTTACAATCAAAAATCGATTCGCAGTACTATTTTGAGCATATCCTATAAATATAACATCTACAGTTTTCGGTCTTATTTTCTTTCTTTTAGGATCAGCTATAATAACTTTAGCTAAGCACCCCCACATTTTCATGAAACCTAACCTAGAAAACCTCTTTTTCCATAACTCATATGGATTTTTAACATTATCTTTAATAGTCACCTGATTCAATATATAACAAAAAGCTAGAACAACGTCACCCAATAAATTCTCGAGTGCTCCAAAACTTATTAACATAGCATTAACCATGTCCATCAAAGTTATATTCTTTCTTTCAGCAACCCCATTAAATTGTAGTGAATAAGGATGTGTATTATACCATTATCTTCACAAAAAACATTAAGACCATACGCAATATACTATCCTCCTCTATCAGTTCTTAAGACTTTTATCTTATTCTCTAATTGATTTTCAACCTCAGTTTTATAGATTTTGAACTTATCAAAGACTTCATCATTAGTCTTTAATAGATAAACATATCAAACTTAGAATGATCATCTATAAAAGTTACAAAGACTTATTTGAATAAAAAATGTCACTATGAATCAACTCTAAGAGATTTGTATTTCTTTGAACTATTTTATATGGTTTCTTAGTTTGTTTAGCTTGTATACAAACTTCACACTTTCTATTATCAACTTGAACTTTTGGAATCAAATTTAGATCCATTAATATCTTGATCTTCTTATGACTAACATGTCTCAATCTTTTATGCCACAAACAACTAGATTCAACATTAAGAACAATAGTAGAATTTTGATAATTTTCATCAACAACATTCAACTTAAACAATTCATCACTAATATATCATTTTCCAATGAATACATCATTCTTAGTTATTACAACTTTATTTGACTCCATTACAACTTTAAAATCTCTTTGAATAAGATAAGATCCACTAATTATATTTCTTCTAACTTCAAGAATATGCCGAACTTGATCTAAAACCAAAGTTTTGATCTATAACCAAAGTCTTTCCAGAAGTCATTTTAGCTCAATTCTTCCAATTCCTATAATCGAGCAATAGTATCATTTCCTAAAGTTACGCTTCCTCCACTTGAAGTCTGATAAGATTTAAATAAACTTTTATCAAAATAAATATAGATATTTGCTCTAGAATCTAACCACCAATCATTACTTTTATAAGTAAAATTGACTAAAGAGGTTAATGATTCACATCTAATAGAAGGTTCACCGTCTTCCAATATATTCACTTGATATTTTTAAGATTTAGACTAAGGCTTGTACTCCTTAGTTTTACGTGATTCGTCATTCCGCACACAAAACATGGCTTTGATTCTCCTTTACCTTTGTCTTTGCCATCCCTAGTGTAATTATTCTTTGGTTGAAAATTTTTCTTATTACGGTGAAAGTTATTCTTGAACCTAATATTTTAAGACTTAAACTGTTTTGAAGTAGTAGTAGAATTTTTAGAATTTTCAACCAAGTTGCCTTAGCCTTCATCCCATCACCTTGGCTTAAAACATTTCTATGTTGTTCTTTACTCTCAAAGAATTAAATACTTGATTTAATGCCATAATCTCTTGCTTATGTCTAAAACCTTTAGCAAAGTCCGACCAAAATAGTGGACGTTTATCTATAAAACATGACACCTTATAATCTTCACTAAAATTTGACCATTTCTCTTCCACAAGTTGTAACAAATCTTGAAATTCATGAATTTGTTCATTAATATTTTTTCCATCTACCATAAAATATTTATTAGAGATTGATGTATTAAACCTATTTACACCAGCATCACCAATTCCATATACATCATCTAAAGTTTTCCAAAGCTCTTTAGAACCAGTGATATTTTGATAAATATCATAAAGGCTAGCTGAAAGAGCACTAATAATTCGATTATGACAATGAAATTCAATTTGTTCGGAATTGAACCATGATGTGGACATTCCACATTCATTAGTTTCTTCTATGGCAGAAATTAACCCAATAACAGTCAACCAATATTTTATTTGTTTTTGCCATCTCTTAAAATTTTTTCCATCAAAACTTTCAGGCTTAGTACTAATTGTATCTTCACGAGATGCTATTTCTTACACTAAGAATTACTAAGGCAGAGAAGAGAAGTAGCTGTATAGATATAAGTTTGTCAATATCACAATTAAGCCAATGATATATTTAGTTAAATCAAAACTTAAGTTTCAAATAAAACAATAACATTCACCAAGAAATTAAAGAACAATTCAAAATGGCAAATAAGTGCAAATAAAACCTTTATTAGACTAAATCAATTTCTAGTGATTAAATATTACGTGCAATTAAATTGAAGCTAAAACTTAAAATTCAATCAAGTGCAAACCTAATTGAGTTATTCGAATTAACGCACAATAAAATTAAAAATAATAGAAACTTAAACACAAGTCAATTTTTATTTTCTTAATCTAATCAAGGAGTAATGTAAACAAAATTAGCAACTGAACAATACTAAAATATTCAATTCTACAAAACTTTTTGGTCATACAATTATCTTTTATATACTAACAGTAAATTAATGCACAATAAAATGATGTGCATCAAACATTTAATAGGAGAAACTGTATTTTTTTGTTTTATTATTATTTTTAAATATATGTTACCAAATTCCTCTCTCATATATTTATGAGTCTTATCAATAATGAGAAGCTAATAATCTAAACCAATTTGTTGCTTTTGTATTATATTTGTTGTAGATCCAAGACGTATAAGCACAAAGTTGAAGAATAAAATAAACTTAATAACAAAAGCACTAAGTCTTAATAACAAACTCTCTTCTTTTCAAATATTGTGCCAATAATTTGAAATTAAAATTGATGGCACAATTAGGTTGTGTTTGATTGCAAGTGGAAAATTTGGGTGGAAAGAAAATATTTTCCATGGAAATGAATTACCAAGAAAATTTAGATTGGAAAATGTTAACAAATTTTACATGGAAAATAAATGGGTTGGAAAAGGTTAACAAATTTTCCATGGAAAATAAATTCTCCTATCCCACCAAGAAAATATTCCACCAAGAAAATATTTTCCTTGAAAACAAGGAAAATATGGCCAAAAGTGGAAAATATGGAAAAAATTTTCCATGGAAAATCAAAAGTTCCAATCAAACGAAAGATGGAAAATAGGTAAGAAAATGCATTTTCCATGGAAAATTTTGCCAATCAAACATACCAAAGCTGGAAAATGGGTGAAATTTTTCATTTTCCATGGAAAATGAAAGGAATCAAACACACCCTTAATTCAAAGTTAGATTAAAAATGAGTCTAAAACTTTTTGCACCAAGTTATTAAAATAAAAATATGTGTTCAACTTAAAATATTGATGGGAGTGCAATATTGTCAATGAAAAGAAAGTTTATGTAAATTTTCCACAATGTAAAAGTTCATGCAATAAGCAGTGTTCTAAAAACCGTGCCTAGGCACCAAGCGTGACCTCCACACCTCGCTTAGGTCCTAGGCGCACGCTTTTTTAGTCAAATATTTTTTAACTAAAAAGCTTGCGCCTAGGCGTGCCTAGGCTCGCATATGCGCGCTTAAATACACTTATGCGCGCCTAGTCTCGCTTAGGCACCTATTTTTTAGTTAAAAAATTTATTTATTTATTTTTTTTAAATTATTTAAAATGATATTAAAAATATGAAAACGATTTTTCACGCTTCGCTCTTCCCTCACCCTCGCCTAAGCCTTGCCTAGGCCCAAAAAGCTTGAAGCTTGGCCTCCACACCTAACCATGTTTTACGCTTTTTAGAACCTTGCAATAAAGTAATTAAAAATTCTCCAATATTATGAAAATTGATAACACAGTTAAAAATGAATTTTACTACACAAATCAGAACATGACTTTAGATTGTTGTACTGTAAGTGATTTGTGTAATAAATTAATTAAACTATAATTAACAGAAAATATTTTATAATACAGAGTTAGAAATGACTAGCCATATAGAATCGCGAAAATCGTTGTCCTAAAGTTTTGTGGCCTTCCATTCATGCGAGTATTGTCAGCACTGCACAACTCCAAGATAAAATCCTTTTAGCTCATAGCCGATTCTTTTTCTATGTGTACGACCAAAGGGAGATCAGAACGAGTCTTTTAACTAGTTGCCAAAAACAAAAAAATAAGTATAGTCTATAGAGTATTTTTCTAATCTTATTATCTTGTAATGTGTGTAAAATATGAAACTACACTAATTTTTTATAGTAGAAAATTCAATCCACACTTTTATGAAAATTTATGTCATTCAAAATGGTTTTAATCATGAAATAAAGAAGTTTTTGAATTTGCTTAAAACTTTAAATCAAATTTATATGAATATTTAAATCTTTTAATTTTAGATTACAACACATGATGCTATGAATTAATGGTATTCATAGTAAAATTTATATTTCATATTGTAAGTTGTAACACTATATATGAGAAAATAAATAGACGGAGGACTGTTCTAATACCTCCAAGTGGGCACTACATCTTGCCCACTTGGGGATGTGCCCACTTGGGGGTATTAGAACATTATTCTAAATAGACGTAAAATCAAAATAAATAAATTGACTGTGTCATAGATTAATTAATATTATTGGAAAAATCCTTCCTACCTACCCAAAGTGAAAGTAAGTGTCAAATATTTTGTTCTAAATACACTTAACGAATGATGAACCAATGCAACACTAATCCAATAAGCAAAAGACGATCTTTAGATTTTATTTTTATTACTCTCGGAGTGTATTTGGAGTATTTAGTACTCGCTATCAACATTTAATTGACAAATGTATTAAATAAGAGTAATGTTATTTATATTAAATGATATGTCGAATAAAATAGATTTCATATCACACATTTAATATTTTCACATAAACTGATAATAATAACTAGTTGTGATAAATAACATTATTCATTAAATAACTGAGATACATTGTTTAATTGGACCGAAATATGCATATGTCAATTAAATATTCATAGGAATTACTAAGTTCCATACTTTAGGAGTAGCATAATTTTTTTTTTTTTTTTGGCATCTTTGACATGTTGCGATAAAAGAAAATGAAGAAGTTTCTCTTGTTTTAAATGCTTCTACAATGGACTATTACCTTAGTAGTAAAGTAAACAAACAACGAGCTTTTGACAAAAAATTGACGGCTCATAAGTCATGGACCCCACAAAATTTGTGGGTTGGGGTTGAAATAAGCTAAATAAGTAAGTCAAATTTTTATCTGACTTATTTGTGTGAGATCCACTCTCATATAATTTTAACCACATAATTTGTTGAGGTCCATGATTTATATACATGTCAATTAAATATTCATAGGAATTACTGAGTTCCATACTTTAAGGGTACTAGAAGTTTTTTTTTTTTTTTTTTTTTTTTTGACATCTTTGACATGTTGTGATAAAAGAAAATGATGAAGTTTCTCTTGTTTTATATACATGTCAATTAAATACTTATAGAAATTATTGAGTTCCATACTTTAATAGCACTAGAAGTTTTTTTTTTGCATCTTTGACATGTTGCGATAAAAGAAAAGGATGAAGTTTCTCTTGTTTTGAATGCTTCTACAATGAACTGTTACCTTAGTAGTAAAGTAAACAAATAGAGAGCTGTTTGACAAAAAGTTGATGGCTCGTAAGTCATGGACCCCACAAAATTTGTGGGTTGAAATAAGCTAAATAAGTATGTCAAATTTTTATCTGACTTATTTGTGTGAGACCCACTCTCACGTAATTTTAACCACATAATTTGTTAAGGTCCATGATTTATAATATATGAATTTATTTGTCAAACATGTTCGAAGTCTTGATTTCGCGTTGTTTGGTTTAGTTTTAAAAAAGGATTAAAAAATTTAAAAAAGGATAAAAAAATTGAGATCAAATTCAGCAACTAAGAGCACCTCCAATGCACTCTGTCTATTGTAATTTATGTGGTAAGTAATATAGACGGACTTCTAATCTATGTAGTACTACGTCTATAGAATAGACGGTGAAATTAAAATTTATCTCCAATACATTCCGTCTAAAAATAAATTTGCTGACACACTCCGTCTAAAAATCCGTTTAAATATAGACGGACTTCTAGATAGAATCTATAGTTTAATGTGCCACATTAAATAAATGGAGTCATTTTCAGCATGCATTGGAGATAATTTTTTATAACCCCGTTTATATACTTATGTGGTACGTCTAAAAAGTAATAGATAGAGTGCATTGGAGATGCTCTAAGGGGGGTGTATTAATCTAGACTTTTAAAGACTTTGATTGACATTTTTCAAGTGATTGTCTTTGATAGATTTCATTAACTTTTATTGACTTTTATAGATTTTAAAAAACTCCTACAAACTTTTATAGATTTGTATATATTTCATTTTGAAAGATTTTCCTAGACTTTCACAGACTTTTATTGGACTTTTATAGAAAAAAATGTTTTATTTAATTATTGCAAGTAACTACGTCAAAAGTTAATGATATAAATTATTAATTCACTTTATTTTTTCTTATGGGTAAAACTATAAACTTTCAAATAGCTTGTAGATAAATTCAAAAAATAATGGCATGCAATTCTTTTTAAAAATATTTTCCAACAAAAAATTTATCCAATTTATAATCTTCCTTTTTATTTTTAATAATCTATTGGTAATATATCATTATTAATAATGACAATTGCATAATAAATAACTAAAGTATCAATTTACGAAGAAAAAAATGCAACCATTATATAGAAAAAACAAGAATGAAAATGAAAAAAAAATACATTAATAAAAAAATAATTTTTAACCCGATGATATTCATTAATAAACTATAATAAACAATTATATAAGAATTTAATTATAAATTTATCTTTTTTAATAAAAAATAAAAAAACATTGAAAAAAAAAAGAGAAAAATAGTTATGGGAATATTGAAGAAAAAAATCACATTGTCTCTAAAAGTTCATAGAAGAAAAAAGAAGAAAATGAAAAAATGATTAGGAGAATATTGAAAAGGGAAAAAAAAAAAAATCAAATCGACTAGAGATAAAAATATTAATATTTTTTTTCATAAAAAATATTGGTAAGTTGATCATGGTTATAGGATTTGTAGATGGACAAAGAAAGAAAGAAAAAAAAATAGTAGGAGAATATATTGAAGAGGGAAAAAATCACATTGAAGAAAGAGAAAAATATTAATCTTGATTCTACAATTTGTTGAAGGAAAAAAGAAAAGAGAAGTTGCATATAGAATAAAAATAAGAGAATGAAATATATATATTTTTTCCAAAGTCTTTCAAAATCTTAGTAGTGAATGAAAGAGAAATTGTGATATCGTTTATTTATACATTGTGCTTTAAAGTTAGTACACATAAGATGATTTATAAAGTCATTAAAAGTCATCGATATTTTGAATACCCATGAATTTCGTAGGATTTTAAAATGTCTGAATTTAATATCGCATGATTTTATAAGACTTTCTAAAAGTCTTTACAAATCTACTTTTATAGAATTAAAATGTCTAAATTGAATACACCTAAACTTTTAAATTCTATAAAAGTCTTTAAAATTTTTATCAAGTCTTAATTGAATACACCCTCCTAATTTTAACCACATATTTCATAAGATCTACAACTTTTATTAATTTTTTAACTACGTAATTATCGACTGTATGGAGGTTTACTCCGTTACAAGCACAAAAAAAGTACTCATTTGTCCGTCACTACGTCTTCATCTTCTCAAACCAAAATCCATATATCTCTCTTTATTCCTCAATTTTTTCTTGTTGTTCTCCATATTTTTCAAAATCAAACATCCTTCAAACAAAACTCTTCCTCTTCCTCTTTCTCAATTTTCAACATTCTTCTCAACTTTTTAATTCATTAAAATCGTCTACGGTCGAATCCCACCGCAAAAAACATTATACTAGTTTATTAACTTTGTCAAAATTTGTTAAAATTTTATTAAGTTTTGTCAAAAAAATTTCATTTATACCTAAAGTTTTTATCGAGCTTTTGTAAGTATATTGTTAATTTTTAATATTTTCAAATATTTTTTATTTTTTAATTGTTAATAATTAAAATATTAAAGTAACAATTGCAATAAAGATAAAAAAAAATAGTTGTTGATAACATGTTGTTTTATATTGTTCGATGTTGATATTTTATTTACATTCATAGAAGTACAATTATAATATTTTCGTCTCGATGATTTGAATTTTAATACGGTAATAAAAGTTACAATTTTTCCATTCATTTTTTTTAAATCAATTTCTCATTTCCTTCATCTACGTAAGGCAAAAAAAAGTTGATATTGTCTTTTCACCTTCATATTTAATTTAATATGTTAAATATTTACAAATTTTAAATTTACGTTTAACAAATTGTTAAAAATTTAATGTACAATAACAATGAACAAAGTAAAAGAGTAACAAATAAATATTAAAAGATAATTGAATTCATTTAAAGAGTTTTATATGGTATCAATAATAACTTGAACACAATAAAGACCTTTTGATGATTGACAAACAATTGATATCAAATCTTATAGTATTAATAATCTCCAAAGTTGCATTTTACGAATAATAAAATTAATAATTACTAATTTTATTGTGAGAAAAATGTAATAATCGATTACATAATATTATACATTTGTTGGAGTAGTAGTTCTTTGTGAACAATATTCTTGTGTATGTTCTCTTTTTATCGGGACGTGTTTGATTTGACGTAAATGAAACGTCATAAATGTGAGTAAGAAACAAAATTAAAGAAGTTACAATATTTGACAACTATAATTTGAATTTTAAATACGGTAATAAACAAAGTTACAATTTTTAGCATTCATTTTTTTTTTTGTTGAAACTCATTTCTCATTCTTTTTATCTACTTAATGCAATAAATAAATAAATAAATAAAAATTGGGCACGTAACCAAATAACTCATTAATGAATACTAAAGGTTAATCTCACTCCTAAGTCACGTAACCAAACACTCATCTCTCACTCCTAAGTCCTAACAATTCCGCCCCGACCCTGACTCGCTATCGCACTCTCATAAAGCAAAACTCGACAGCAGAATCCTCTCACAAACCCTAGAAAAATGTCGGGCGGGTTTTTTCGGGTAAGAATTTCCTTTAAGTTGTTCGAAAATCCGTTATTTAAAGTTATTTATCTCAATCGAATTTCTTTTTTCTAAATTAAAAGTTGTGCGGGTTTCGCGAATTTAGATCTTCCTATTCAAGTGTTTAGTTGTTAGAATATGGGTAATATTGTTTCAATTTCAATTAGGGCACGTCGGCCGATCAGGATACTCGATTCTCGAACAAGCAAGCCAAACTGCTCAAATCTCAGAAATTTGCTCCTGAATTGGAACACCCGGTTCGTCTTTGTAATTTTTCCATTTTTCTGCGCTCATTTGTATGCTTATTACTTATGATTATGACTATATTATTTATTTATGTAATTATTTTTGTTTATTTAGTTTTTGTATGAAAATGTACTTAGGTGGACATGAAGAAAAGTTAAGATGGATATCGTGAGTTGAAGGGGTTGCCACACTGAATTTTTCTTCTTCTTATATTTGGTTTCTTCTGAGTTTTTGAATTTATAGGGGGGAACATGTATTGAATAATGTTGAATTTGTTATGAACGTTGAGATGTGTTTTTCAGGTGGAAATGGCAAAAGTGAAGATGGATGTTATGAAACCGTGGATTGCAAAGCGCGTGACTGAGCTTATTGGATTTGAAGACGAAGTTCTTATTAATTTTATTTACGGTCTACTGGAGGGAAAGGTATTACAAAACAATGACTTGTATTGTTTAGTTGAGTGTCGTCAAATAGTTGATTTTATTGTTAGATGATTGTTCGAGTGGAAATGTGAATTATAGAACTTTTAGCCTCACTGTTTTCCAATGCAGAATCATCTCTTACGTCTTAAGATTAAAAATTTTAATATACTGTGAACAACCTTTGATGGTTGCTATTTTTGATAGGCAAGTGAACCATTGGTTTGTTATGCTGTTAATTTTAGAGAATGCTTCTGCATTGGATAACAGTTGGTGTGAATACGATTGGGTGCAGGAAGTTAATGGGAAGGAGGTTCAAATTTCACTTACTGGATTCATGGAGAGAAATACTGGGAAGTTCATGAAAGAGCTTTGGTCACTACTTCTGAGTGCACAGAAAAATGTGAGCGGTGTTCCACAGCAGTTTCTGGATGCTAAAGAGGAGGAAACTAAGAAAAAGAAGGTCCGCCCATTCTCCCATAAGTTTTTGAATCTTCTATTTATATCTGTGGTGCCTCTTTGTCTAATGATGTGTCATGGGGTGTTACAGGCAGAGACTGATCGTATTGCAAATGAAATTCAAAGGAAGAAAGAGAAGGAGATGCAGGAACTTGAGCAAGAGAAAGATAAAATGGTAATTGAAAACCTTTTTTATGCAAGAGTTAGATTATATAGAACTCAAATTTTGTTCCTCACTTTCTTATGTGTTTCATTGTGTTCAGCTTGCTTCTGTTTCTGCAATTATGTTGGTCATGTACTTTACTTCAAACTGCTGTAGGATGGTGATGTTGACATCTCAAGATACAAAAATGCTGGTCCGGAGCTAAATTCAAAGCATGATCCTAGGTCTTCCAGCCCCCAGTTGGCAGATGAGAAAGAGCGCCGTGAGAGAAATGGCCGGAGAAGACGAAGCAGGTAGGAAGTAACTGGACTTGCTAATTACTCAAAAACTTGTAAGGGTGCTCAGTTGGTAGGGGTTTGATTATATTTTTGAAGTGGCTGAAACTCTAAACAGAACAAAACTGAAGCACTTCTTGATTCGCATTTACTCCAATTTTCTATTGCTTAATTTGTTGCTCTTAGGCTTCGTATATTTGATGGGAAAATGTTATACGGGAAACTATCTCCCAAGATAAATGAGTTAACGGAAAGAAGGATGGCCAAAGGATATGGATAGAAGCGAGGTCTGGTAAACTGTCTTGAAGCTCATCAACAGTGATTTGGACAAGAATTTTGGGAAGTTGGGGGCAGTTTTGGGTTAATTGGTTTATGCCAGATAAATGGCTTTGCATGTAAATATTCTTAGAACTAGAAAGAAAGAGTAAGGAACTCAGAAATTACTAGATGAGGATGAGAGAGCTTTGCCCATCCGAGCGTAGGTCGGAATCATACTATTAATTTCAAATTCTCATGCGTTAATTCTGCTGACATGAACTTTCCTACTTCCATAAGGATTTGGACTACAAACAGTAAACTTAAAGTCTGGAATCTTTGATATCTAGAAATTATTTGGGACTAACTAGGACTCTGGGATTCGTTATAAAAAGCGACTTCTAAATATTTTTCTAGACCAATGAGGACTTGTGCAATGTAAAAACATATTAAAAATGAGTACAAGGTGACTGATGTTGGGTTTGTTATAGGTTTCCAAAATGCTGTCTTTTCCACGCGATAAAGTTCTCTTACCCAAGTATAGGTTACTTGCTACATAAATATGTTGAAAAGTGTCTAAATCACCTTATTGATGAAACACTCATGTTCTTTTGGGGCTCTTTGGGGGATTTCACCACCATATGATATTTGGTCTTTTTGCAAAAGTTATGAATGCATTGATAAGTGGGCTCAAGCGATTTTTTGTTGCATATATTAATTTCAAGTTTTTTTAATCTTTCCTTTTACTAATCTTTTTCTATGTTCCTTTGACGAAGATTGTATATTATTAGATATATGATGAGCCACTTTATGTAAAAGCTCAAGTTGTTAGAGAGACGACAAGTAATTTTATTTAAATTTAGTTTTCAAAACGCCCCTCTTGGAATAGACTAGACTCATTTTTAATCAAATGCCTAACGTGTGCACAGTTTTAATAAATGCATGGGGGATGAACTTGATCATTAGCGTTGCCTCGTAGCAACGTTGTGGAACTTGATCCCATGAACTTTCTTTGCTAAAAGCTTAAGCCATTATAATGGGATATATTTATTTATTTAGTTTATTTTTCAACGTTTTGGGATAAATTTAGTGTCTTCGAATTAAAAATGTCAATTGCCCTGTAATTCTCTACGTTTAGAACTCTACGCGATGGATAAGCATATGAAGAAGCCACAAGAAAACAGTGATTTAGTTATTCTTTTCTTCATTTACTTGGACCCATCTTATGAAAGAACCTTCGCAATATGCATGTTACACCTTCTACTCTCATTAGAGCTTGGAGTGTCACGCTGAGTACTATTGACATTAGCAAAAACTTTTTATCTTGCCCTTGCCCTGTTACAGTTATAATTTTTAATTTTTATGATAGCATTTTTATTTTCATTTGTTTGTTTATTTTATTTTTGTTCCATTAATGTTTAGTTTTCTATCTTGTGGGTCAATTGGATTAGATGCTGGTTAAACTTGTAAGCAACCTTAGACTGGGCCTAGGATGGTTTTGAGTAGACAAATATTAATTGTAGAACTTTTTAATATGCTGACGGCATGATTTAGAATGATATTTGTTTCATTTGCACAGGGTTTCACAATCTCCAGATTCAGCTGACCGTTCCCCATCTGCAAGGTACTATTTTGATCATGATAACCTGTGGTGTTCTCTACTACTTAAGTTGCTCTTGTTCATCAAGAATATCCAGTTTTAAGCTATTGGTTCCCTTTAGCAGAAGGATGCCTTTGCGGTCAATTAGCAAGTCCTTTTCCAATTCTAGAAGTTATTCAGAGTAGGTTAGATGTCCGAAAGAGTGCTCATAATTTCAATAGATTTTGATTTCTTATTTGGTTCCCATTTTAGTGAAAGACGGAGGTCAGGAAGTATATCTGGATCACCTCCACCAAGAGGGCGGTCCATTTCATCTGAGAGGCCACGTCGTTCTTCGCCAAGACTGTCTGGGACACCTAGGAGGCATTCGCCTCGTTTCTCTCCTCCACCAAGGTATAGGTCAACCCGCTCTGGGCGAAGATCTACGTCACGTTCAAGGCACAGGACTCCTTCTCCTGCACGATTTAGAGTTCGTTCCCCTCTGCGTCGCAGATCGCGATCTCCTTTGCGACGTAGATCAAGATCTCCTTTGCGACGTAGATCACGATCTCCCATGTGGCGCAGATCAAGGACGCCAATACGAAGATCACCATCACCTGTGCGACGAAGATCACCAGTGCAATACAGGGCTCGGTCTCCTGTGCGACGCAGATCACCATCACCTGTGCGACGAAGATCACCACCTCCTATGCGACGAAGATCACCGTCTCCTATGCGACGAAGATCACCGTCTCCACTGCGTCGTAGGCTGCCATCCCCACGTCGTAGGTCACCATCTCCTTTAAGAAGGCGGCACCGACGATCACCTTCAACTCCGCGGCGCCAGTCTATATCTCCAATTCGACGCAGGTTCCCAGTGCCCAGTCGAAGAAGATCTATGACCCCTGCCAAACAAAGGTCTCCTTTAGTGCAAGAATCTAGTTCCCCCTCTCCCAGCTCCCTTTCACCAGTCAGGAGGCGATCACTGAAAAGCCAGAAATCACCTCTACCATCTCCCAGAGAAGCAATCAGGTACTTTAGCATGTTAGCTGCTTTCAGTCCTTATGAATTTTTATGATATTTGTATTTTATTTTGTTTTCAAGCCTATGAATTTTTATGATATTAGTATTTTATTTTGTTTTCAATCCTATGGTTTGCGCGTGTTTTTGTTATAGTTACATTTTAGATGCTTGAGTGCACTTCTGCAGCAATGGCAATGAAGGAATGGACATCTTATTTAGATTGAGATGCCTAGGAATGCAACAAAAACAAATCAATGGATATGACACACCCTCTTTAAGCAACTGTGATACGTTGCAACAATGCAACTGTTCATGGAAAAAGAGAACACAAGACATTATCTACATAGAAGAACACCAAAAATTATGTGCTAAGACCGTTGCATACTTCCACATAACAGCCAAACACAGCCCACAAACTATAACTCAACCAATCAGCTCCAGTTATTAAGAAGCTTTCATGTCTTCTTTGTGAAACAAAGAGCAACATTCTTAAAACATCAGACCTCCAAACAATATGGTGCCACAAATATCAAGACCATTAATTTGTTTGTTTCAATATTCTACCTTTACGCCGTCAACACACAATTCTTAACCGAAGATAATTAGTACATCAAATTGTAACAGAACTTGCCTATAGCTTGTAGCTTAAGCCAGAGGGCAGAAATGTGAGTTGATTTTCTTTCAGCCGTTCAGCAAGGTTTATTGCCTAGTTTGAATAGGATTCATCTTTTTGTTGTTTTCGTTTTCAATGGCCAGGGAAACATGGAATATCACGACGTTGTGGCAGATAAGTGAAAATATTTGAGTGTGGGCTTTTGATATTAGCCAGCACCAGGAAAAATGTGATATTTGTTTAGTGAGGTTATACGAGAAATTTCCAACATTGCCACCCTCTATTCTCTTTCTCTTGTATTATCTTTTCTTTATCCTTTGTTCTCTTGGAAGAGCTGGGCATTCACAAATTAGAGAAATTGGGGCTGTGACTAGTGAGCCAAGATCTCTATTAAATATCTAATGGATCTTGTACGATTTTGTAGTTATGAGATGACGATGAGCATGTTTGGCAAAAAAGTTGGTTGCTTTTTATCTGGGGGACCAACAAATTATGTGGACCAAAATCCACACTTAGAGCTTATATGCCTAATAAGTTGGGAACCCCTAACTTATTCGTCTTATAAGCTGCGGGACGCACAATTGTATGAATTTGGTCCACACAATTTGTGAGTCCTAGCTTACTAGAAAGCTACTTTTTGGCCAAACATGCCCCCGTATCCGTACTCTTAGCTCATTGCTCTATTTCCATATCGGATCTGGATTCCCATCCATCTTGCAAACACTTCCCTAGTTGCAGTAACTGTAAAATTTTGATGCATAAAATTCCTGCTGCTTGGGAATAAGTATTGAAAGCAGGTTACTTGATCTTTGATCTCTCTAATTCAAACTCTGGACTGCAGGCCTCTTGTTTCTTTGAGGTCGCCGCAGAGAGACATGCTGGATCGAAATGACATACGTGGAAGAGTGCTAGATCCAACTGCTCCTTTGCACAAGTCCCCATCTGTTTCTGAAGTGTCTGGGGAAAGAAGTCATGGTGAACAGAGAAGGTTCAAACCTCTTATCATCTTTATCTACGTTTTTGGTCTTTTTGTCACATTTTCTTGAGGTGTGAGTCACATATTTTATCTGGACAGGTCAAGTAGTTCCCATGGCAGTCCTTACCAAAGAAGGGAAAGGATCATTCTTCCTGAGAGTCCAAACCCTTTACCAAAGGGAATGGGGTCTAAACATCGTCTTGATAGTTCTGAGACAAGTGCTGATGACAGGTAAACCTTGTATGCCAGGTTTTGTTTGAAAAGTTTACGTACATAAACGTGGTATCTTTTACTCTATAAATTTCTGAGTTGTGCATGGTTTTGTTTTGTGCTTAGGGAGATTGGAGAGCATAAACATAGATCTTCACAGAAAAATTCTCCATCACATGATCGGCGTAAAGGTTCACTTGGCTTTGCTGATCATGCGAAGTCAAGGAAGCCTCATCAACTGACAAACAGGTTTGTTGTTTCTGTGGAACATTCTGTCTCGGTGGTCTGTGGTTTGTGTATTACTGATCTAATTTTCCTATATTCTGTTTTTATTTGAATAAACCAGTGAAAAATTACCTGAAAGGGTGGATCACAAAATAAGTCGTGAGCAACAAGATTCATTACCAATTCGTAAAGGCATTGTTGTTAGAGAGGAAGGAAAGCAATCATATGTTGATGATGATTACAAAGCAGCTGATAAGAATAGATCTCTGTTGGATGATACCAAGGACAGTGATCGATATCCAGAGCTAGAAGTCTTGCCTAAGTTGTCTGGGGCAGATGAGCTGAATGCCCGAAGTGGTTCCATGGGATTAGACTCTGAGGAAACTGATAAACATAAAACTAAAGTTAAAGAAAAGAGAAAGCACAAGAGATCAGAGAGACAAGAGGTGGAATCAGATGATTATTGTAGCTATGATTCTTATGAGGAGAGGAAGGAGGCTAAGAGGAGGAAAAAGGAGGAAAAGAGATTGAAAAAGGAGGAGAGGCGTCGACGGCGGGAGGAACGGCGCCGCAGAAGGAAGGAAAGGCATGCAGATAAGCTAAAACTGAAGTCGCTTGACACTGGTAGTCCATCTTCAGATACTGAGAGAGATCATGATCATAATGCTTCTGATGGTGAAGGTTATAAAAGACGGGAATCACACACAAGTGACGTGGAGGAAACAGAATCTGAGCAGAAAAAGCTCGAAATAGAGTTGAGGGAAAAGGCTCTTGAGTCGCTTCGAGCAAAAAAGGGCACTCGCAACTAAAATTTTTGCTGCTCTAGAATATTCTGCCTTTATTTTTATGTTATCTTGTTATGAGTTCCTGTTTCTGTCCTAGACCTATTCTGTTTCGGATGAATGTATTCTTGGTAGCTATTTAATGTAATCTGTCTTTACTGCTGGCAGCTGAAATGGATAAATGAGGATTTCCTGAGCTAGTGTCTTGAGTGCAACTTTATGCTGACTTTCCTGCTAAATTTGCTGGTAATATTTGTCTTCCCTTTGCTGGGAATATGTTTATGTTAGTTTTATATGACATATAAAAGAGTGCAGTGAATCATCTTGTTGCTTGGCTGGTGCTTGCCATCTTTTACCATGTCGTGTCTCCAATACGTATTTTGGTATTTGTTTGTCTGCTCTGAGTTGCAATTTCAATTAAGCTTGCAGGTAGAGTAATCAGGTTCCTACCGTGTTGACTGACACTGAACTAACCTTTTATTCTTTGGAATGATTATATACGTCCTGAAGGTCTTGACATTTATTTGTCCAAATTAAGTTTTTTACTAAATTGACTTTCTGGTTAATTGATAGATGAGAATAATTGTCAACTTGATGACTTCGTTGAGCAGATCTTGTGCAACTCCATATTTTGGACCCCCATACAGGTGAAGTATTTCACTCTTAGTTGGCTTCTCTTAAATTATGATTTGATGGGTTGAGATTTTGTATTTGAATTCTGTCAAAGTTCTAATTCTGCCTCTGTATGGTTGGCAGCCTGAGAGTTGTTCCCAAGAATTTGATTTTCTAATCTACATGATACCTTAGGTTCCTGTTCATCCTGTTTCAATGTTGATTGAAGCCCGTAAATCGCTACTGGTGCGTAATTGTGGTGTAATTTTGTAGGTTGACACTTTGTTATGGTTTAATTGTTCAACGAGGTCATTAACTGTTCGATTTTCTCTGTTCATGTTCTGCTCACTATATCTTTTGTTCAATTATTATTATTATTATTTGGTGATGGTGATGGTGATGGTGATGGTGATGGTGATGGGTGGATCCTTGTACTTCATGTTGTCCATATTGGTTTGCTGTGTATTGCGGCCTGCAATTTTGACATGAATTTCAAATGGTGAGTCAGTTAATTATAACCATTCACATACTGATTATATCTAGTAAAGTGTTGTACATTCTACTGGTTATTAGGTAGATGGAGAAATAATTACCGCTATGGATTCAGTATGAGGTTAATTTGTGACAGTTGAGGCATTTGACCTGTTAGCTACATCATATTATTCTTTTCTTCACCCTCATAAATTTATTACTTTGCAACTGAATCTAGGTTTTGCTCCCAAGCGTTGTTTATTTGTGAAAAATCGTGTGCCAGGAATCTAGCGAAAATACCTGGTTTTAGAAAATGAGCTTGCAGCTGGATATAGACACATTTTCCACAAAATTACATAGAAGAAATGCCTATAGGCAGAAATTGTATCAAGGCAACATTGGTTGAAAAAAAAAATGTGATGCAGCTGAGATGCATGCTTGAACTCTGTCCAAGCCGTGCATTATGTCTGTACGTTAATGCACCTGGTTCCTGAATCGACCTTCAAGTATGGATAAAGATCTGTCGAGTTAAACTAAGCTTATACATGCTAGTGTTATATTTTAAGGAGAATTTTGATATATACCGAAATCTGTGCTGTTGTTTTAAAATGGCCTCATTTTATTAACTCTTAGGAAGAATCTCTATTTTTGAGGGTAAAATGTCAAAAATATTCTTGTTGTTAGAATTGACTATAGCTTTGCGTGGCTGTAATTGTGATTGTAAACATATTTTGTAAGGTTCAGATTTGGTGACTTATAAAGCAAGCTAAATTGTTAGATCATCTCATTAACCAATAAATTAATAAAAGTACAATGTTTTAACAGAGAGTGATAATCTGCACGCATAATAAAAAGACACAATGGTTTTGAATTTTTTTTAGTCTTAAGGTAAGTTTTGCTGTTAATAAGTTTCAACGTACGTGAATAGCACAATACGATTCTTTATATCTTCATCTTCTACTCTAAAATAAAGTACAGTAGCTGGTCACAAAAAATGCAAATAATTTAATTGCATTTCATACTATAATATCACTTATATAGTTGATACATTAATTATTTATTGCCAAATTGAAATCACCTGTTCTCTCATTGAAATATTAGCTTTTTAACGCCAAATTGAAATTTTGCGATGTTCTAAAATTTTGTCGATATTTACTATAGTGAACAACCATTGTTGAAATTGATAGTGGTTGTCCACATTGACAATGACAATGGTTATTGGCGTCCTTTGTATCTTTAAATAACAAGTTGTACACTTTTTTATTTTTTGAATTTGTTAATTAATTAAGTTATGTATTTTGGATATGGTGGAAATACTTAGATTTGTTGTGAGACACGGTGAAGATTTTGTTAAAGTAAGTGATGATTGACAATGAGATGGTAGTAGAACAAGTTCAATTGAATTTAGCAACAACATGCATCCCACATTGAAGCTGTAAGAACTCTTAAATGCAACATTGATGCTGCAATTAATTGGAAGGGATAATGTTCAAGTTGATATTTTGGAGCACCAATATTTTGAAAATTTTGAGCAGCAAGATTTTTGAAATTATATGGTTTCATATGTTGAGCAACCTAATAATACAATAATAATGCAAATAATATGGAGCTAGAATGTTGCATAAATGATTCGTCTAATCCCCAATCATTTTACACAAAACAATGGAATTATTCTGAATTGTTTAGATACGGTGGACATGGGAGATTTAGAAATGAGTCAATTTTTGTTTTTTTAGTAAGACAGTTGAGTTTGAAGCGTCACAAGATTGTTTTGTCAAATAGATTTCAATTCAAAGTGAAAAAATTTGACCAACGCACTCATAGTGTTGTTTGTGTTGATAGTAATTGCAAGTGGCAGTTGCGAGTTTCGAAAGTGAAGTCATTTGATATATTTAGAGTTTGAACATTTGATAATGAGCACACTTGTGCTATGGATTATGAACACAATGGTCACAGACATACAAAACTGATTCCAATCAACTATACGTCATAGTAGGAATAATTAGTGATGTCGAACGAGTTTTAGATGTAACTATTAGTTATGACAAAGCTTGGAGAGCGAAAGAAAATAGACTTGTTCTCATAATGGAGTCGGGGGAGGAAAGTTACGAAAGATTGGAATCATACTGTCATGTACTAAAGGTCCGCAACCCAGAACAATTACGTGTATAGAAAGAGACAATTAAAATAGGTTCTTGTACTTCTTTCTTGCATTCGATGCTTGTATACAATGATTTGTATCATATTTAAGGCATGTTATTTGCGTTGACGGTACTCATCTGAAGGGTTGCTTGTAGCCACTGGTCAAGATGCTAAGAAGCAAATTTATCCTATTGCTTGAGGAATTGTTGACTCAGAAAATGACGCTTCATAGTTCTAGTTTTTCGCGAAGTTGAAAGAACTATTTGTAACCATTCTCAATTTGGTTTTCATATCAGATAGGCATAATGATATAGTGAATGATGTACATGCTTTGTTTCTTGAAGCTCATCTTGGGTGTTGCATGTGGCATCTTAAAAGCAACATTCGTAAGCGCTATGACGGGGAGAAACATGTTGGAATTTTTTTTGTGGCTGCACGTGCATTTACTTTTGAAGAATTTGACAGTTGTATGTGCAAAATTCAACTAATGAACCAACGACTGCATAAATACTTGGTATTGGCGGGGGTTCAATATTGGTCCACAGTTCATTTTCATGGAGATCGATATAACATCATGACTTCTAACAATGCGGAGTCATTGAACTCCCTACTACGCCGACAACGTCGTTTTCCTATTATACATTTAATTGAGTGTATGCGATCCATTACAATGATGGTTTTTCGAACGGCATACCTTAAGTGCAAAATGTACAACTGCCTTGGCACCAAGAATTGAAGTCGAACTTTGCTCTACATTCAACTCAGGAACTAGATTACGAGTTCACCAGGTAACTAATACTTTACACTAGGGTATTGGAAGTGACTTACACATGGATAAGAGTTGTAGTTGTTGAGAATTTCTATTACAACTTATACCTTGCAAGCATGCAACTAGAGCAGTCACCTTTCAGGGATTAAGTTGTTATGATTATTGTTCACTATTTTACACAACTGAATATTGGCAAGGAGCATATGTTGATGCCATATACCCTGTAGAAGATGACAGCCAGTAGAGCCTTTTACCTGATTTTGTAGAGAACCATACAAGGCCCCTACTAGTATGGCGTCAACCTGGTTGTTCCCCCTACCCAACACCGTCGTGGTCGACATGAAGTTCAGGCCCGTTCTAGAAAATGTAGCCGTTGTGGCAACAACGGTCATAACGATCAAACATGTACAAATCCGTTGTCACTACGTCGCTGACATATTGTATACTATATTGCTCGTCATAATTTAAAATTTTGGATTAGTTATTGTGTTATATTTTATGTTCTTTATCAGTTTTTCAAGAAGTGACAATATTTCTAGAATTCAAAGTCACTGTTCAGGTATACATTAAATGTCGATGTCAACATTGTAATGTAGACATCGACAATGAATGTCGATGTGGGTTACTTTTGTCGATGTTCGTGGAGACATCAAGTTGACATACGTGCATTGTGTACTTATGCTTTTTTGAATATCAATATTGAACTATCTAGTTGTAGAAATTGATAACTTAGTGCAAGCTATTTATTCTCAAAGTAGATTACATGCTATTTACATATGAACTAAACTAAAATATAGAAGCCGAACTAAACTACACTATATATTTGTCGAATTGAAACGAACTATGAAGTAAACTACAATATATAATCAATTTTGATAATGTTAGTTTCAAACTTTCTACATGACAGCAGATTATCCTTTTTCGACGCTAGATTTCCACCTTCATCATCAGAAGAAGACTCATCGTCATCATTAGATGATATAATAATGATGTCATGGATTTGGTGATAGAGGTGGGGAGTTGTCTTCCTCTTCGTTTGAGTAATCAACTAGAAGGTTGAACAGGATTGGTGATAGGTCCTTGTTAGTATTGTCGATCTCATCGTCATCTATCACAATGGGTGTGCTCCATGAGCTTCCTGGAGTATTAGTTGTTGAAGGACTTATCTTATTGAAGGACTTGTCTTACTTGGAGTATTATTTGGGGTAGACATTGAATAAAAGAACTTCTAAATATGGCAATACTCATGACATGAATAATTACTAGTAGTTTCTATAGAATATTTGAGACTATACTTTTCAGAAGTATGATGGACAATACTTGAAGACGTAAAGTTGATTGTAATTAAGAATAAATCAAAATTAATTATTCAAACTATATTGAAATAAATCGTCAAAAACCAAGTTTTTAGATAGAAGAATTTAAACTACAAGCTTCATCGTAATCCTAACACTAATTAAACTAGCCTAGCATACTAATAATAAGAAAATTAAAAGAAGAAGAAAATATAGAATTCATCACCCAGAGACGAAGAAAACTCAAAAGGATGATATCTTGATCTTGATCTTCATTGAATTCTTGATCTCCGGTTGGTGTTTTCGTCTATTGTTTTTCTCATGCAAAAAATCCACCATTATTATGAGTTAATAACTCATATATATATTTCCTAATGGTATCCAAAAGATCCCAAAATATTACAAAATTTGCGACCCAAAAGGTTTTCTAAGTATATTGGGATTCAAAAAGAAAAAAAAAAAAAAAAAATCCCCAGGTAAGAATTTAGCCTGGGCAATCGCCCAAGCAACGTGGTTTGCTCTCTGCTTGCGTCTTCAATTGCTGGGCGATCACCCAACTTTGTTGTTTTAAAATTTCACTTTTTGGTCTTTCCAGTTTCCACAGGCTCCGATTTAGTCCTCAAACTTTTGTAATGTCTTCTTTAGTCCTCAAACTTTTCATAACCTCCAAATTTGGTCATTTGAGTTCTAATTGAGTAAATTTGAGTTCACATATTTTCTAAATAGTTGCCAACTTGTTGCTCTTTTCGTCCAATCTTTTCCAATTCCTTACAAACGGGTTCAAAACTGAAATAGAAAGGAAAATACACTAAATTAAGTATAAAATCAATAAAATAACGAGAAAAAAGCTTAGTTTAAAGGCCTGAATAAGTATACAAAATACACTTATCACAATCATCTTGGACAATTTTCACCACTTTATCTACTCTAAAACACTCCTCTTATGCCCTTGTTAGATAACCACCCAAATAGTCCCTTAATCCCTGCTAGAAAAACCACCCCAAACAACCCTTAACATCTTATAGAAACCGCCCACTCTCTTATCCACTTTTCAGCCCACCTTGTGCTCATTTTACACCACCTTCTACCCACATTTAACCCACTTATTTATCAGCTATATTAACCCCATGTAAACTACAAAAACCGCCCACCATTGCCCCTATTTCACTAAAGAAAAACCGTCTCCCAGCTCCCATTTTCAGCCCCATTTTCTACCCAGTTTTCCTCACACTTCAGCCACCAACCTAACTGCTATTTTTCCTCCAAGGTCGGATGGTTCCTCGGGTGTGCTGTACATACTAAATATGGCGTGTTCATCCTGCACCCTCAAGATTAGCTCACATTTCTCAATATCAATTAAGGTTTGAAACGTTTCTAAGAAGTGTCGTTCCAAAATCACTGGCGAATCTTTGTCTTCCTCAATACCCAGAACAATAAAATCAACTAGAAATATGAATTTATCCACCTTGATGAGGACGTCCTCAACCAAGCCTCGAGAATGCTTGATTGATTTGTCGGCTAGCTGCAGGAACATAGTTGTTGCTTTCACTTCTCCCAAACATAATATCCTGCGTATACACTTGCACTCGCACTTGTACTTAAATCACATAAAACATTAAAATTACAATATTTTCCAATAGTGCAAGGTATTTTGATATTTTGACATCGGAGGCAACTTGTTTTGTAGTGACTGAAAAATTTTTGTCTTTTAAATTTCATGAAAATAAAATTTTAACTCTTGGTATCACTACGAATCTCCTAGAACGATTTAACATATTTTAGTCGCATTAAATATTGCTCATGTTTGCCTTATATTTTATGTGAAGAATATGAAATTTCATTATCTCCTTGACTATTAAACTTTCTAAACCCGAATAATTTTTCCTTGAGTTAAATTTGGGGTTTTTTTTTAACCAACCGTTTAAGTTAAATTAGCAAGAATTAAACATCTCCTAGACCCATTTTTGGGTCATTTTATCTATCTAATTTCAGGTCAATTTCATCTCTCTTGTCCACCTTAGTATCGCCTATTTTTCGGCCCAATTAAATCTCATTGAACTATAGAGTTATATTATCGATTTAGCACTCCAGTCACGCTAAAAATTCAACTTCTTGACCAAGCTTTAGAGAATAAGTTTGGGAATGTTTGAATTGTGACGATGTGTATTCTAGTGAGTCAATAGTTCATAGCATTGTGTTGATATCTAAAACTGAAGTGGTTCTGGTTGAAGGGTCCAGTAAAAGATTTTGTATTAGTCAAGGTAAATAAGGGGAAAAAAATACCCAAATTGATGAGTGAAAGATAGCCTTAAGTAATTTGATCGTATGTATCAGCAATATGTAAAAGAATATCTATCAATGAAGAAGGGTTCCATCAGTGCAAGAGCAAAAGATATCTAGTGAAAAGAAATAAAAGTCTAATGTAGTAGCGAGAAAATAAGGATAAGTGTTGCAAGTCTGACTTAGTCTTGAACATTAAACTGAAGAACTAGATGAGTAGTTAGTTTGACTTGCTCAATAAAGACTTGGATGCTAGAACTATGGATGTCAAGGATTTCGATATAAGATTATTTTTCTATTGGAAATCTAAGTCTTCATTGTGATCCGTTTAACTCATCCATCTTAAGTAATTGAAAAGCTGAGAGACTAACCTTTACTTTAGATATGACACCATTGGGTTTGAGTCAAAAAGTTAAAGACTGTGTGAACTATATGATTGAAGAGAGGCATAAAATGAATATTTGGGGTTTGGGACTAAAGGATTAGAAATCAAGAAAATACTTAGTTGCTCATTCCTTTTTAAGTGAATAGTAATGATTGGAATTGGTTAACTCATATATTTGGAGAGTCGAGTATGGGATAAATTTTCAACTCTTTGTATGGGCAATATTTGAATATTCTCTTTTGATAGGTCCCAAACGTGATTGCAAGAACAAAAATAGCAAAAACAGTAAAGAACACAAGAGACTTTTCACCCACTAAGGGGTCCGGATGTTCACGTATTCTAAACGCTAATCACTCGTTGAGCATCTACCAAAAGTAGATATAGCTCTAGCACTAAAATACCACACTTCACGGTTCGTTACAGATTACAGAAATCATACAAAATCAGAGTATATCACAGTTACTGTTCACACTATTGTGAATAATCCTCCCTCCGTATTCTTTACAAAACCACTCAGATTTTGTACACAAAGTAAAAGAAAAGAAGAAGGAGATGAAGTTCTATTCTACAGAAAACTCAAGAACTCAAAGAGGCGCAGCTCTCTTATCTCTGATTTTCTCTCTCTCTCTCTCTCTCTCTCTCGGATGTCTGCAGAAAAAGAAGAGAATGGAATTTAAAAGAAACATTCAGCTAACCCTTGATCCAACGGTAATTCAACAGCCACTTGTCATCATCTGGATTTAGGAAGCTCACTTGCGTAAGAAGGCTTGTCCATAAATGAATTTGGGCCGCAATTGAACAGTAGTGTCAGACAAGTAATAGAACAGTAAGTCCAGTCTCCTTAAGCCCATTCTGAAGCAGATTTCTTAACAAACTCCACCTTGCTAAAGAGATGGATGAACCATTAGTGTAGTATTCCTTAGTGCATTAAGCTGTTTCATGTTTTGATTTCACTTGCTCGATTGTACCAATATCAGAAGGGTTGAATTGTGTAGAGATTTTGATCAAATCTACTATATTCTTTTCAACCATATCTTTTACAAAATGGAATTTAATGTCCACATGCTTGGTTCTATCGTGGTATACTGGATTCTTACTTAGATGGATAGCACTTTGATTATCAGTATACAACCTGATTGTTTCATTTCTGAAACCAATTTCATCAAGTAGGCCTCTCAACCAAAGTCCTTCTTTTACAGCATCACAGGCAGCAATGTATCTTGCCTCTGTAGAAGAAAGTGTTACAACCTTTTGTAGTTTGGATTTCCAACTTATACAACCATCACAAAGAGTAAACACATAAGAGGAAGTGGATCTTCTTTTATCCAAATCATCTGCAAAGTCAGAATCAGTATATCCCTTTAAGACTACTCCTTCATCATTTCTACTGAATTTTAAACTCAGATTACCTGAACCTTTTAAGTATCTTAGTATCCATTTTATAGCAATCCAGTGTGTTTCACCTGGATTAGTCATGAATTTACTTAAGATACTTAAAGCATGAGCCAAATCAGGTATGGTACAAACCATAAGATACATGATGGAGCCAACTGTATTAGCATATGGTACTAAGTTCATTCTATCAATTTCCTCTTCTGTTTTGGGTGATTGCTCATTAGAAAGTTTAAAATGATTTGCTAAAGGTAATGAAATAGGTTTAGCATCATTCATTGAAAATTTTTCCAAAATTTTTGAAACATAAGAAGTCTGATATAAGTAAAGAATGCTGTTTACTCTATCCCTTTTGATTTCCATTCCTAGAATCATTTTAGCTTCTCCTAGGTCTTTCATTTCAAACTCAGCTTTCAATTTTTCTTTAATAAGATCAATTTCTTTCCTATCATGACAAGCTAATAGCATATCATCCACATATAAAAGCAGAAACACAGAGTTATTATCATCGAGGCTTTTATAAAAGAAACAAGGATCAAAATTACTTTTGTTAAAGCCTAGAGTTTGAATATAAGAGTTAAACTTTATATACCATTGCCTAGAAGCCTGCTTAAGGCCATACAAGGATTTTTTTAACAGGCAAACTTTTTCAGTTTTAGATTTCAACTCAAAACGGTTGAGACATGTAAATGACTTCATCAAGATCACCATTCAAGAAGCAGTTTTAACATCTAACTGATCCAATTCCCAATTAAATTGCACAGTTAAAGCAAGAAGAATTCTGATAGAAGTGTATTTAGCAACAGGAGGAAAAATTTCATTAAAGTCAATCCCTTCCCTTTGAGTGAACCCCTTAGCCACTAATCTTGCCTTATACCTTACTCTATCTGAAGCGTGATCTCATTCTTTAATCTTATAGACCCATTTGCAATCTATAATTCTTTGGTCCTTTGGTTTATTAACTAAGGTCCAAGTATTGTTCTTTAATAAAGAATTCATTTCATCTTGCATTGCATCAAGCCAAAACTTTGAATTCTTTCCAGTCACAGCTTCTTCATAAGAGTTTGGTTCTGAACTAATCAGATCTAAAGCAGTAAAGAAGGTTACAAAATCTTCATTACTCATCCTAGATGAAGGAAATCTTATCCTTCTCTCTCTATCTCTTACAAGTTGGTAATCAGTTAGGTCAGTTGCTTCTACTTGATCCTGATTGTCACTTATATCCTCTTCAGACTGATTTAGATCAGGCTGAATTGTCTCCATCTCAGTATGAGGTTCTTGAATAGTTTCATCAGTATTTTGAGGATTCAAATCTATTTGTTTGACAAAACTATCCTTTTCAGGTACATAAGAATTTCCTTTCTTCAAACAGGGCATTTCATTCTCATTAAAGATCACATTCCTGCTTACTATGACTTTATAACCCCTTTGTCTTTCACCCACAGTCTGTACCCTTTTGTTTCTTCCCCATATCCCAGAAAAACACATTTAATGGATCTAGGCTCTAACTTACCCTCATTTTGATGAGAGAAGGCAGCACACCCAAAGGTCTTAAGCCTTGAGTAATCAGTGGGACTTTTGGACCAGATCATTTCAGGAGTTTTAAAACCAATAGCACTTGAGGGACTTCTATTTATCAAGTAGGTAGCAGTTTTTAAAGTTTCCCCCCAAAAGGATTTAGACAAACCTGAGCTTAAAAGCATGCATCTGACCTTGTTTAACAAGGTTCTATTAATTCTTTCTGCCACTCCATTTTGCTGAGGAGTGTAGGTCACTGTTATGTGCCTGAGAATACCACAATCTTTACAGAAAAGATTAAAATCATAATTGCAAAATTCCAAACCATTATCAGTTCTGAGAACTTTAATCTTCTTATTTATCTGATTTTCAATTAAAGTTTTCCAAGTTTTGAAATTTTGAAAAGTATCAGATTTTGTTTTTAAAAGAAAAGTCCACAGTTTTCTTGAAAAATCATCTATTTTCAAAAGATAAAATCTATACCCACTAAGAGTATTTACAGAAGATGGTCCCCAAAGATCAGCATGCAGATATTCTAAAATAGAAGTAGACTTGTGAGTTCCAATCATGAAAGGCAATTTACATTGTTTACCTAACACACATTCATCACAAAAGTCAAGTTTTTCTATATTGTCTTTTCCAAAAACTCCTTCATTCTTCAAAATTTAAAGACCTTTATTGTCAATATGTCCTAATCTTTTATGCCACATAGATGATTTATTGTTTTCAGAACTGATGGCAGAGGCAGAAGCAGCTATTTGGGGCTTAGCCTGTATAACATATATACCATTAGTTTTAAGTGAAGATAGGATTTCTATGGTATTAAGGAAGAACTTAACAGTTCCATTGTGTATCCTAATATCATAATCAACATCTAATTCTTCCAAGGAGATTAGATTTCTTTTCAGGTCAGGAACAAATCTAATTCTGTTTAAAATCAGAATATAACTGTTATTTAGAAGCAAAGTAATTTTACCAATTCCTTTGATCTTACAGCTCATATTATTTCCCATTTGAACCTGACCTTCACTGATTTCAACAAAATCAGTAAACCATTCTTTAATTGGACACATATGGAAGGTGTATCCAGAATCAAGAATCCAATCATCTATACCCTTACTAGTTGAGGCAACCAGGACTACCCCATTCATTTCACCATTGTTATCACAGGCTAAGGCAGCAGACCCATTTGGAGAGGGCTTTTCTTTTATATCTAACATCTTTTTAAAAAGTCTTTGATCATATGACCTATTTTCCCACAGTAATAACACTTTTTTCCTTTTCCTTTATTTCTATTCTTTATCTTGTTCTTATCTCTAGGTTTATCTGAAGAGTTTTTACCCTTCTTCTGAAAATTAGAGGTAGGAGTGCTATGGTTCTTACTTCCTGGTTTTTCTCTCACAAGCAACCCCTCACCACTCTTATTTTCTCTCAGATCTTCTCTCAATTGAAGATCTTTATTTCTTAAAGCAGAAGTAACTATATCTACAGTTAAGTCTCTCCTCTCATATTCTAGGACATTTCTAATATCTCTATATTTATCACCTAGAGAATTAAGAAGGGCAAGAACCTGCTGATCATCAGATAAAATTTCATCACAATTTGCCAAATCTTGAATCAATTTAGTAAATTTATCAATATTTTCCTCTAAAGATGATGAAGTATCAAATCTGAAATTGTAAAACAGTCTTAACAAATAGCATTTGTTTGGCATTGTTTTTATCAGATATAAGTATTCCAATTTTTTTCATAAAGAATCGGCAATGATTGTTTCACCCACCTTTCTAATAACACTATCTGATAAATGAAGAAAGATTGAACTCCAAGCAATTTCATCAAGTTCTTTTCTTCTATAAGGACTGATTTACTTTGTCAAGAACAATCGAAGCAAAGTGAGACATCTTTGTTGTAATAAAATGGCTCTCATTTTCTGGCGCCAGAGACTAAAATCTACAGTTCCATTCCATAAATCAACTTCAAATTTATGAGAGGTAGTCATTTTAAGAAAAAGATTTTACAACAAGATTATAATCAGTTTCTTTTCCTTTTAGAAAAACAGTAAGAAGTTACAAAAACTTATAAGAACTTTTTACAAAAAATACACAATTCCAAACTAAGTAAAAGACAGTTTTATTTCACAATAGTTTCAGATAAATATCACAGAATACAAGAGATGAAGTTTAACGGCTGAAAAACCCACGTTGGGCCAAAGTTCCCTCAGATTCCCAGATCCTTGCAGGAGATCTTGGACAAAGGTAAACTTTGACAGGGTTTTATTACCTTAATAACCTCCCAGTCACACCCATGCAATAAGAACTGAGAATAGAGAACAGAGTTTACCAGATTGAAACCCTAGGTTTCTGATAGTTGAAGAAATATATGAAGGAAATATGAAAGACAGTTAGGCGAAGCACCAAGTATCACCAGAAACAAAAGTTGAGTCACTAAGAGTCACCACGGGAAATGATTTCACAAAGATCACTACATGATCAAGATCGAAGAGAGGTTAGATCACAAAGATTCAAGAAACAAGATTCTTTTTATGAATCTTGACAAACTATAACAGATCTTTTATAAAAAAACGTTTTCGATTTTAAAAGAAAACTTTCAAGATCTGTAGTTTTATCAAGGCTCTGATACCACTGATAGGTCCCAAACGTGATTGCAAGAACAAAAATAGCAAAAACAGTAAAGAATACAAGAGACTTTTCACCCACTAAGGAGTCCGGATGTTCACGTATTCTAAACGCTAATCACCCGTTGAGCATCTATCAAAAGTAGATATAGCTCTAGCACTAAAATACCACACTTCACGGTTCGTTACAGATTACATAAATCATACAAAACCAGAGTATATCACAGTTACTGTTCACACTATTGTGAAAAATCCTCCCTCCGTATTCCTTACAAAATCACTCAGATTTTGCACACAAAGTAAAAGAAAGGAAGAAGGAGATGAAGTTCTATTCTATAGAAAACTCAAGAACTCAAAGAGGCCCAGCTCTCTTATCTCTGATTTTCTCTCTCTCTCGCTCTCTCTCTCGGATGTCTCCAGAAAAAGAAGATAATGGAATTTAAAAGAAACATTCAGCTAACCCTTGATCCAACGGTAATTCAACAACCACTTGTCATCATCTGGATTTAGGAAGCCCACTTGCGTAAGAAGGCTTGTCCAAAAATGAATTTGGGCCGCACTTGAACAGTAGTGTCAGACAAGTAATAGAACAGTAAGTCCAGTCTCCTTAAGCCCATTCTGAAGCAGATTTCTTAACATCTTTGAATGAACTTCTTGAACGCAATAAATTATCTATTGTTTTATTGTCGTTTAGTAGCTTGGTTTTGTTTTGCTAGAGGAGTATCAAAAGTGCATGTTTGGGGTATTTGATAAGTGTATTTGCTACACTTATCTAGTGTCCATTTATTATATAATATCTAGTGAATTGCTTGATATATTGATTTTCATCGTGTTTTTATGTCTTAGAAACAACTCCAAGCTTAGAAAACACATTGGTAAAGAAATGAGCAAAAATGACGTCGAACACAGGATTAAGCGAATATTTTAGATCACCGCGAGAATATGCAATGTTTTCTACTTGGCATATGATATATCATTTGAAAGCTTATCGAGTTTGGAGTTCAACACAATTTACACATATCGCAATTTAGAATTTCTTACCAAAAGTTATGTGTATTTTACTTGTAGTTGCTAGAAAACAACAAACAGAGTAGAGTACTCGAGGCCGTAAGAAACCCTCTAGAAAGTGCTGTGGGCACCGTTTCTAGTTTGTGGCCATGCTGCATCTTCTGTGGCCGCGAAGCCCAGATTTTCAAAATCCGGTTGGGATGTAAATTTCACAATTCCAAGGACTCGTTGGGCATATTTTTGCACAAGTTTGAAGACCTAAAATCCTCTCCTATATATACTCTACTTATTTGACATTACAAGGGGGTTAGAAAAGATACCAAAACATACACAAATACAACAATTCTCTTATTTACAACTTCGCAGACAAGAGGAAAAAGAAGAAGGTCTTGAATATTTAACGTGACAATTGGAGATATAACCTTAATTCCTTGTTTTCATCTTTATTCTTAATGATACCGTGAATTAATAAGGTTTGACTGTATTCAAGAGAAACTTTCAAATAAAATAGAAGAATTCAATCTATTTATGATTGTATAATGTCAAAATCTAAGGCTGTGTTTGATTGCAAGTGGAAAATTTGGGTGGAAAGAAAATATTTTCTATAGAAATGAATTACCAAGAAAATATGGGTTGGAAAATGTTCCATGGAAAATAAATGGGTTGGAAAATGTTAACAAATTTTCCATGGAAAATAAATTCTTATATCCCACGTGGAAAATATTTTCCTTGAAAACAAGGAAAATATGGCCAAAAGTAGAAAACTTTGAAAAAAATTTCCATGGAAGAAAAAAAAGTTGCAATCAAACAAAAGTTGGAAAATATGTGAGAAAATAGCTTTTCCATGGAAAATTTTGCCAATCAAACAGACCAAAGCTGGAAAATTGGTGGAAAATTTTCATTTTCCATGAAAAAGAAAGGGAATCAAACACAGCCTAAAACATGAAATTGAACTAGGTAAACTACGGTAAAGTCGGGAAGTCCTAACATTTAAAATTCATTGTTTCCAACCAACACTTTTAATTTTTTTTTTTTTTTTATTAACTTTAGCTAAAACAACTAATGACTTTGTTTCTATACCAAGTGTTCAAAACGAAGTTATAATTAGTTTAGATCGATATTTAATAGCACAGTCCTCGTATGATCGATATTTTATTTATCATTATATTACTTGTCGTGATATCGTACACTTGTGATTTTCATGAACTCTATTTATCTAATATCTTAAAAATAAACTTTTAGATAAAGTGGTTTAACACGATATAAAATCAAGAAAAAGTTTACATATTCAAGTTTTGTAGAGATCTATTTTCTAGAAAATGTGTACGTGCTAGTTCTTTGATAGAAAATAATGATGAAAGGATAAGTGTAGAAAACAAAATTTTAAATTAATAATTTTGTTATCTCTTTAACATCCTAACTTTTATACGACTCTGTTGTTTCTGATTGTATGTGCTATAGTTTAACAATGTGAAAATTTATTCATCTTTTATCTTTATATTGTCCTTAAGCTGGAATCCAAAGAGAATGCTGAGAAGTTGAATAACTCGTGGGACATGACAATCAAACTAAGCCTTGTATTCTTGTTGGAAAATTTTCAAATAATGGGTTTGATTAGGGTGGGCATGGGTTGACTTTGGTCGATTTTAGAGTCTACTTGAAATTGAACCGATCAATTTGGTTTGAATAATTATCAAACGGAACCAACCCTAAAATAAGGTTTGAAATTGAACCAATCCAAACACAATAATCTTCGGTCAATTCGGGTTGGGTGTTCAATTTGGGCTTGAGTCCAATGTCATTTTTAAATGCTTGAGCCCAATTCAAAATGGACCATTTAATTATGGGAAAATTCAGGACCGGTCACTGTTTTGGCACTTATGGACTCTAAAGTCATATGCTCAAAACTTAATTCAACTAAAGTCATATTTTAGATCTAAAAGACCAACATACCCTTAATTGTAAAAAACGCTAATTGTGATACTGTTTTGTTGTGATACTGTTGTGATACTGTTTTGTTGTGATACTGTTTTATTTTGCAGATACAAAAGTGTTCTGAACCTTATCTTATTTGGTTAGAAAACATTTTCTTTTCACACTTATGTTAGGAAAAAAACAAAGATATTAATTCTTTTATGTGGCTACTACTTGAGTGATGATATGATTTGGTTTATAGTTTTATACGAGTTCACTTTCAACAACAAAGATATAAAGATGAGTATACTTTGCTTTATTTTTCTCTATGCAGGGTGAACAAAAATTTAACAGGGACTGCACGCTATGCAAGTTGTAATACTCATCTTGGAATTGGTGAGCTGATAGACATTTTTTATGGCTTTTCTTTTAAGACAGTACTCCTACCCACTTCTTTTTCGTTTAGATCAGGAGAAGAGGAAGATAAATGATGTGTTATTTGCATGATGACATGTATATCACATTTTCTTGTTTTGCAGAACAAAGCAGGCGTGATGATCTTAAATCCCTTGGTTATGTTCTTTTGTATTTCTTGAGAGGAATGTGCACCAATTCTTTCCACTTTTCTTATATTATATTCTATTTAGATTTTAGCAAAATGTTGATATACAATGGTTTTTAACCAACTACTAGTCTGCATATATTGTGATACTATTTTGTTGTGATACTGTTTTTTTTTATATTGTTAAACCTATGATTCTTGTAGTGGACCTTTATGATTCTTGTAGTGATAATGAAGAACTAGGATCTGATCAATTAAGAACTGGGAGTGTTAATGAAAAAGAATCAAGTTCAAAGGATGTTCAACAAGAGAAAGATGAATGGTGGCTTCAATAAAGATATATTTTATCGTGATTCTTGTTTTAGAGAATTTGTGATCTTGTTTTGAAAAAAAAATTAAAAATTGTCATTTTAAGCTAAAGAGATGATTTCAAACGGATAAAATCCATCATAGGCAGTAGCAAAGCTACTGGTCTTGACCGTCTCGTCGAGACTATTCCGAAAACATATTATAATAAAAATTCTGAATACGTGTGTAAATTCTATGTTCATTTTTATTGTGATACTGTTTTATATAATACAGTATCAAACAACACACATGATTATGATACCATGCTTTTATCTTTGATACTGTTTAATTAGTCATGTGTGTTGTTGTGTTGTTTGATACTGTATTATGCAAAATAATATAATGAATTAGAACATGGATTAAAACAGTATAAAAATTACTAATGCACATTACCTAAACAAAACAGTATCATAGATTAAAATAGCATCATAGACAAAACTAAGACATTCAAACAATATCACAGGTTCAAACATTGGCATAATTAGACAGTATCAAAGAATAAAAGTACGGTATCATAAATAAAACTCATTCCACATAGAATAAAACAGTATCATGAATTAAAATAGTATCAAAATATACTAATGCACATTACCTAAATAAAACAGTATCATAGATTAAAACTAATACATTCAAACAGTATCATAGGATTAATACATATGCTTGCATAGTTTTAGATGACTTCCCATTAACTTGAGAATGATTAGCAGTTCTTCTTTCTTCATCTTGGCATTGCTCTGAAGTATGTGTTTGCTTTTAAGGGACTCAGATACCTTGGAAGAGCTTTAATTTGCAGCAAATTAATCTGTGATACTGTTTAAGAAGATTTGTGATACTGTTTTGAGAAAAAAAATTAAAGATTGCAATTTTAAGCTAAAGAGACGACTTCAAACGGGTAAATCCATCATAAGCAGTGGCAAAGCGACTGGTCTTGATCGTCTCGTCGAGACCATTCCGAAAATATATTATAATAAAAATTCTGAGCATGTGTGCAAATTCTATGATCATTTCTATTGTAATACTATTTTTTGTGATACTGTTTTGCATAATACAGTATCAAACAACATACATGACTATGATTTCATGTTTTTATCTTTGATACTGTTTAATTAGTCATATGTTTTGTTTGATACTGTATTATGTAAAACAGTATCATAGATTAAAACATGAATTAAAACAGTATCAAATTATATTAATGCACATTATCTAACACAAAACATTATCATGAATTAAAACTAAGACATTCAAACAGTATCACAGGTTCAAACCTTGCCATAATTGAACAATATTATAGATTAAAACAATATCAAACACGTATGTGAATTCTATATAATTTCAGTTATGATACTTTTTATGATACTGTTTTATAATACAGTATCAAACAACATACATGACTAACAACACAAAGAAATAATCTAAGGGCTACCAGCATTCATCCTTACTGAAATTAAAACTATCATTATGACAACAAATCATGGCCACAACAAATATACTTCCTAAACATTAACTTATACGCTCATCTCATATTTTGTTGTCCTCACATTTTGTTCAAATGGCAACGTTAGTAGCATTTTTAAAGAGAGACAAAACATCTTCCAGAAGAAGAGAACTAACTACACTAACCGACAAAGATGAAGGACTACCAGCATTCAAAGAATTAACAGTTAGAATAGCTAGTAGCTGATGAATATTTCTAAAAGCTTCACTGAATTTACAACCTATTCACAGACAGACCCATTCTCGTGGTACTATTGCTCCACCTCCACCTCCACCTCCACCTCCACCTCCACCTCCGCCGGAATTGAAGTTACCACTGATCCACCTCCACCGAAATTGAAGTTACCATTGCTCCACCTCCACTTCCACCTCCGCCTCTGCCGAAATTGAAGTTACCCATTCTCGTGGTATCATTGATCTACCCTCCATTCTCGTGGTACCACTACACACGATCGTCGGAATTGAAGTTTCGATCCCGAAATTGAAGTTACCATTGCTCAACCTCCACTTCCACCTCCGCCTCCGCGAAATTGAAGTTACCATTGCTCAACCTCCACTTCCACCTCCGCCTCCGTCGAAATTGAAGTTACCAGGTCTCGTGGTATCATTGATCTACCCTCTATTCTCATGGTACCACTATACATAGTCATTTGGAATTGAAGTTATAATTTTCGATTACAAACTATGCGAGAAGAGGTTTGTAGAGATAGAAAAAAGCACCATGAAAAATACAGACGAGAGGGGTATTTTGGAATTAATTTAAAATATTGCTTAAAGTATGACTTAATCACAATTTAAAAAAATATCTTGACCTAATTTAAAACAAGTCATGTGTAAGTGACTTATAGGAAATTTTTCCTTTAATTATTTGATTGGGCAAATTAGGCAAGGTATGAAAATTTTATTAAAAAATTAAAAAAAAAATACGTTTAAAATTTTAGTTAGTTAAAAAATTACAGCATGTGAATTGTTACTTTGACATAATGTTTGATTTTTTTTAATAAATGAATTTAATTGACCTTTTAATTAAAAAGTGATACATCATATAACTCTTCAATGCAAAACCTTAATTAACATCTGACTCAACAATAAATAAAAGTAAGAACTAAGTACTAGTTTAAAAAGTTTTTCTAAGTATATTGTAAACTTGGTCAAAGGTATGTGGTGAGAATTTAGGAAAGTTGAATTGGTCGAGTGTCTTCATTCACATGATGGTATAGCCATGGCAATGAGTCGAGCCGAGCCGAGCTCGGCTCGTCTCCAAATCGTGGGCTCGGTTCGGCCCACGAACGAGCCAGCCTGCTCGGCCCTTTTTTTTTTTTTTTTTTTGGGTTTAAAATTTAAAAATAAATCATTATATTCTAATTTCTATTTATTTTATTAAAGAAAAAAAATGTAAATATTTAAAATGAATCATTTATTTATCTTTATCTTTATGTTAAAGATTAAAATTTATCTTTATGTTAAATTTTTTATTGAATCATCTTGATTATGTTTTTTAAAATCCTCATATTTGATTAAGTTTTTGTTTTTTTTTGTTTTGAATTTGAAAATAAAAAAGAAAGTAGAAATAAAAAATTATTTATGTTAAAAATTAAAGATTTAAAATCCACCTCTATTTTTTTTTTTTGTGTTTTACATTTTTTAAAATTTGAAAATAAAAAAGAATCCTCCTCCTTTTTCCGGGCTTGGGATCGGCTACTTTAAAAGTAGGGGGAGTTAAAATTGTACACGAACAAGATGTTACGTGTACAATTTTTTATTAAAATAAGGAAAATTCTTCAAATACAGAAATATTAATACAAAATAATACTTACTACGAATATGATTAATCCATATTCAAATCTTCAAGTTTTTCAGACATTATTCTGTCCACTTTATCTTGAATTCGAAGTTCGGCATCATCCCAATCCTTTAGACACAGTAAACTTTCTAAAATGTCGACTTTGAGTCTTGACCTGATATCAGATAAAATCCTGCCACTTATACTAAATGCAGCCTCCGATGCTACAGTTGACACCGGAGGTGTTAGTAGATTACGTGCCATTTTGGAAAGAATTGGGTAACTACGTTGATGTTGTCTCCACTATTTAAGTATATCAAAGTTTTTTCTCTCATCTTCATCTAACATACTAAGCACATCATGTGCAAAATACCTACCTAACTCTACAGGTGTATCATTAGAATAGGAAAGGGAAGAACTAGAAGAAGAACCAACTAATTGTTGACCTTGAGTGGTCCTATGTGTCTTGGCGTAACTCCATAAGTCAATGTCATCGATTGATGGCGAAGTATATGTTGGATTAGGGGGTCGTACAACGTTTGTCTTGGCCTTTTCAAAGATAGATCTCATACATAGAACATAAAGTTTGTTCTAAATTAGCACACGCGTGATTTGGATTTCCAAAAGTTAATTTATCTGAAATTGCCATTATTGTTACTTTTGTACCCTCTAAGTTAAGTCAAGGATCCATGATACATGTTAATGGAAATAACATAGGTAATTGTTCCCAATATTTTCTAAATTTAGCTTCGTGACATGTATAATACTAGTAAAAAGAGAAAAATTCTTATACCTATGAAAATTGTTAGCAATATAATAGAAATGATTTAAAACAAGTGGAGTAGTTGGGTAATAAACACCAGAACATGCATTTGTTGCGTCGTAAAAAACTTTTAAAAATTTTCTAACATGACCACATATTTTCCAATCATGTAATTCTAAATCATATTCTGAGCCATGTGAGTGTCGGCCATTATAATACACAGTAATACAATCTTCATAACCTTCACACGATTCAAGCATAAGATATGTTGAATTCCACCTATTGCCAACATCAGTTGCAAAACATTTTGATTGCAGCCCATTTTCTATACATAAAGCAGCAAAAACTTGTTTTCTTGATGGTGAAACCGAAATATAATTAATAGCAAATCTAATTTTTTTCAATTGTGGGCGTATAAATTGTAATTCATCTTGTATAATTAAATTAAACACATGACACACACAACGAATATGAAATAAAATACCATCAAATTGTGGATTACAGTGTTGCATTAATTTTTCAATTACTATATTATTTGGTCCTGCATTATCAAATGTAAAATTACGAGCTTTAGAATCACATTTAAATTCATGTAACACACTTAATAAAACTTGATAAATATTATTTCCATTATGAGGATAGTCTATTTGTTTAAATGCTATTACTTTTTTATGCATTAACCAATTATTATCAATGTAGTGTACAGTTGCTACCATATATCTTTTTTTGTTACAACCTGTCCATAAGTCTGATGTAAAAGATACAACACCATTGTAATTATTAATATCATTAATAATAGCTTCTTTCTTAGTATTATATCTAACAATAGTATCTCTACGAAGTGTATTTCTTGAAATACTAACGTACCTTGGTTGTAGATATTTTTAAATGAATGTAGTCCAATGAGGATTGTCCACCAAGCATAGTGGAAACTCGACATTTGCTATCAATTCCGGCAGTCTTTCGTGTCGCATAAGTTCTTGTGAGTATATCCAGTTGTTGAGAGCAGGACCACTAGACCCGGCTCCCGGAGATCCAAACTGGAGTTGTGCCTGATTTGTATCCACACCTCCATGTTTTTATTGACACTTTTTGAAGTGTCTGTTTAGATGGGTCGTGTCTATCCCCTTGTGCCAAGCAAACTTCTCCTAACAGTGTTTACACTGCGCTTTGAACTCAGAGACTCCGTTCACTAGTTTACCAGTCGGCACCAACTGAAAATGCTGCCAGCATATAGCCTTTTGTTTGGTGGCTTTTCGTTTAATGCTGCCAATGGTAGTTTCATGTGTATCGGCGTCGTCATGAACGTCTTCCAAATCAATTGGATCAGTGCTACCACCAAACTGATCAATAATATCTTCTGGAATTAGAATTTCATTAAGACCACTGAAATCATCATCACTTCGGTTGTATGCCATATGGAATAATAGAAGAAAGAAAATAGGAGAAGATGAAAATGTAGTAGAACGTAGAAACTAGAAAATAGAAATATAGAAAATTAGTACAAGTAGAAAATTATAGCGTAATATCTAGATAATAAGATACTAGATACTAATTTGAACACTAATATTGATATTTGAGAATTTATAATAGATTGAGTATGTAATTGAATGAGAGATAAAAGATTGAAGTGTGAAAAAATGAGTTTAGAAATAGGGTATTTATAGGAAAATAATGAAAGAAAAAAACAAAAACAAAAAAAAAAGGTCAAAATGATGTGACCGTTGGATGATCATCCAACGGTCACGATTTCGTGACCGTTTGGGACTAGCCACGAGCTGAGCCGGCTCGTGGCTCGTCCATTGGCTCGTGGGCACGAGCCCAACGAGCCAAGCGAGCTCGACTCGTTTTTTTTTCTCCAGCTCGGCCCTAGCTCGTGTTCGTGGTTCAACGAGCCCGAGTCCGAGCTAGGCCGAGCTTTTACGAGCCGAGCCGATGAGTCGATGAGCCGACAAGTTTTTTTGCCACCCCTATGATGATACATATAAAGAGAAAAATGTAGTGAGATGCCGGGGTCAAGAAAAAAAGTTGAATCGATCATGTTCGACAATTGGGACAAACAAATGCTCTCTTAAAAAGTAGTCAAATTACACAGAGTTTGATCTTTTAATTAAAAGTGACACATCATGTCACTTTCTAATATATAATTTTAATTCACAACTAACACAACAAAAATAAAACTAATAGCTGAATATTAGTTTAAGAAGTTATTATAATCACATTGTAACATTTGTCAAAGATGTTCTATTAGAAAAATTCAAATTACAGCGTGTTATCTTTTTATTAAAAAGTGACAAAGTATGTCAAATGCATAACCTTAATTCTTATCTAACACAACAAAAAATAAAAGTAAACAAATTTCTTATCTCTGAAAATATCATGCATTTAAGTCCCCTGTATGTGCATTCTATTGGAATGAAATATCTAGTCATTTTAAAATTTATATATTAGTTATCTTGTTCCATTTGCCTCCTTAATAAATGAAGAAATTAATTTTATCCATATTTGTAAATAAAAAAAAAATGGACATATACATTCTATCAAAGTGAAACAGCCATATTACACACTGTGTGACATTTTAATTAAAAAGTGACACAACATATCACTTTCAAATACATAACCTTAATTTATATCCAACAAAAAAAAAAAGTAGAGTAAGATCTAAAAAGTTTTTATAAGCTCATTATAAGTTTAAGCAAAAATGATCTATATCAAAAATTCAAATTACATAGTGTGTGACTTTTTAATTAAAAAGTGTCAAAACATGTCACTTTCTAATTCAGTATCTTAATTCAAATTCAAGACAAAGAAAATGATAAAACAATGTGCAATCATCCTCAATAATACATGTCACTCAATAATGGAGAACAAATACCAATTTAGGGGAAAAAAAGAAGATAATAATTAAAAATCTCACTAAAATTCAAAACATTTTTGATAAATTCCTATTCTAAGTTCAAATTAAAGTTTGCAATAGAAAGAGAACAATTGAGTTAATCTAGAAACATGAAACTTGCAGCTTCCATTGTCCAAACTAAAATTTTAAATCCAACAAAAAGAAATGTAAAATCTAGAGGTTAAATCACCCATACTTTTATAAAAAAAAACTATTACAACACACACAAAATTAGAGTAAGATCTAAATGTTAGTTAAAAAAAATTCATAAGCTCATTTTAAGTGTAAGTAAAAATGTTGTATTAAAAAAATTTAAATTACAGTTTGTTATCTTTTTAAGTAAAAAGTGTCACATCATGTCACTTTCTAATGCAAGTTTTTAATACATATTCATATTTACATTTCACAAACACGTTGTGTGTATTTCTGTGATTGATTTTCACAAAGCATGTAATGCTCAAAGTTGCGCCCACCATGGTCACAAAAAACCCAACTTACCACCATTGATCAAATGTTTAATTTTCACATCTACGTTTAACACAAACAAAAACCTTAAAAATCTCAAATTCATAACAAAATTATAGCAACTTTTCAAAGTAGATTGTGTTGGTAATTTATTTGAAAAATGAACTTCTAGTGATGATTGGAAGAATGAAATTGGAATATGAGATGAAATTATTTCTGTAATCTAAAAATTTGCACTTGAAAAAATATAATCTGGCAAATAAAGAGTCTCGATCTGCTGCCCTAAAATTTGCACTTGAAAAATATAATCGTAATCGCAAATAAAAACCACGGTGAAGAAATAAATTTTATTATAATATTGCAGCTTCTGAATTTTGACAAAATTGAAGAAAAAACTGACAGAATTGAATCAATTTTGACTTTGATCGGAGATTTGAACAAGAAGGGTGTCACACGTGTTAGGGTATTAAGTTATGTGAGCTGTAATCTATACATTATGGGGGTTAAAAACACACTTTTTAATTATACTAGGTTGACACATGTGAATTGCACGTGCTTTTATAATCATATTATCATCTTTTAATATTATCAAATTTTTTATTTTTAATTGTTAATAATTAAAATATTAAAATAGTAATTGCAATAAAGATAAAAAAAACTCGATTTTGATAATATGCTGTATTGTATTGTTCGATGTTAATATTTTATTTACATTTATAGAAGTACAATTGCAATAAATTTTATTTAATGGTAATATGAATAGTAACTTGAACCTAGTGAAGAATTTTTTGTGATTTGAACTTTAATGATTGACGAATCATTGATATCAAATCTTATGGAATTAATAATGTATTAATGAGGATCTTCAAGACTGCATTTTACGAAAAATAAAATTAATAAATACTAATTCTATTGTGAGAAAATGTAATGATTGACTATATAATATTGTACATTTGTTGGAGTGGTAGCTCCTCGTAAACAATATTCTTTATGTACGTTCTCTTTTTGTAAGGTATGTCAGATTTGACGATATAAATGAAAACAACATAAATATAAGTAGGAAACAAAAATTAAAGAAGTTTCAACCTTCTCTGTCTCTGTCTCTGTCTCTCTCTCTCTATATATATATATACATATATAAAATTACTAATGTAATGTATTAAAAATAATATTTTCATTTTCATTTCACTTTTGACAACCATATTAGAATTTGAAGGCGGTAATAAAAAAAAGTTGCAATTTTTTTATTCATTTTTTTAAAATTAATATCTCATTTCTTTAATCTACGTAATGCAAAAAAAAATAATAATAATAATAAATTAGATCATCTTCTCACCTTCATATTTAATTTAATATATTAAATATTAAAAAAAATTAATTGTACATTTAATAAATTATTATGAATTTAATTTACAATAATAATAAAAAATGAAAGAGTAATAAATAAAATATTAAAAGATAATTGCATTCATGGAAATACAATTATAATCAGAAATGAGTTTTATATGGTATAATACCAACAATAACTTGAACCCAATGAAGACCTTTTGGTGATTTGAACTTTGATGATTGACGAACCCTTGATATCAAATTTTATAAAATTAATGATCTCCAGGAAAGCATTTTACGAATAATAAAATTAATATTTACTAATTTTATTGTGAGAGAATGTAATAATTGACTATATAACATTGTACATTTGTTAGAGTAGTAGACGTAAATATGTTTGATTTGACAACGTAAATGAAAATAAAAAAACAAAAATTAAAGAAGTGACAATGTTTTACATCGTAAATGTAAGTAAAAAACAAAATTAAAGAATTGTTGATGCTTTCCTATGCTGTAAGAATATTGTTGAGAAACAATAAAAAGATGAAAAGAACGTTATATATATATCATCAAAATTAAATTAAATTAAAAATTTAAAAGTTTCAAACGTTAGTTCCGAAATATAGTATATATTTTGTGGGGGTGGGGGTGGGGGTGGGGGTGGGGGCTTAAAAGTATTTTTTTTAAAAAATTAATAAAATGTGTGATTGAAAAGTTGATAAAAGTTGTGGGTCACACAAAATATATTGTTGAAAATAAGTTGGAGAAAAAAAATAGTTTAAAAAAAAAAGAACCAAACATGCTCATAATCACTATAATCTAATGTATTAAAAATAATCTGTTTATCTCCATTTCAGTTTTAACAACAATGATTTGAATTTTAATGCGGTAATAAACAAAGTTACAGCTATTTTCATTATTATTATTACTATTTTTGTTGAAACTCATTTCCTTTCATCTACGTAATGCAAAGCAATAAATTTGAGATAATCTTTTTACCTTCATATTTGATTTAATAGATTAAATGTTTAAAAAATTTAATTGCACATTTAATAAATTTTTAAAAATTTAATGTACAATAATGATGAACAATAAAAGAGTAATAAATAAAATATTAAAAAATAATTATATATTAATGAATACTAAAGGTGAATATGAAATTTAAAAAAAAAATTGTAAGGTTAGAATTGTCCAAAAATATTTAGGACTTTTTTCATATTTAATTTAATAGATTAAATGTTTAAAAAACGTAATTGTACATTTAATAAATTGTTAAAAAATTAATTTACAATAATAATGAACAATAAAAGAGTAATAAATAAAATATTAAAAAATAATTATACATTAATGAATACTAAGGGTGAATGTGAAATTTTAAAAAAATTGTAAAGGTAGAATAGTCCAAAAATATTTCTCCATTTTAGGGTTTTTTAGATATAGTAACAAGTGTCCAATGGACATTATAATTTTTGTCCACTAGGGACATTAGATCAAGTCCCATAGATTAATTTAATAGATTAAATGTTAAAAAAAATGTAATTGTACATTTAATAAATTGTTAAAAATTTAATCTACAATAATAATGAACAATAAAATATTAAAAAATAATTATACATTAATGAATACTAAGGGTGAATTTGAAATTTTAAAAAATTTGTAAAGGTAGAATAATCCAAAAATATTTCTCCATTTTAGGGTCTTTTAAGTGTAGTATAGATTTAACAGTATTCATATTGTACACCCTTTTTCATAATGATTTTTCAAAAAAGTCCTTACTTTTTAGTGTGTTTATTTAATTGTCCTTATTTGATTTTCGGTTTGTACTGGGTTTTTAAATCTTTTGGGGGCATTTGATTATTGAGAAAATTGTTTAAAAGTCACCTGCAAGTGTTGTTTCAAAATAGATCAAAACAACTTTTAAAATTGTCAATAAGTCATATTATTCATCAATTTTTTATATTAATCCTAAAATTATCCCTATGATCTATATTTTCCACACACCGTCCGTAGCCACCACTACTCCCACCACCTGTGAGTTGAAAACTTCAATCTTTTTTAGGGTTATTTATTATGTATTATTTTTATAAAGGGAGGATTTCTTGAGGTTATGATCATTATCGATTTGAGAAGTGAAAAATTTGAATCACTTTGTGAGTGTGCGTTTACTTTTTGGTTTTAGCTTTTTTGGGCTTTGGGGATATAAGAATGATAGCCGAGAAAAGTGGTGGCGGTTTTGGTCTTTGGAGGGATCTTTGCGATGCAGTCGGGGCAATAATGGGATCATTCAATATCGATTAAGTCCCTTTCTAGCTACTGGAGGATTGTTTCTTCAGGAGCCTCAAGCGTGGCATCTACTGTAAGGTCCGCCGTCGCAACCACCACTACTCCCACCGCCGCAGTCGCCGCCGCCACCGCCACCGCCGCTGCTCTACTTCCTGAAAAACCTTACTTCGCCAACAAAACTGGCTAAATCGAGTCCAATACTATAGAATAATTTGTTCTTCCAGTATTTAAGATTAATAACCTTTCTTGCAGTAACTCATAATGGTCATAACCAGCATTTCTCAGCATTCTTGAAGCCATTTTGTAATACTTGACAAACTGATTTTCTGAAGGAATGGGAAATCACTAGGAGTGTACCTGTAAGCATGCAGAAATCGATTTAAGATTTATTATGGGCAAAATTGTATACGAGACGCCAAAACACCAAACTCTAATCATTAACGACAAAAAATCTATAAAGATACTGCTTTTCTCTTAAGTAAAATTCAGTGTTTCAAACATTGTGCCTTTTTCGACTTGCAAATCATAAATGGAAACATGAGTATTAGTCATTCGTATTCAGCTTCCGTATTTGTTGTGCTTTGTATTAGTCACATCATTTTGTCCCTTAATATATATGTTGTATCTTTTGTATTAGTGCTACACTTGGCTTACTACATACAATAACTACAATAGAATACTTCTAATTATATTTTGATACTATAAATAACAGTTTGATAATGTATTATAGAATAACAGCTTGATACTGTATTAAGTTGACCATTAGATTATTATCTGTATTGTTAATTAGTCATGTGTGTTGTTTGAGTCTATATTATAGAAAAATAGTATCATAGAAAACAGTATCATAACAGAAAAGAGCATAGAATTCGCATACGTGCTCAATATTTTTATTATAATATATTTTCAGAATGGTCTCGACGAGGCGGTCAAGACAAGTGGCTTTGCCACTGTGTACGATAGATTTTAACCGTTTAAAATCGTCTCTTTAACTTAAAATGACAATCTTTAATTTTTCTTGTCAAAACAATATCATACATACTAAAACAGTATCACAAATAAATGTATCTTAATATATTAGTAACATACATAAAAATATCTTAATAAAACAGTATCACATACACAAACTACAACTCAATAAAATAACAGTATCATAGATTAAATAACAGTATCATATGTTGAAACATTATCATAATAAAACAGTACCATAGATCTCTTTTACTAGTTGAAGTAATTATATTGTTATTAAAATACTCTATTAGTAGTACAAGACCATTGATAGTGTTTGCATACTAGTTGAAGTAATTATATTATTCTTAAAATGCTTAATTAGTAGTATAAGACCATTGATACTGTTTGCATTCAATAATATTATCATAGATTAAAACAGTATTATATGTTGAACATTATCATAATAAAACAGTATCAAAGATAATATGGTATAAGTGTACCATAGTACATTACCTATATAAAAAAGTATCATAGACAAAACAGTATCAAAGATAAAAGTATGGTATAAATATATACCAATGTACATTATTTAGACTAGTATACCGCTTTTCTTTGCAGTGGGATCCGACCGTTCAGGATTTTAATGGATTGAGAGTTGAGAAAAATGTTGAAGATTGAGAGAGAGGAAAAGTTTTGTTTAAGGGATGTTTGATTTTGAAGAATATGGAGAAGAACAATAAGAAATTGAGAAATTGAGTGAAATATATAGATTTTTGTTTGAGAAGATGAAGACGTAGTGACGGACAAATGAGTACTTTTTTGTACTTGTAGTGGAGTAAACCTCCCTACGGTCGGTGATAAAACAGTATCATACAAAACAGTATCACAATATAAATAAGTGAAGAATTAAATTCGGTTGAAGCAATAGTTGGACACTTTCTCGGCTAATTTGATTTCTCTACATTTTTTTCTTCTTCTATTTTACTTCCAAATAAGTCAAAACTCTACCCAAATTTCTGCACATTATTAACTAAATATAAATTTGAATTTACTTATATAGTTTTAGAAACCAACAATTTTAAGACGATAACCTTGAGGCTAATTTATATTTTATTTTAATAAAATCTTATTTTTACATGCAAAAAATTTAAATTTATTAATATTTTTTTAATAGATAGCATTAACTTCATCTTTTGTCATACTTCTTGTCAATGCTCATGGAGAGAAACTAAAGAAATTTATGAGAGTAGATTTCAAGAGATGTCAACAAAATATATTGTGTTATCTCATTACTCTAAACCTAGCAAGATTTTTTAGTGAAGATGTTCCAATCGTTGACAAAAAAAAACAGATCTTCAAAAAGAGATAGCTTTTGAGACATGGAGTCAGAGTGATCTGGACAGAAACTACATCTCAATGGTCTTAACAACACATTAAACAGTGTATACAGTTCGGTCAAAACAACCAAAGCACTTTGGAAATCTTTGAAAAAGAAGTACAAAATTGAAGATGTCGACTTGAAGAAATTCGTAGTTGGCAAGTTTTTAGACTTTAAAATGGTGGATTCCAAAACAACGATGAATCAAGTCCAGGAGCTACAAGTTATTCTGCACGAAATACACGCAGAATGGATGAACCTCATGTAAGAATTAATGTTCAATGTCCATACTTAACTATTTATTGGACCAAATTAATTAATTAAATTAATTAATTGGACCCGTTTGTTGATGCTTCTAGTTGGACTATAACTAGGGCTAGGGTTAGCCCAACCTATAAATACAAAGACACAACAGATTAAGTGTAGAAGTTGGTCTTGATTACTTGCTAGCACAAGTAAAAAACAACAATTTCAATTATACAACCAAAAGTTCCGATTTGATCTGTTCTAGATAGTGGAAGTCCATATATGTTCTTATTGTGTGGATTACCATTGGAGGCTAGACAATTGGACAGTTGTTGTATTGAAGATCGCAGCTCCAACTAATCATATAATCAGATTTCACGATGTTCATCAAGGTAAATTTCTATCACGAATTCTATCTAAGTACAATGTTGATTCGGTTTATAGGAATTACAGATTTAATTTTGTTGTGCATGTATATGTCAATTCCTTACAGTGGTATTAGAGCCTACCTTGTTACTTGTTAGAGTTCGTTAAACTGTTTTGATGAATATAACAATAATTGTTATTGGTATATTAATTTGATTTGAATTTTGATAGTTAAAATAAAATTGTGAATTTTTTAAACGAAAAATCTAAAATTGGTTTTGGATTAAATCGAACAGGTAGGAAAAGAAAAGGGAAAAAAATGAGAGATGGTGGCAATCGGCGGCGCATGGCGTACCTTGGAGGTCGCTGCTGTTAGAGGCGCCACTGATGTCAAAGGAGCCAACTTCGCCGGCCAATATCAGCTGCTATCGAGCGGTGCCATAGCCGCTGCTCATCCTAATGTGCCGCTTCTTCCCCGGCACCATCGTTGCTACCACCACTTCTTCTCCGGCTTTTCTTTGACTAGCGCATCGGTACTGACGACGCCGCCAAGATAGAAAGGTTTAGGGTTTCGACCTTGTTTTCAAATTGAAAACGGGGGCTTCTCATGCAATTTTGAAAATTGCACGAGAAGCCCTTATGATTTCAAAAGATGTAGTTGCACCTTCTTGCAATTTCAAAAATTGCAAAAGATAACCACTATTTTAAAAGTTAAAATGGACTTGCAAAAGATAACTACACTGTTTTAAAAGTTAAAATGGACTGACTATACAATTTCAGAAATTGCACATTAAGTCTTAAAACTTTAAAAGGAAAAAATAGGGTCTCAAATGTAATTTTAATTATTTGGAAAAATTGTAATTATTAATTTATTTAATGTTGGTCAAATATTCAAAATCAAATTAAAATCATTTTTAAATCATATTTTTAATTTCTGACCAGATTAAACTTTAACTTTTTACTTTATAAAATTGTAATTTTGACCATATAAAAATTTTATCCTCAATTTAGGACATGACTTTAAATTGGGAGATAAAAATAAATTCTAAAAATTCCCATTATGAATTGGATTAATTGATTAATTTTATTGTTGAAAAATTAATTAATTAATTAAATTAATTATTTAATTCCGTCTAGTCCGTTCTAAAATGAATAAAATGTTTAGACTTATATTGTCAAAGTCGCAGATTTAGAAATTAATATATTTTTAATATTAGATATTAAAATAGATATTTAGTGGATGATTATGGACTCAACCCATGTGATTAGTTGTATGATTAATTATTCTCGTTAATTGTTGGTTGGGCATACGAGCCTATTATTTAATTAAATGGGCATGCGAGCATATTATTTATTTAATTGAGTTTTTCGAGTTATTTATTTATTATGGACCTGTGTGTCAACTAGTATAGGATACATGTTATAGTTGGACCACAAAGACGCAACTAATATAGGATATATGTTGCAGCAGGAGATGGAGATGATTGCATTTAGTATTCAATGAACGAATGCAACGTTTCTTAGGAATTGACCGACTAATCTTCCTCTTGGCTCTGAAAGATTAGATAGATAAAGTCCATAATTATCCACCGTTATTATTATGTATGATTGATTACATGTTAGATGTTAGTTAATATACATAAATGCGATGAGACAAACCCCTCTTTATCAAAATATTAAATTCATATTAAATGGTTAATACAACGTGTCTTCCATTGTTATAGTGAAAAATCAGTCTATTATCGATGTCAGTTTGTTGAGTCGCTCATAGATATGTTTATCACTATGAAACATTCGATGTTTCTGAACAATAGGTCGAATAACTAGAAATTTTTTTTTTTGAGTCGCTCAAGAAAATAAAATTTTAGGGGCACAATCAAGTAAAACACATAAGATGTGTACGTTAATAAATTGTCTACTTGATAATCTAGGAGTCACATAGAGATGTGATTGATAGAGTATTTACTTGGATGTTTTTATTAGGGTTTGTTGAGTCGCTCAAGATTCTAATAAAACAAAAGGGATCATATCTTACTGGGAATCTAATCGGTTCTATTGATTAATATTTGAGGGTCATTAATTCAATTTAAACAGTGATAGTATAATTAATTTAATATAAGTCCATGTTAAATTAATTTTTTGTATTTAATTAATTGTTCTATTTTGTTATTTAATTGTTGAACCATGAGTAAGTATATAAGTTTGAGAGGCATATTGGATGCCAACAAATATACCAGATCAAATTTTCTGGATTGACACTGCAATCTGAGAATTGTTCTCAAGTATGAAAAAAAAAATTGGATATGTCATTGAGCAGCCAATGTCGAAAGCTCCTACTGAGGAGGCTACACCGGAGAACATGCAGGCTTACAATAAATATAGTGATGACAGTAACGCTGCAACATGTGATGCTTGCAGTCACATGAGTTAGAAAAGATGTATGAGGGTATGGATGTATATACCAATATATATCATTTTAAGTAGTTGAATGATAAATAGTCACGGACTGAACAGTATGAGACATCCAAAATGTTATGAAGAGATATGATGATAAAAAAATCTTCAGTCAGTACTCATATATTGAAGATGATTGGTTATATTGAAAAATTAAACCAATTGAGTTTTATCATGGACCACGAGCTAAGTGTTGACTTAGTTATGCAGTCCCTACCTAATAACTTTTTGCAGTTAATTATAAACTTCAACATGAATAAGATTCAGTGTACCCTACTCGAACTGCTAAACATACTGAAAAATGTTGAGCCCAAAGGAATGAGAAAACTTTGTCCATTGATACCTCTAAGAGAAGTAAGAGGAAATCTAAAAGGACCTTTAAGAAATGATCAAAGGCCAAATATACTGAAAAACAATTAAAGTAAACAAAGACAAATCCAAGTCTGATGATCCATGTTTTCAATGTGGAAACAAATGGCATTAGAAGATGAACTGTAATGCATAAAATAGATAAAACTAAGAACTCATATCTTTGGTAATGCATACTCGATCATATAGATGAAAAATGCATCACCAAGTTACATAAAGTTGGATAATTGGATTCAAATGATTATGAATCATTTGATGAGTGTGGATCATGCTCGTTGGGCAAAATGGCCTAGACCCATTTATTGGAAAAGGAGTCAGAGTTGCAGATATTTTGGGTCTTGTACATATCGATGTATATGGACAAATGTCTAAAGATGCTAAAAATGGCTTTTCTTACTTCATCATATTTACAGATGACTATTATAGAAATGGTTTCATATGCTTAATGGAATTCAAGAGTGAAGCCCTTGAAAAGTTCAAGGAATTCAAGCAAAAAGTAGAAAGGCAAATCAGAAAAAATATTCTAACACTTAGACCTGATCGAGGTCGAGAATGGGATTCTCTCGCAGTGGACTTCACCGTATACACCACAACAAAATGGTATGTCTGAAAGAAGAAACCACACCTTATTTGATATGGTACGATTAATGGTGAGTAGCACAGTTCTTTCAAAATCGTTTTGAAGCGCATAGAATCAGACAAGCTAGGAGTTAAATTTGATAAATATTTATTTGTGGGGTATTCAAAAGAGACTGTTGGATACTATTTCTACAATCCCATCGAGGTGAAGGTCATCATATCGAAACTTGTCATATTCTTAGAAAAAGAGTTCATTCTAAGAGAGGCCAGTGAGAGCAAAGTAGATCTTGAAGAGGTTCAACAAACCACAAAGGAAATTGACCAATTAGATGATCCAACAGTTGAGCTTGCATCTGATGAGGCACATATTGGGAAAAAAAGAACTGCTAGTTCCAAAGGATACGCTAGCTCTACGTAAGTCGAGTGGGGTCATTCGTTCTCTTCTGAGATACGATCTCCTGATTATTAGTAATGTATTACTATCGAAGAAGATGAACCTACTAATTATGCATAATTGAAGTCAAGTGTTGACTCAAAGAGATGGCAGAAAGCCACAGAATTCGAGATGAACTCCATGTACGAAAACAAGGTTTGGACCTTGGTTGACCCATCTGAAGGGGTAAAACCTATAGGCTGTAAATTGGTTTACAAGAAAAAAGTCGACATGGATGGTAATGTTTATACTTACAAGACAAGATTCGTTATGAAGGGTTACAAGTAAAGACAAGAGATTGATTTTGACGAAACCTTCTCACTAGTAGCCATGTCTAAGTTAATTCGGATTCCGCTTGTGATAGTAGCATACCATAACTATGAGATTTGGCAAATGGATGTTAAGATCGCATTCCTTAACGGGAATCTTAGCGAAGATGTGTACATGAGACAACTTAAAAGTTTTGAATCCAAAGAGCCAAACAAGGTATGTAAACTACAGAAATCTATATATGGATTAAAGCAAACCTCTCGGAGCTGGAATCTTCATTTTGATGAGACAATCAAAATGTTTGATTTTATCAAGAATGAAGATGAACTATGTTTGTATAAAAGGTTAGTGGGAGCAAAGTCGTGTTTCTAATTTTGTATGTGGATGATATACTATTATTAGAAAACGATGTCCCCGATGCCAAAAATCAGTAAAATTGTGGTTATCCAAAAATTTCTCCATTAAGAACATGGGAGAGGCAGCTTATATTCTCAGTATAAAGATCTATAGAGATGGATCTAAGAGAATGCATGGCCTATCTCAATCTATATACATAGATAAAATTTTGAGAGTCGCAGTCAAAAACATTCTTAAGTATTTAAGAAGGATTAAAGACATGTTCTTGATATATGGAAGAAATGAACTTAGAGTTCAAGGTTACGCCGATGTCAGCTTTTTGTCTGATAAAGACGATAACAAATCTCAAATTCGGATATGTATTTACTCTAAATGGTGGTGCGGTCAGTTGGAAAAGTTCCAAACAAGAAAAGACTGTTGATTCAACTACAGAAGCCGAATATATAGGTGCTTAAGAAGCATCAAGGAAAGCGGTTTGGATCAAGAAGTTCATTTCAAAACTTGGAGTAGTTCCTAACATTATTGATCCAATATCTATGTATTGTGATAACAATAGAGCCATCGCACAAGTAAAGGAACTCAAGTCTCATCAATGATCCAGATATATATTGAGGCAGTATCATTTTATCAGAGAAATAATCTTAAGAAATGACATAAAGATAGAACGGGTTCCTAACATACGATAATGTAGCAGATCCTTTGACAAAGTTGTTGTCTCAGCACAAGCATGATGGCCATGCTAAATCTGATGGTATTAAGATACCTAAGTGATTGGATCTAGTTTGTATGGGACATTTTGTGATATACTATTTGTTAGATAATGAAGTTTATGAACAAATTGATTAATTAAATTATTGTCTACATTTTAATGATAGATCTATTATTTTTAAATTTTATTATTTAAAATAATAGAGTCTGAAGAAAAGTTCATAGTAACTTGTTAATCACAAGGTATTATTATTATAAGATACAAGTTATAAATAATTTATTCTTGAAATATCCTAGGCATAGTAATAATGAGATACGGATATCATTATTACGGATAAACTAGTATGTGTTGTATTTCTTTTGAAGAAAGTAGCTGATCTCACGAGCTAAGATGTAGAGGGACATCTAAATGAACACATGAATGCATTTTATGAGAACATGAAATTGGATGATCCGCCTAGAGATTTCACATGGATAACTATCCAAGCGTCAGTGGTAAATCTCTAATGCGCGGTAATGGATTTGGTCATTTGACTTGAGGACATCATAGAATCTTATGTGAGACCGCTATACTTTGGCGAGCGTTTGATGGGACTCGTAGATTATGAGTCACCAGGAAGACGTCGTACAGGTATAGTGAGACTCATATGAAGGTTGTAAATATCCAATATGAGGATTCATCACTCTTGGAAAGTAGGAGATTATAACTGGATTTTTGCCCACTTAAGTTGATATAAATTTCCTTAGCCAGGGTGGAATTATGCGTTGAAAATATTTCAATCATAACTAGATTAGATCAACGAAGAGTTGGGGTGAATAACATAATTGGTTGAAATGAGATTGACTCTGATCCATATTTATTAAGCAATTGGGTTATATTGATGAAGGGATTATATTTCTACGGTAACCACACATATATTGGTTCTATCATACCACATGACATTTTCCTTTACATGGATTGTCTTGACACATTGTTAGATGTCAATCTTGGACGACGTGGTGAATTGATTGATCTAGGTGAATCGATGAAAATATCACTGTATTTACCATCGTAAATGAGAACCTCATGGGTCACACATATAAGGCGAGAATTGAGCATCTGGAGTTGGACCTTGTCCAAGTGGGAGATTTTAAGAATTAATATCCAAGATCCAATTTGTTGGGTCGGACTTAATTATTTATTAGACCAAATTAATTAATTAGATTAATCAATTGGGCCCGTTTGTTGATGTCTTCTAGTTGGACTAGAACTAGAGCTAGGATTAGCCCCGCCTATAAATACAAAGGCACAACATATTAAGTGTAGAAGTTGGTCTTGATTACTTGCTAGCACAAGCAAAAGACAACCCAATACAATTATACTCCCAAAAGTTCTGCTTTGATCTGTTCTAGATCGTGGAAGTCTAGATCTGTTCTTGCTGTGTGGATTACCATTGGAAGCTGGACAATTGGACAGCTATGGTATTGAAGATCGCACCTCCAGCTAATCAGATAATTAGATTTCACGGTGTTCATCAAGGTAAATTTCTATCACGAATTCTATCTAAGCACAAGGTTGATTTAGCTTATAGGAATTGCATATTTAATTTCTGTTGTACATGTATACGTCAATTCCTTAAAACTTAGTAAGTCATTTCAAGTTGCCACCTAATAGGAAAAAATACCACCAATGTTGAAAGATTTAAACTAACTGAAACACAAGCGTAAGGAAATGAGACTTGAAGATCTTATTGTGAGATTGAGAACTGAGGAAAACATTCAAAATTTTAACAAGAAATTCGGAAAGCTGCAAATGGAGGCTAAATCCAATTTGGTGGAGTCAAATGCTATCAAAAAAATGAAGCACTTTGGTAATGGCAAACAAAAATGCAAGGCCAAAAAGTTCAAATGAGAATGCTTTAATTGTGGTAAGACGGGTCATATAGCAAAAGATTGTCGATAGAAAAAGCAAAACAAAAAGAACCAGGTACACATGACCGAGGACGACAAACTATCTAATGGGATGTTTGAGTTAATGCTCTCGGAAGTAGTGTTTGAAGCAAACATGGCAGACAATCCAAGAGATTGGTTTGTAAACACTGGTGCTACTCATCATGTGTGTGTTGATAAAGAGATGCTTTCATCCTACACTTCTGATCAACGAACGATAGCTCTTCATGGGCAACTAGGCAACATCAAAGGTTATTGGTTTGGGCAAAGTAGTGCTGAAAATGACATCAGACAAAGAAGTAGCCCTCATTGATGTGTTGCATGTTCGAGACATTCGCAAAATTTTGGTATCTGGTGCTTTTCTTAGCAAGAATGGGTTTAAGCTAGTATTTGAATTTGACAAATTTTTACTTACCAAAAATGGTATATATGTGGGCAAGGGGTACTTAGCCAATGGACTAGTCAAAATGAATGTAATGCTTGTACTTCGTGATTTTGATAACAAAAAAATAAATCTTCTACTTACTTGATATGTTCTTCTAATTTATAGCATGATAGATTGACATGTTAATTTTAATACTATACGAAAATTATTTAGTTTTGATTTATTGCACACTTGTTCATTTGATCAAGAAACCATGCAATATTTGTGTAGAGACTAAGTTAGCCAAAACACAATTTTATTCGGTTGAGAGAAACACAAGTCCTCTAGAGTTAATTCACAATGATATTTGTTATCTAAATTTTGTGCAAACTCTAGAGGTGATAAAAAAATATTTTATTACTTTTATAGATAATTGTACAAGGTCTTGTTATGGCTATTTGCTAAGGAGCAATGATTAGGCCTCAGAAGTATTTAAATTACACAAGAATGAGGTAGATATTAACTTAGCAAACGAATAAAGATTATCCGTAGTAATAGAGGACAAGATTATGGATCACTATTTGAAGAATTTTGTTCAGACTCTGGAATTATTCATCAAACTACAATTTCTTATTCACTTGTAAACGGTGTTGTTCAACACAAAAATTGTACTTTAAAAGAGATGACTAATGCTATGATGATAAGTTTGGTTTATCCAATATGGAAGAAGCAATCCTCTTAGCAAACCACATTCTTAACAAGATACCACACAAAAGTATGAACGAAATTCCTTACGAATTATAAAAGGTCACAAACCTTCACACAAATATTTAAAAGTGGGTGGGTGGGTACCAAAGCTTAAACAAATTAAAATAATACCTAAAACTATTAATTACATATTCATTGGATATTCTAATAATAATAGTGCCTATCGGTTCCTCATACATATGTCAGACATTCCTGAGGTACATGAGAGTACTATCATTGAATCTAAAAATGTTGTACTTTTTTAAGACATCTTATCTTGTAAAGATAGGAAATAGGTAAGTTCACAAAAAAAGACATATGATACTGCAAAGGGTAATTACCAAAGTGATGAAGAACCAAAACATAATAAGATTTCCAAAATAGTAAAATCTTTTGGTCCCAGATATTCTAACTTATTTGTTAGAAAATAAACTAATGACATTCAATGAAGCAATGTCTAGTCCAAAAGCTTCATCCTGAAAAGAGGCTATCAATAGTGAAATTGATTCTATTATGCAGAATCATACTTGGTGATTGGTAGATCTCCCACCTCGAAATAAATCATTAGGTTGCAAATGAATTTTCAAGAGAAAATTAAAGTTACATGGATGAATACATAAATACAAGGCCACTTTGGTAGCTAAAGAGTTTTAAAAAAAGAAGGCATTGACTTTCTCGATGCATACTCATCATTAACCAAGATAACGTCCATTAGGGAATTAATTACAATTTCCGCATAAAACAATTTGGAGATCCATCAGATAGACGTTAAGACAACTTTCTTAAATAGTAAGTTAGAAGAAAAGATCTTTATGGAACAACGCGAATGGTTCATTGCTCCTAGACAAGAAAAAAAGTGTGTAGATATGTTAAATCCTTATATGGACTTAAACAAGCATCAAAATAGTGGCTTGAGAAATTTGACAAAACTATGTTGTCAAATGATTTTTAGATTAACAAGTGTGTAGGTTTGTTTATATCAAAATCACACCAAGTGCTTATGTAATTGTATGTCTATATGTTGATGGCATGCTAATTATAAGAAGTAATCATAATATCATAAGTCTACTAAGAAAATGTTGAAAAAGCATTTTGACACGAAATTTATGAGTATGACAAATATCATATTAGGAATTAAAATAAGTAAGACACCTGGAAAACTTGTTCTATCTCAGTCTCACTACGTTAAAACTATACTTAAGAAGTTTAATGCGTAAGATGAAAGTCTAGCTAAAACTCCAGTAGACTTAAATCTATATTTGGCCAAAAATAAAAGTGAATCTGTATCTCAGTTGGAGTGTTTTCCGATCATAGTCAGTCTAATGTATATTATGAACTGCAATCATCCGGATATTGTTTACAGTTAACAAGCTTAGTAGATTTACAAGTAATCGAGGTGATGACCATTAGATGGCATTGATTAGGGTTATTAGATGTCTAAGATTCACCTTAAGTTATGGATTACATTATACAAGATATCCAGATGTATTAGAAGAATACAATTATGCAAATTGGATATCAGTTAAAAATGATTCATAGTCCACAAGTAGTTATATTTTTACCATTGGTGGTGTAGCTGTATCTTGAAAGTCATCAAAACAAATGTGTATAGTTCGATCCAAAATAAAATATGAGTTTATAGCTTTAGATAAAGCTGAAGAAGAAGCAGTGGCTTTGTAATTTCTTAAAGGACATTATGTGTTGGTCTAAGCTAGTGCCTGCAATTAGTATGTAATCCGATAGTCAGCCGGTTATCGGAAGAGCACAAAGTAGTATGTATAATGGTAAGTCTCGGCACATTTGTCGTAGACATAATACCATTAAACAGTTGATCTTAAAGTGTTATATCTATCAATTATTTTAAAGTTAAAAGAGAATTTCGCAAATCCACTAACTAAAGGTTTACAAAGAGATCGAGTATATGGTCTATCGAAGGTGGGAATGGTGCTGAATGGCCGGGTGACCGAGCCAATTTTTCAAAATGGCCGTTGACCAATTTTGGTGTATAAATTATCAAATATAACCCTGCCTTTTTTTCCACTTATAACCATTTCAAACGATTTTAAATTCATTCGTCTGTGAAAAAGAGAAGATTTCAAGGTTAGAATTTAACACATTTCAATGTTAGAATCCAACATATTTCATTTATGTAAGAAATTTCATTTCAAAGTAGAAAATCATCATTCTCCATCTTTTTCTTTTAATTCACGGTAGAAATTGTAGATTTTGTAGTATAAATCATGAAAAAATGTATAAACCTGAGTATGAATCATGATTTTTACTTTAAATTCCTGCAAATCTGAGTTGATTTGAAATGGATTAATTGAAAAAAACATTTATAATTGTATAAATCTGCATTAACAGACTCATAGTCTATTAACACACCTGTTAACAGACCATGGGTCTGTTAACAGATTTGGGATGTGTTAAGGGTTGGTTAACAAACCATTTGTTAACCGACCTGTTAACAGATGGTCTGTTAACTAATGATCTGTTAAATGATGTTATAAAATAAGGATATTTTAGTCTATTCTACTTAAAAGAGGTCTTTAAAACTTATTTAGTATAAGTTAGGCTCTTCTGCGATTCTGAGCATTTGACAAGGTCCTTTAAAAAATTCACCCCTATCGAAGGGAATGGATTAAAGTCTATTACGTAAGAGTCTTTGTAATGCTAATCCAGAGATTCCAATATCTTGGTTCAATGAAACAACTAAGTTGTGAAGATTCAGTGAAGCACTTATAAGATAAACACCTACCAATTTCTATGATAGAAAAGTGGTTTTTGCAAAGTTGTGAGATTAAGTTTAACTTTTTAATGATTCTTATATATTGATAAAACAAATGAAGTAGGGCGGAATACTCTTAATAGGATATTACATATATAAGTGTGAAGTAGGGCTATTTTTATGAGAATGTTTTAGGGCATAAATTCTCTAAAGCATTTATGAAATCCAAGAGTTGTTCATGGCCAAAATAAACACAACCGTGAGAACTGAAGGTGTTATGGATGTTATTGTGTGGGTACTATTGTATTGGTTTATACCAACGAATGAACAATTCAAGACATTGCGTTCACTGGTTAGCCGAGTAAATCCGATAGTATTCTACTATTGAAGGTTCAAACCCACATGGTATATCTCGATGCAATATCTTTCCACTTGATCTCTCTGTTAGTGTCTGCATAGTCTATTGCTTTCCATTCATGTGGAGAATTCATTACAAGTATAACTTATCCTAATACAATGTAATAGATTGTTGGAAATTGGTTATTAAATAAGATGGTTTGACCAACTTTTGACAAATTATTTGAATATGTTCCATTAGTTGGATACAAGATCCTTATTGCCGAGTATGTTCTACTTCGTGAATAGATAAACATAGTATATTAATTTTCTCAAAACCAATTTTGAGTGAATGAGTAATAAAATTCAAAGTAATCACTTAAACTTAGATAAATTAGAATTAAAATTGGTGGAAAAATAAAAAAAAATGTCCATCCACATTGAAAAATTAGAAGTATCTTGTTCACTTTAAAAAGTTCAAATTGGACACTTAGGTTTAGGCCCCAAGGGTACCGGTAGTCTTTGGAAATGATATGACCTACATGTTAGTGGTTGGGCCAAAGTCCACACGCGCGCACTGCCGTCGGTCTTGTCTGGCTCGAGTACGGGTCGTGGGTCGTAGAATTGGACTAGGCCCAAGATGGTATATATCTTTTTTATGGAAAAAATAATATATTTAGTTATTTTATTTTTGTTATTTTTTCCTTTCGAAATTATTAGGATTATACCATGTGTCCTCGACTTCTAGAAAAACTGACAGTTAATTTCATATAGACCTGTTTGTCTAAACAGATGTTGTCCAGATGAGTTGTGTATTCAGACACAACTTTTCAGCAATTATATCTTTTGGGACACAACTTTTCAACTACTATATAAAGGCCCCTAGTTCCTCGATTTATTGAGTTAAAAATCTTCACCTGCAATATGATATCCTCTTATTCCTTGCATTATTCTGTCTTTTCCATTTAAGTCCTTATTATTATATTTTGCATATTTAAGGTCCTTTCTGGTTTAGAGAGATCAAAACATTAATAGGTTCTTTGGTCATGTAATTTGGAGTGCTACTATTACAAAGGTTGATCGTTGTATCTTGGTAGACGAGTAGCGGAGAACCGTCAGCACCAGTGCATTGCATTATCGTCTTAAGGAAAAAGAGTATAACTCTTGGCTCGGCTAATTTAATTTCTCGACATTTTTCTAATTCTTCTATTTTATTTTCATGTCAAAGCTCTCTCTAAATTTCTGCACGTAATTAACTGAATATAAATTTGTACCTACTTATATAATTTTAGAAACCAACAGCAGAAACCACGATATTATTTTTATTTTTTTGTAAACCATAAAATTATTGTTTTTATGATCAATGAACATATGAATTATGTATGATAAAATACAGGTTTTGATTTGCAGCAGCTGGAAAAGATAGGGATTGATTTTTAGCAACCTGAAAATGTAGGAACCTTTTTGCAGCTTCCAGAAAGTTCAGCGACCTATTTATAGCTATCTGAAAGTTCAGGGGCTGATTCGTATAATATGGAAAGTTCAGAGAACAATTTGTACCAAACAGAAAGTTCAGGGGTGTTAAGAAAGTCAATAAAATCCCACTATCTATGGTATTAATATGTATTATATTAAGTGTAGAATTCTACTTTCCTGTTTGTAATTATTTTGCCTAGAATAGATTAGCCTAATTTCGGAAATCTCTTGTATAAGTTCGTAGCTTCTGTTTCAATGAAATCATTAAAACCAAAATATTTTTTTCTTCATTTCTTTACATAGTATCAGAGCAAGGCAACGATTCCTATGTTTCCTCATTTCTTCTTTCTTTCGTTTTTCCATCATGACGAACGAAGAGCCTTCGAATGGAGGCAGGCCAGATGCTACTAACCTCTATTCTCTCCACCATTCCGATCATCCTGGAATGATAATCATTTCCAAACCCCTCAATGGAGAGAATTATTCGACCTAGCATAGAGCCATGGTCATTTCCTTGAACGACAAGTCTAAACTAGGCTTCATAGATGGAACAACCACAGCACTGCCAACTGCAAGCAAACCAGAAGACTATGCTTCTTGGAAAAAAAATGCAATTATATGGTTCTATCTTGGATCCTCAATTCGCTCACCCCACACATTGTCGACATCGTCATTTTTTCCACTACTGCTCAAGAGGTATAGAAAGATCTTCAGAGTCATTTTTCTCAGAGCAATGCCCCACGTATTTTTTAGATTGAAAGAGATATTGCATGCCTTGCTCAAGATCAGATGACTATTGGTGCTTACTATACAAAGTTTAAAAGGTTATGTGATGAGTTGGGCTCTTTTAATCACACTATTTGTTCTTGTGGTACTGATCATAAGAGACACAAATTGATGCAATTTCTCATGGGACTTAACAAGTCCTATAGTGTTGTCTGGGGACAAAACCTCTTGATGAGTCCACTACATGACGTTGTCCATGCTTATTCTTTCCTCGTTTAGGAAGAAAAGCATCGAAGTATAAGCACTACCCGTGAGACTACAGAGACCTCTGACATGGCGGTTCGAAGGATTGATCTTGTTACTCTGGCCGTTCAACATAAGCAATGCTCTTCTTCTCATTCTTATTCATCTAATCGCAAACATTTGCATTGATCTTACTGTGATTGGGACCATAATTTCCGAGAAACTTGCTGGAAGTTACATGGACATTCTCCTGGACATCCAAAGCATGCATCAAACAAGTCTAATCAAGGAAGCAGTCATCCTAAACACAACAATGACCATCAGTCTTGGATTAACAACGTCAAAGATAGTCCAGCAATAACATAAATTCAATCAGTGACAAATGGTCTCTCTGATTTACAAATTCAACAAATATTATCTATTATGAACGGTAAAAGGACATCTCCATCTACCAATCCAAAGGCAAATATTGCTAGTACTTCTACAGGTTTGTCTTAATCTCAGTTGATCGTCGATATTGGTGCCAATGACCACATTATTTCTTCTCCAAATCTTCTTGTTGACAGTAGAAAAAAATACTACTTTACCACCAGTTATTATGCCAAGTGGAGAACATGCTCCTATTGTATCCATTGAAAAATTGCCTTTAAATTACGTTATTTCTTTAAAAAATGTGGATTTAATTTCTGTGAGTCAAGCCACAAGGGATCTCAATTGTTCTGTAACCTTCCCCCCCAACCCCCCCCCCAACCCCCCCCAACCTAAATGGTGCATTTTGCAGGATTTGATGAAGAAGACGACGATTGGTTTGGGTAAACAACGAGACGGACTATATTACTTGGTTGCATCACATAAATCTATTGCTGCCATTACCACCAATTCATCATCCACACACTTATGGCATCAACGGATATGCCATTTATCTTTCTCTAGCTTAGATTTTATAGCAAAATATTTGTTAAATTTTCTTTTCAAGTTTGATAATGCTTTTGAAGTTTGAGCCCTTGCAAAACAAACTCGTCTTCCTTTTTCTACTAGTTCCATTTCAACTATTAAACCTTTTGAATTATTCATTGCGATATTTGAGGTCCTTACAAAGTACCTTCACTTTCTGGTGCTAAATATTTTTTAACCATTGTGGATGACTATTCTCGTTCTACATGAGTTTTTTGCATGCATCATAAAAGTGAAACACAACATTTACTTGTCAATTTTTTTCTCTTACGTCCAAACTCAATTCCATACTCCTATAGCTAACATTTGGATTGATAATGAACGAGAATTTTTTCTTTGAAGGATTTCTTTAAACAAAAAGGCACCACTTATCAACACACTTGTGTATATACCCCTCCCCCCCCCACCAACAAAATGGGATTGTTGAGCATAAACATAGACATATCCTTGAGTCTGCCCGAGCCTTACACTTTTAAGCCCATCGACCTTTATGTTTTTGGGGCAGAATGTGTTTTCACCACTGTCCATATTATTAATCGTTACCTACACCACTCCTTTCTCGCCAAACTCATTTTCAACGCATTTACGAAAAAATTCATTCTTATTCTCTGTGTCTGGCTTATGCCACTGATGTTTATGTTCTCCATAAATTTGCACCCCGTGCCAAAAGATATGTTTTTGTTGGTTATCCGTCCGATCAGAAGCTTACAAACTTTATGACATTGAGACTCACGAAGTATTCACTAGTTGTGATGTCGTTTTTCATGAAAATATTTTTCCCTATAAGTCCATTCCTCCTACTTCCCCAAATCAAGCTCCTGCCATTCCTATTGTTGTTTCTGATACCTCTTTTTCAGAGCCTATTCCAATTGTTCCAAAAACACAACCACCAATACCTCCTTTAGGCACTACTCCACTCACTTCTGATAGCCCCCGCCCATCTTTGTCGTGCGCCATTCTCAAAGATTTCATACCCCACATGTAGCTTTGAGTGATTTTATTTGCAACCACATGACGTCTCCCGAATCATCATCGCCTTCATCATCCGATCCAAAAAAAGGTACACGGTATCCTCTTTCTAATCATCGTTACTCACCCCAGCATTGATCCTTTATTGCTACTATTAGTCAAGACACTGAACCTACCTCTTATGCCGAAGCAGCATCTCATCCCTATTGGCAAGAAGCAATGCAATTTGAATTGGCCGCTTTAGAAGCCAATCACACTGGTCTCTTGCTTCTCTTCTTCCTAGAAAGAAGCCTATAAATTGTCGTTGGATTTACAAAGTCAAGTGTAACTCTATTGGTACCTTTGAGTGCTACAAAGCTCGTTTGGTAGCAAAAGGTTATACCCAACTTGAAGGTGTGGATTACCATAACACTTTTTTCTCCCACTGCAAAATGATTACTGTCCGTTGTTTATTAGCTTTGGCAGCCGCTCAGCATTGGACTCTTCATCAACTTGATGTCCATAACACTTTTCTTCATGGTGATCTCCATGAAGTAATTTATATGTCTCTACCTCCTGGTCTTCAGCGACAGGGGAAGAACCTTTTATGTCACCTCAACAAGTCGTTATATAGTTTAAAGCAAGCATCTTGTCAATAGTTTGCCAAAATCTCTACATCCATCCAAGATGCTGGATTTGTTCAATCCAAAGCCGATTATTCATTGTTCACATATCGAAAAGGCAAATCTTTTACAACTTTATTGATATATGTTGATAACATTCTTATTACATGCAATGATCTCACTGTTATATCTACTCTCAAGCATTGTTATATCTACTCTCAAGCATTTTTGAATAATCATTTTCGGATGAAAGATTTGGGTAATTTAAAATTCTTTATGTGCATTGAAGTCTCTCGATCAAAGAAAGGTATTTCTATATCACAACGAAAATAAACTTTGGAAATATTAAAGGATGGTGGTCTCTTGAGAGCTAAAGCCGTAAACTTTCCCATGGAGCAAAATTTAAAACTCTCAAATGAAGGAGAATTACTTAGAGATCCATCTCAGACGGCTTGTTGGACGCCTAATATATTTGAAAATTACTCAACCAGATATCACTTATTCGGTTCATGTGCTAAGCAGATTCATGCATGCACGCAGAACACATATGGAGGCTGCCTTACGGGTACTGCATCACTTGAAAAATAATCAGGGTTTTTCTCTTCTTAGAATGATTTATCTCTACGAGCTTTTTGTGATTCAGATTGGGCAAGATGTCCAACCTTTCGTAAATCCACCACAGGTTATTGTGTCTTTATAGGATATTCTCTTGTTTCTTGGAGAACAAAGAAGCAGAAAAATGTATCTCTTTCCTCAATTGAAGCCGAATATCGTGCAATAACAGGTACCTACTGTGAATTAACTTGGTTACGCTCATTGTTGAAAGATTTACGAATATTACATCCAAAACCAGCATTGTTAGATTGCGACAATAAAGCAGCCTTGCACATAGCAGCAAACCCCGTTTTTCATGAGGACCAGACATATAGAGATGGATTGTCACTTCATTCGCGATAAAATTCGAGATGGTTCAATTGTACCAAAATATGTTTCTTCAGCTAACCAGCTTGCAGACGTCTTCACGAAGCCATTGGGAAATGAACCATTCTAAAAAATGATACACAAGTTGAGAGTTCTTGATATTCATTCTCCAACTTGAGGGTGGGTATTAAAAAAGTCAATAAAATCCCACTATCTATGGGAATGATATGTATTATATTAGGTGTAGAAATTTACTTTCCCGTTTGTATTTATTTTTCCTAGAATAGTTTAGCCTAATTATAGAAAATCTCTTGTATAAATCCGTAGCTTGTGTTTCAATGAAATCATTCAAACCAACCTTTCTTTACAAGGGGCGATGCAACATCCAAAAAGTTTAGGGAACAATCTGCAGTGGTCATTTTGAAGAATTAAACTTCAGGGGCCGAAATGAAGATTTCCGTTAATTCAGGGGCTTCTCTGCAGGAACCAGATAATTCAAGGATTATTTTACAGCAGAATCCAGAAATCTAAGGGACCAACTTGCTGAATGCAAAAATTTCAGGTACCCCATGCGAAATCCAAAAAAAAATTCTGGAATTTCAGGGAGTGCTGCTCAAATTTGCACAAGGGTTTGTTCGGGAATTGGAATGACGATTAGCTTAATCAGGGGATCTTACGTCATCTTAAAAGTCATCAAGTGAAGATTAATTTCAAGTTAAGGCACACCATGGAAAACTTGGTGCGTGGAGATGTATCGGGATCTCCCACACGTGAGGATGGATAAGCAAAACTCGAGCAGCTTGATAAATCTAGACAATGCGAGTAAAGGAAGAAATAAAGTGTGGGACTTGGAGGTTGTATGAAAGGAAGTGGCAGGCCCACTAGTTACATTAAACCGATCGAGCATAGAGACTCGTAAGAAAGAAGTGTTTGGTATGCCTAAGCAACACGTGAAGATGGTTTTATGGGTTTGATGAAGTAGGTTGATCTTGGATATGTCTTAGACCTTTCTCCCCGAGGTCAAGAGAATATGATGGGGACACGTTTTGCTACATTCACGAAGACTATGAGGCTACTATGGACTTCTCGAATTTATATATTCTATTCAAGTTGCAAATCTAAAAGTGGTCAAGAGCTCTAAAAACAGTACCCTCCATGAATGCTGACAGGAAATAAGGTTCATAAAGTGTAGTTTTTAAACTTTTTATTGTACTCTTCCTTTCTTGATAGTTAAGATTTTTATGTTTCTTTATTGTACGTTGTTTTAATTTTGTTATTAATAAAATCTTGCCACCATTTGTGGGAGTGTTGCCGTGTTGGGTGCATAGAATGAGAGAAATACAATAAATAAACCCTAACATGAGTTTTGTTTGATAATAAGAAAGTGCAATATTGAGTTAGAAACTATTAGGGTGTGTTTGATTCAAACATTTTCCATGGAAAATGTCACTTCCATGGAAAATCTTGTCAAATCTAACACTTTTATTTTCTCACTTTGTTGTTTGATTGGCATATGGAAAAGCAAATACATTTTCTAGTGACAAAGATTTAAAGCGTGAATTTGCCTTTCTTTCTTGGAAAAAAATTTTCTTGCCAGATAGTAGAATTTATTTTCCCACTTCCATGAAAAATATTTTCATTTTCCACCCTTTTTCCATGCTACCAATCAAACACATGATTCATGGATTTTCCATGGAAAATGTCTAATCCATGGAAAATAATGTCACATCGATGAAAATATTTTCCATCTTTACTGTTTGATTTGATTGCGTAAAATGAAAATGATTTCCAAGACAATCACTTAAAAGCATGGTTAAGAAGGAAAAGTTGAAAAATATTTTCTTACCTATTTGGTGAAAAAAATCTTACATGGAAAATCTTTTCTTTTCCATGACAATGAATCAAACGCACCCTTAGAGTATGATTAGTGTAGAGTATTAGACAATATTGTACACAATAATTTATTAAATTTTAACTTATTTTTTATTCTTAGTTTTATCCCATATTGTCGAGTCCCTAACAAACTTGTCATAAACATATCAAACTTGAACATAGAAGCTTCTGAAAATTTAAGAGTTGTTAGAATACTAAATGAGAAAATATATTAAATGAATTAGAGAATTCATTAAATGAAATCATGTTAGAATATTAAATGAGAAAATATATAAAAGAATAAATGAAATTCACAAGGATAAAAACCATATAGAGAATTCATCAATTCTCTACTGCCTTTCAAAAGTTTTAGAAAAAGGGTAAAGGTGCATCGAGTTGTTCGTAAAGTCGAGGAACCTCTGGAGGAAGCAGGGGCGGATTTGGCACTATGCTGCACCCAGTGCCACCATGGCCCAGAAGAAAATTTAGGTAGTAATTTTTTGTTTAGAAATTTATAGCTCAGCCCAAATTTTGAAAATAGCTCACTACCCACCCTATTTAATTATAGTTCACTCCCAACCTATTTTCTTAAATAGGCTAAATTTAAACTTAAATATTTTACCCAACCCACCCCAACCTATCAGACCCAACCCACCTACATGGACCAATTTCTAAACCCCCATTATCTATTAATTAATTTAAATCCATCCCAACCCAAAAGACGAAACACCATTGCCTTCATTCCAAAGCACTTAATCATGTTCAACAAGGTTTTCTTGTCCATATGAGAAATTATTTCAAATTTTAATAAGTATAAAAAGTAAAAAAAAAGTTGCTTATTATTGGGAATTAGCCTTTAGCCTCCATGCTATTGTCCAATTAGTGCAAGCTCTGGACTTCTAAAGTTTTAAACAATGAACAGAAGAATGAATCGTTCATCTGAAATTAAAAAGCATCTCCTTGTTTCCCTCATTGCATTTTTAGGTACACAAATGCCTCCTTTGAAATTATGTTTACTTGTCTCAATCATGTCGCATGAGCTCAGTTGTAAAAACCTGCTTCAAGACAATCAGTGCATTGCTGTTTACTCATTGGCCTTTTTACATCACAATGGAAATAAATTTAGCTTTAGATGGCTGTATCAGCAAATTCAAGCACCACCTATAACCGTTGTTTTCCATTTTTTTTTCTTTTTTTGGTGCCTCATATCTTCTGTACATTGACAATAAATCACATATTATAATTGCAAGTATTCTCAATTTCTTGTTTTTGTGATAATGCTTTAGGATTATACCTCTGAATTCTGGTCTTTGAGCATACTGTATAATGCTGATATATTGTTGCTGCCCAGAATTCTGGTTTCTGTTCTATAGGATTATGATGCCCTGGATTTGGACGAAATCTCTCAAGACTTATGACAGATTTTCTTTTTCGTACTTTTAGTGTTTTATCCATTTTTACATATTACTTCTTGTACAATGTAAGTCCTCCTCCTTTTCCCATAGCGGGTACAACCAAAACATGAGCTTTTTGGGACTGCACTTGGAGGATAGTACATCATGAGATGTAGAAAGATTTAGCATTCATATTTGTTAAGAAAGGAACAGCTGGTCAAAGGGTAAAGGCAATATGATTGCTTGTTTGTATTGAGTTCTATTTTGGTATGATTTATGCACGTTGTGGGCTTTGATAAGTACAATTTTGTACTTATCTAAGTTCACAAAAAAAGACGATTATGAGTACTTTTATTTATTTTCGGTTTAATGGCGTGTTGTTTTCTTATTATTTTAGGAAATAATCAAAACCAAGTGTCAATCTGACGAAAAGAGAGCAAACAGAAGAAAATAGGACTTAATTGCAAAGATAAAGAGACTTGAAGGACTTGGCATGCAAATATAAAAAGAAGAAAATCAAGAATGCATCCAAGATAATCATGCGATCGCATGGTTATACTTTGATGCGATCGCAGGACGTCCAAAATTTCAGCAGAAAGTTAATTGATCAAGCTTTGCGATCGCACGGTTCTGTACTATGCGATTGCAAGGGCATAACGGGCACCAGTTTTGGCAGTTTTCTGATAGGATTAGAATTCTACAGCTCCAAATCGAATTCAACTACCTAGCACACATCTTGGAGTCTTTAGAGAGCATTATAAAAGCCAGATAATAGCCAGAACAAAGGAGGACGAATTTTGGGAACAAGATACAAGAAGAGAATCGAAGATCAAGACACGGGATTGAAGATTCTTCAACCAGAGTCACGGGTTTTATTTCTTCTTTCTTCTAGTTCTTTCGCCGGAACATGATTAATACAATTCTTGTATTATTTTACATAATCATGTCCGGCTAATTTACTTATTTCTAAGATGAACGATGAAACCTCGTAATTTTAATTAATTAGACGTTTTTCGTTTTCGTAGGTAATTTCTATTATTTTAATGCCTGATCACAATTAGAATATATTGTGATTTATATTGAAGTCGAGAAATTCAATATAGATTAAGCACGTTGTATTGAATAACATAGTGTCCAATAATATTTAGAAATTACTATTATGCTTTATGAAATATATTTAGGTGTTCTTGAGATTTTAATGCATATGTTTATGTTCGAAGTTTAATTAGAGATAATTAGGTTCGCATATCGTATAGAATTGATTGACCATCGAGATAGGCTTTTGATTATTTTAAGATCACCGATTTTCAATCTAGAGTAATTAACCACTAAAGTGATTAACGAATAATTGATTATGGTACATGTAGGTGGATTCGCGAATCCTAGTATTAGTAAAAACTAGAATTTGTTCTCATAAATTTACTTTACTTGTCTGATAATTTAGATTTAATTGAAATGGGTTTAGATTCACAAACCAAATCAAATATGTGTTTTTCATATTGTTAGAATTTAAGTTATAAATTAATTGGTTAAATTGATATCTAGTCCTCGTGGATTCGACACTCTATTCATTACTTTTTTACTTGTTAACGATCCGTCCACTTGCGGGATTATAATCGCACAACAGGATTGATACTATCTTAATTATGATTGGTCATTTCTTGAATGTAACACAAAAATAATTTTGATTGCTTTTTTTTTTTTTATTGTAATAGCACCAAACCGGACGTTTGGATTTAATATAGGTTATTTTTGGCTTATTTTTGTTGTTTTAGACTTTTCATCTATTATATTTTTTGGATTATTTTTATTGTTAGTTGAATTGGATTGAATTGTTTATTGTTGGATTATTGAATTATTTCAATTCGTGTTTGTAGAGTTAAAAATGAAACATCATCAACATTGCGCAAAGAAGCAAAAAACGTTGTTTTCCTTCTTTAAAAAATAATTGAATTTACTACAAGCAAAAATTCTATTGAAGTTGATGAATGTACTTCAATCCCTGACGTCCAACTTTCTCCATTCTCCAAATTCATCTCTTGATTCCGAACATCCTTTATCTTCACAACTTGACTTGCAACCATCTATTATAAATAAGTTTTATGTTGTTAAAGCTTGATGAACACAACTGCAGTACATAAAGTTGTAAATAGATTTCTTTTTGTTACATATATTAAAAAAAAAAATTGACTTAACTTATTTTAAATTTCAGCTCGGCCCAATATGATTTTATCCTCCCGACTGGAAGAGCAGCCGCTTTCCAAATGTTCGAAAAACTAGGTGATGGTGCATCAAGCTGTTTGAATAGTCGAGAATTAAGGGACCTCTGGAAGAGCTGCTGACTCCATAAAGAACAGCCTTTCAAAAGTTTTGAAAGTCAGAAAGATCAAAGCATTATTAAAACATAGGAGTAAAAACTGATTAAAAAAAATTTCTTGTGCTCATAGTAGCTGCTGATTTTGGTGGCTGACTGCCTAACCTCAACTCCAGGTCCAATTCTTGGCCAGTTGACAACTCATCCTGAGTTTTCTTGGAAATTTCAATGGATTTCGATGCTGTTTCTACCTCACCTCTGGGAGATTTTCTATCTTCTGATGAAGAGATACAAGGCCATGTCGCAATTCTTTTCATTTTGCTTGATGGGGATACTGATGGCACATTTGTTAAGTTGGACTCGACTGAACTGAATATGATTCAAGAACAAAAAGAAGTTAAAATATCGTACAATATTAAACTGTCCAAGACTGTATACCAAACATACCCAGAGATATCGACTGTGTTGTCTGGACGAGTAGTGTGGATGCTCAAGAACTTTTTCAACGTCTGATCTTTTGAGGATTGCTTCATCTTGGCTTTGTCCTTCCTGTGGATGTTCATATGGCCACCAAGTGCCTGAGCATTTGAGAAACCCTTCTTGCAGAAGGTGCATTCATATGACTTAAATTGTTTTTCACCTTGATTTTCTGATGATGTTTGATCCATGGACATTTTTAATTTATTCGAGAGGGGGGGATGGGGGATCAACTGATACTGATGGATGGTGAAAAGATTGATGCTTATATATATTATGAAGAAGATGGAGAGGCAACTTTGTTATGAGGGTTGTTTTGTAAATGACCAAAGAGCCCATGTCAATTTTGGTTTAATTTTATGAAAAAACGACTAAAGTAGCTAGAGAAAATGAAAATTGTGCTTCAAAGATGAAGACGAAGAAGCTTTAGAAGAAAATATGGACCAAACATCTTCAATATATATTGTACTTCCTTGTCATCGAGTTGGATGAATAGAGTGCGACCAAATTGATCAAATAAAGGGTATAATTCTCTATGCTCGTCGAGTTTGAATAATTAATCTAGTTGGTATACTACTTTCATTGAAAGTAGAGATAGACATTTTGTCAATTTTCAGGTTTAAAAAAATGATTATTTTGACAAAAGAAGAAAGAATTTAGTATCCTTCTTGAAATAGACAGGATCAAAGACCATCTATAAAACAATCATTTAGAAGATAAATACTAAAACATTTATATTTAAGAAAGAGAGATTTATATTTCTTGACCTTATTTCGTCACATCAATCATTGAACTAAACCAATCGATACATGCATGAGATGAAAGAGTATAGTCAACTTAAAATATCGATTATATTTTATAAATAGCGAGAAAAAGATTAGTTACAATAAATGTCATACATAAGAGAAGAGATGACATAAAATGACGAGATCAAATCAAAAAAAAAATAATGTTCTAAATTAAACTTTCACCAATCAAATGTCAATGGTGTATCGTAGCTACTTATTTTTAAAAAAAAATGATTATGAAATATATTTCAACAAGTGAATTTATTTAATGCTTAGAGTTTACTAATAAAAAAAATTGTTTTCCTATTTAATTTGTCCATTTTGTAACTAAAAGACTTCTCTTAATTAATTTGTTAATTTATATGACAGTTATTAATTAGAAGATTATACTAAATTATACGAAGGCTGTAGATAATACAAATTAGAATGATAGTGTAAAAAGAAAATATATCTAAATAAAAAGAGAAATTAATTTATATTAATTCGATAAATTTTTAATAATATTTAGGATTTCTATTGAATAACTGTCTTTTATTTCTCAACACAACCCTCAACCTACAATTACAAACATGTAAAAAGGCAGTGTATTCAATTATTTTTAATTTAACGTATTAAATATATTTTTTCAGTTCCAAAATTGCCCTTAATGGTTGTCTCAACCGTCGGCAGTCGTTACTTTCTACACTGCCTTCCAAAATCCAGATTTCTTCAATGAGTTGGCTGCCGAAAAGGAAATTTCTCCACACTAACAAATTTCTTATACAAAACCAAGCTGGATATATATATATATATATATATATATATATATATATATATATATCACAACAAATGATTTATCAAAGTCGAATGTGAAATCCATATAAAAGACACAACGACTATAAATACTCTTTTTAGCTTCTATTCTAACGGACTGAATATTTTTACAAGAAATTAGAGGAATATGCGATGATTTATTCAGTAGCAAATTCACTGTTGTAGATTGTAATCTCGCAAGTGGACGAATTGTTAACAAGTAATATAATGATGTGAAGAGTGTCGAACCACGAAGACTAACTATCAATTAACCAATTAATGTATAATTCGAGTTTTAACAAGATAAGAACACAGATTCATTTATAAATTTAATGCTAAAGTTATTCTACTTGAATTTAATTAAATATGAATTATCACTCAATCAAAAGTAATTTTAAAAATAAATTCGAGTTTTACTAGCACTAAGATTCGCGAATCCAACCACACGTTCCTTAATCAATTATTCGTTAATCGCTTTAATTTATAATTATTCTAGATTGAAAATTGATGATCCTATAATAATCAAAAGCATCTCTCGATGATCAATCAATTCTATATCGATATGCGAACTTAATTATCTCTAATTAAATTTCGAACATAAAAATATGCATTTAAATCACAAGAACACCCTAAACGGATTTCACAAGACATAATAGTAATTTTTATCTATTATTGGACCCTACGTTATTCAATATTATGTACGTATCTAGATTAAATTTCTCGACTTCAATAAAGATCACAAAGCATTCCAATGATGATCAAGCATTAAAATGTTAGAAAGAAAAAATAAAGAATAATCAATTCAAAAGCAATTAATTACTAAAACAGAAAAACTTCTAATTAATTAAAAACGTGAGGTTTCATTGCTCATCCCAACAATAAGTAATTTAGTTGGACATGATTTCGTAAAATATTACAAGATTTGAATTAATCATGCTCCGGAGAAAAAAGAAGAAAAAGAAAATACAACTCGTGATTTCGGCCAAAGAATCTTCAATTCGTTCCTTGATCTTCGATTCTTCTCATATGTTTTTCTTCTCAAAATTCGCCTCCTGCGATTTCTCTATTATCTCTCTTTTATATGCTTCCCAAAACTTCTCGAAACGTGTTTTAAGTTGTTGTTTTATCCTAGACTGAATAGAGTCATATTTCTATCATGAAACAACAAAATAATCTACGTGGAAAGCCATGCGATCACATTGTATTGTTGAATAAGGTTTTGCATGGAAAATTCATCCCTTGCGATTGCAGCCATTCTTAACCATGCAGTCGCATGGTTATTTGATATCCAATTCCTGAATTGTTCTCTTTGGTATTTGTTTGACAAACTCCTCAATTCTCTTTATCTATTCAATTGAGTTCTTTTTTCTTCTGTTTGCTTTCTTTTTGTTTGATCGATACTTGAATTTGATTATTTTCCTATAATGATAAAAAAAATACATCATTATGCTGAAAACATATAAGAGTACTCATAATTGTTCTTTTTTTTTTTTTTTGTTTATCCCGATCAGTACAAAATTGTACTTATCATTCACCAACGCGAGATGAATTGGTGTAGTTTTTCTACGCTTAACACACCAGAATATCGAACCATGAACGAAGAAAAGCATGACACCAAAAGAATATTAAATGAATGGAATTAGGATATGAATAGAATATAATTAAATGAGCAGTCTTTTTTTGAGTGTCACAAATCTCTTTGTATGATTGTCTGTTTGCCTTGGATGTGTAGCACGATGAATATAACTATTCATGAGAGTATACAAGATTTATTTACAATCGAGCAGTGGTGCACTTCTTTTGAGTGATTTTTCGATAATATTTCAAGATTAATTATTAATATGATTTATCCAAAAGAAATTGTAGCCTAGTAAATTATAGTGCAAGCATATGTTAATCTAGCTTGTCCCATAATCATATATGGGACTACATTGGAATAGTATAACAGTAGTACCCCAAATAAACCTTAGAACCACACATTCTATTCGCATAGAACAGCCCCTCCCATTCGATAATAGAATAGGCAAATCAAAGGGCACAACATATATTTGGTCGCAATTGTTCAAAATATCAACACTCAATTCGTCGAAAAATACATCTATTTTTTCGATATAACACGACTCATAGGAATCAGATTGGGTAGAAGGGATCATTTTGGCACCATCGCAGTGAGATAAAGACTTCTTTTGAGAAAAGTTCGAATTTACCACAGCCTTAAGCTTGAGTTTAGCAAGATTTGTGGATTTATCTCTATCTGTATTTTGTACATGGTGCATAGAGTGCCAGAGGGGGCAATGTAATTGGTGTGGATTCCACGGCACGGGTGGAGCGGGGGTGGGGTGCGGATTGACGCTTAGGCTGAACTGAGGCCACGACACTGCTGGATATCTAGGTTTTTACATCTGCCTTAATAAAATTAATCAATGCAAGATTTCAATGAATGTAATCAAGGGCTTGTAAAATTTATCCGAAAACAAGCATCAGATTGATTCTACATTACATAAAATGTATATGACAGCAATTCAGAACAAAAAAAAAAAAAAAAAAGTAACTGCACACAAGATGCTGAGGAACCTACTGAACACCTTCTAACGCGATGCTCCACGACCAAAAAATTCTCCTCTTTCATGTTTCCTTCAGCACGTACTCGACCTCATCTCCTATTCTCTTCAAAGCCTTCAATTTTCTATAACCCTTATCAGTACCAAATATCCTATTAAAAAGGATATGGAAAATGTTAGATTCATGAATATAATTTATATTACCCATCAAGTAGCTTTTATTCTATCGTCAAGCTATGATACGGTTGAAGAATATCGGAAAGTTCCATGCAGAGCTTAACACATAGGACGGGTTAATCATAGCTCTGCACGAGCTATTATCAGTCAAGTATTAGCTTCACCACAAGATCCGTGGAAATGGAAGAAAAGTTTCTAAATTTAATAAAACGTAATATATGAAAGAATGACATACACTATATATAGACAGACGTTCCAAAGCTGAATATATCCAAGGGGAAGGTAATGTAAGCGCTAAGTTCATAACCAAACTGTCCTTGTTAGTAGGAAAAATTAGATCCTTTCACTTGCTCTAGATATTTAATAAGAATTAATCTATTTAGAAGAATATGAACATCCTGCCTACATAAAGTCGAGTTAGAGTAAAAGACGTGCTGAAAATCTCACCAGTCCATGTAAACAAAAGTTGAAGAATAGTTGCCACTCTTTGTATACAGCAGTCGGTGATGATAGTCATGGAAATCAGCACTGGGAATCCACAAAAGAAATTTTAGGCACACAAGTAATTTTGAAACACTAAGTAAATCTCAGGTTACTGATGACAGAAAAGATAATACGAGTACAAACCCCCCATATAATGGCAAAAAGTTCGAGAGGCTCAATGGAAAATGGTAACCACAATGTGCCTCGACAGTTTCAAGGACTCTAAGAACCATCCACAACCACAATGTTATCAGATGGGGACCAGTGATGGCAGGACCAACAATTGTAGCAAATCCAAGAAACAAAATCTCAGCAGGATGAGCATATTCAGAAGTCAATCCAAATGGTGTTGCATATCTGTCAGGACGTTAAGCTTATAGATAAAATGCACAGAGAGGAGCCAAAGACTGAGTACTTTGTACAAAAATGGGGACAAAAAGTACTAACAAAAGGATTTTCCAGATTTACTTACTCGTGATGGACACTGTGGACATGCTTGTAAAGCCATTTTGTATGTAAAATCCTGTGTCCCCAATAGAAAATGAAATCCTCCAAGATGAAGTAGAACAAAATCTGGGTTGAGACTACTTTCCTTCAGGACAAATATTCCATGATTAAATCACAGAATAACAGATGGGAAGACATTTCCGTTACAACCGAATAGAGACGTCGCCATAAACAGAAAACAAGGAGAGGGCAAAAAGTTTTTTGTTTGGATTAAGGTCTTCTCAATTATTGTGGGGATTACCGCATTAGTGTGCTCTGGCAGGGATAAAACAAACTTCAGGTTATGAGTTATTGACTCACCTAGATCAGAAACTATCCATCCTACTAAATCCAATTTCACCACATTGACCTTTCCAAATGCAGAACTGTGTATAATAGGGCTTGATCTAATTAAAGAGCATTTTGACATAATTAAACTGGCTGGCAATGTGATCAACCACACTCGTTTTCACTTATCAGAAAAAAATGCACTAATATTTACTTGTTAAGACAATGTATATATGATAGACCGTTGTATGTTTTGATTATCAACAAAAAGTAAAATAGAGGTCAGCTTGGAAAAATGAAATAAGAGGAGAGAAAAATATTTTATGTTATGTTATGCAAGAGATTATATTCATTACTAATTTTTTTCCACCATTTGATAAACCAGATTATAGTGAATCAAATAGGGTCGCTCCAATAAACAAAGCTTCAGTATATAAAGAACCTGAATATACCAGGACGGCAAGGGAAGACTACTTCGCATCCCCATGTAATTGAAGACAGGATAGGACAAAACCATAACAGGTAGATTGACACATAAATGATAGAGCACTAGTCGAATGATACATTTCCACTGAGCTGCCGGGGTATTATTCTTAGGCTGTAGCAACAGAGAAAATGATTCTTATCAGAGTATTAACCGTGAGGCAAACTTAAGTCTATCGAATTCATTTTATACATTCTACAAGATAGAATAACATTTAAATTCAACAATATATACTTCCAGATTACTCTTTGTTTTCCAATTTTGCAGGTTAATGGTGTGCATACTATATAACAATATTGTTTAGGACCTCATAACATATGTGTCATTTTCAATGAGAATAAAAACCATTAACAGTGGCAGAAAGATAATCAATCTCCAATAAACAACTAACAACAAAGTTTATAGATTGATACCTGAATTTTGTACTTGCTCAGCCATCCTGCCCTTTCAGAAAATATAAATGGAAGTCCCGACAAGAAGAAGACACTTTCGTGAAGAATGAAACTTCCAAAACATGCCAAATGAAAATCACTGAAATGGGTGATTAGATACTGCAACAAAAAAAAAAAAAATGAATACTAAAGTAACATTAAAAATGGATCACTAAAATACAAAAGAACAAAAATGATTAATAATAAAATTAAATGAATACATAATACTGAAAATCACACACCAAAATTGACAAGGAATTGGTCCAAACAACTCAAATTTAAACGTACAACATAAAGACACTTCCTTTACAGAAGATGTGTGAGACAGATTTGAATAGCAACTATAAATCTGACGTAGTACATTTATAGAGCCTCAAACATAACCTAATTATTGTTAGAGTTTCTTTTAGATAATGTCATATAGCTAGTTTTTTAGAGTCCTCTTGTAGGTTTGTCGAGTTGTTTTGGTCTTGACTGATTAGATTACTTGGACCATTTGGCTTGTTTGGGATATTTATGTCCAAGTCAGTTTGAAATTTGAAATTTGGAATTTGTCCAATTTTTCTATCCTGGAATTTGGTTGGTTTTGTTTCTGGTTAATCTAGAATTTGGTATTTGATATTTGATATTTAGTCCAATAATATGGAATTTGGTCCAGTTAATTTGGAATTTGATGTTTTAATTATTGAATAAAGACTATTTTATCTCACTTTATTTTTCTCTCTCATGGTCTATTTCCCCCCTTCCCATCCCCTTCTTCTCTTCTCCTTTCCTCTCTTCTTCTTCTTCTTCCCCCTTTTCCCTTCTTTCTATAATTCTGGTTCTTGTACGATCGTCCGTCATCAATTTGATATCAAGTTAATTTGAAATTTTAGTCTTCGAAGTTTGCATTCTTTTGATTTGATTACTTTGATATATTCAGATTGGCATTATGACTTTTGTAATGAAATTGCCGACCCATGAGCGAATGAAACATATTGAGACTGATTGTCATCTCATTCGCCACCATGTTCAGATTGTTGCTGCTTGCTGACTTTTTCACGAAGTCCCATCCGGTCTATCGTTTTCATTTTTTGTTTGGCATACTCTCGCTGCTTCTTGTTGTAGCATTGTGAGTTTGAGTGAGGATATTAAAGTATATTATAAATGGTAGAGTTATACTAGTAGTATATTATATATGTTAGAGTTATACTAATAGTATATATGCATTAATAATAGAGTGTTTAACCTTATATAGGTTTAGGTTTGCATTAGTATAAAAATGAGTTATATCTATTATTTTATTATGCCGTTTGATTAATAAGATTGGTTCTTCTTTCTCCCTCTTTGTTTTCTCTTCTTAGTTTAATTTATATTATTGTTAAACTTTCACAATTATAAGATTGTACCTAACAAATAATTACAAACAACTAGCAATTTAACTACGTTCTCACAAACTATACCATTAACTTTATGTCCTCATCTATCTTGAATGGGGATTGAGTGAAACAATCCATCCATGTCTTCCCAAAGTTGTTGCTTTGTCGCCTTAACTAATTCTATTCGTGGAGCATACAAGCTAATTGTTAACATTAATCTAACTAATATAATCTACCCTTTTAACCCCATGATTGAATCTTGTGAAGAGTATGAAGATTGCATTACTACATATTATAACGGCCGACACTCACACGGTCCAAATTATGATTTGCAAATATATTACTGGAAAATATATGCTCGTATTAGAAAATTTTTGAAAAATTTTTTTCGGCACAACAAATGCATTTTCAGGTGTATATTATCCGACTAATCCACTAATTCTCAATTTTTTCCTAATATTATATATGTGATGGAGGCTAAATTTAAAAATATTGGAAAGTGTTGCCTATGTTATTTCTATTAGCATCTATTATGTATTACACACTTAACTTAGAGGGTACGAAAATAACTATAATGGCAAATTCACAAAAATTAATGTACGAAAATCCACTAACGTATGGTAATTTAAAACAAATTTTATGTCAAATGTATGAGATCTACGCCGAAAAGGCCGTTAGTTACATCATTCAACCTCCTATTCCAATACATGCTTCGTCATCACTTGATGTTAATGACTTATGAAATTATCTTAGTTCAGTTAGGGGTAGTCAATATGATAGTGGTTCTTCTCTTTCCTGTTCTAGTGATAGATCTAAATAGCTAGGTATTTCGCGTATGACAAGTTTAGTATTTTAGACGATGAAGAGAAAAAAATTTAATATACTACGATGGTGGAGACAAAATGAACGTCAGTACCCAATGTTTTCAAATATGACACACGATCTACTAATACTTTCGATATTAACTGTAGCATCGGAATCTGCTTTTAGTACAGGTGACAGGTTCTATCTAATTTTAGATCAAGACTTAAAACCGACATATTAGAAAGCTTTCTATGTCTGAAGGACTGGGATAATGCCGAACTTCAAATTCAAGATAAAGTGAAGAAAATGATGTCCGAAGAACTTGAAATTTAAATATGAAATACTTGAATTTGTAGTAAATATTATTTGTGTAAATATTTGATACTTCCTTCGTCTTATTTTAACAAAAAATTGTGCACGTAATTTGTTCGTGTAGGAGTAGCAACCCATTGCCAAGCGAGCTCAGCTCATCCAAAAAAAGAAGGCTCGGTTCAGCCCACAAGCTCGTGTGCCGAACAAGCCGAGCCATGTAGAGTTGCCCACGAGCTCAATTCGTTTTTTTTTTTAATAATGTTTCGGATAATTTTAAAATAAAAAATAAAGAAAGTGTGAGAAATTTTTTTTGTTAAAAATTAAAAGTTGAAAACCCTCCTCTTTTTTTCAGGATTGGGACCGGCTAATTAGAAAATTAAACTTAAAAGTATAGACTAATATTTAGATAATGAGATTTGAGATAAATAATTATAAAGTAATATTAAGAAATAATGAAATTTGAGAATTGTTGTTAAATTGAGTACATAATAGATTGATAGATTAAAGTGTAAAAAAAATGAGTTTAAAAGAAAATATTTATAGGAAAAAAATATGAATTTGAAGAAAAAAATGTAAAAATGATGTATAATGGTCACAAAAGTGACCAGTTGGACTAGGAATAGCAATTTAACCCGTGACCACGCCCGACCCGTGCCGCCCGTTTGGGCTGCCCCGCTTGAAAATTCGGGTTGTAGGCGGGCGGGGGCCAACACATGGCTGGTCGGGCGGGTCAAGGCGGCCCGCCCCGCCCCCTACTAATTTTAATTTTAATTTTTTTTTTTTTAGTAAAAAGCGAAAATGTGGCAAAGAAAATCTAAAATGTGGCAAAGAGTCGAACCCGGGTTGCAAAGAAAATCTAAGAACACTTATCCACCACACCACAACCTTTACATGTAACATATTTTGTCTACTAAATATATTATAACAAATCCATAAATTTCTTTTTCAAACTAAACCCTAATTCTTCAATCATATTCAATTTCAATATTCTTCATTTCTTCCAACATTCCAACTCTCTCAAGCCGGCTACCCTCACAGACACAGTCTCACTCTCACACACGCGCCGCAAGCGCACGCCGCCTCACTCCAGTGACTCCACGGCCAAGCAAGCACAACAAGAAGAATCGACCCAGCTGACTCCAATTGCATTTGCAACAACTCCAGCTTTCCGGCTCCGGTAGCGTGACCAAAGACCGACTCCGATCGCCGATGAGCGGTCGACTTTCCATTCTTGTTTAGATTTTGTTAAGTTCTCTAATATATTGTTTGAAAGCGTGAAAGACCTTCAAGTGTGAAAGGCGTGAAGCGTGAAAGACCTTCGTGATATTATCAGATGACAAACGGTGTAGTTCTTCCCATTAATACCAAGTCATAGTCCATAAGTCTCAGACTTGTCGAGAGGACAACATAGAACGCTCGACTCCTTGAGCTCAAATTTGAAATTGGCCTTCAAATGGTTCGAAAAGAAATTAGTGTTAATTATAATTAGCTTTTAATGGAAGTGTGTCCTTAGTGAAACGGGGAAACACGAGGTTAAGCAAAGAGGGTTGGCTTTATTTAATTTACTTCTTTCCATGTTAATTATAAAGGGTTTTGAGCATTTTATATTTAAACTTTCTCGCAACACCTATTAAATAAAATACTTAATTAGCAATTCAATCCAAGTCGCGATCTTGAAATTTCATTTTCTTGGGTTCTAAATAATTAGTGTAGTTCTTCTCCTTACCCAAGTCGGGTTTCTTACCTTTTATATGCCAAAAATTGATTTTATAAATAGATTTTATATGCTTTTACGAGTTGGGGTAATTTTCCATTTTATGCCAATGCCAAATTGCCAATGCACGCGTTATAAATAAGTTGGGGTAATGATGATAATGTGGGGTAATTTTCCATTTCAATCGCAAGATGATTATTGAATGAATGTTTTGCAAATGATGATAATGATAATACTGGTGAATAGAGATATAATATTTGGATTTTGTGTGAGCATAATTTTTTATTTTATTTGTAGATGTCGGAACAAGAACATTGTTCAATAGGAAGTACACATGGTACTCTCGCAAGTACATCGCGATAGTTCAACAAACAAATACAAGTAATCCTCCATCATTTATCATGGACAAAATTCAAACAAAAATCCAATAAGCATAGACTCGATCATTATTTGTAATGTTTATATTTTTGTTGTGTTGGATTTTATTGTTTATGTTTTTGTGTTCGATTGTATTGTTTATAATTTTGTTGTAGAAATTTGATATTTTGAATGTGGGACAAATCACATGTTAGTTTTTGATTATCACAAAGTTGTTAGTTTTTGATAATAATGAGTTGTTAGTTTTAGAAATTTGAAAATCACATGTTGTTAGTTTTAGAAATTTGAAAATTACATGTTGTTAGTTTTGATAATCACATGTTGTTAGTTTTAAGAAATTTGATATTATGAATATTTTATAGTTTGATAATCACACACAAAAAAAAAAAATTAAAATTAATAGGGTTGGGCGCCCCCGCCACTCCGCCCGCCCGCCAATTGGCGGGTCAGTGGGCGGGCTGGCACCCTTACGCTTGGCGGGCGGGCGGGGCCGGGCCGCCCCGACCCGCCGCCCATTGCCATCCCTACGTTGGACACGAGCCACGAGCCGAGCACCCACAAGCCCTCACACAAATTTCCACGAGCCTCGTCTTTTGCCGAAAGCGAACAGCTTGGTCCTCTATTTTTTTAAGCTCAGCTCACTAACTAGCTCTGCCTCGTCGATTATAGTCGAGTAGTCGAGCCCACAAGTCGCTCGACCCATTTGCCACCCCTATGTTCGTATACAATTCTAACTCCACCTACGTTCAAAGTAGTATGTCCAAAGCCCAAAAAAAGAAAGAGAGTTCAACTTTTAAGTTTTAACAGAAAAATTTCTCACACTTTACTTCCTTTTTATTTTAAAATTCTCCAAAAAATTATTCAAAAAAAAAAAGAAAATAAAAACTGAGCCGAGCTCGTAGGCCGAACCGAGATTCATTCTTGGGGACGAGCCGAGCTAGGGGCGAACCGAACTCGGTGGGTAACGGGCCGAGCCAAGTCGGCCCATTGCCACCTCTAGCAATCCCCGACTTATTAGTAATATGCGGCCATCGCTATGATTCTCTAAGACCATTGTGTGATGCATAGCAACTGAGTCCAATTGTACAGCAGGTGTTGCTTTCACCTGCTGTACTTACGGGTCCAATTGTACAGCAGGTGTTGCTTTCAATGATATTGATATTTTTCTATTTATATAACTTGGAGTTTGGTAACATTTTCGTACCACCCATCTTGTAATAATCAAACTGTTTAATGTGTTAATCACTATACCAAACTCACATCACATGAAAAAAATCAGAAGTTTCAGCACACTCGAGTCTCTTTGAAACCTAAACTTCTAATCCATCAGTTCCCTAGGGAGTTCCACCACTATAGGCCCAGAAATTCACGATACGTCTATCTTCATCTTCTCCAAAAATATTTTTTCATTTTCTTCAATTTTTTCCTTCCCAATTCTCTTTCTCTTCACCATTCTTCTCCAAATCTTTCCTTGTCAACCTCAACCTTCTTCCTCATATCAATCTCCATTTATTTTTCTAAGGTCGAATTCTACTTATAAGATATACCAGTCTACACAAAATAAAATAGAAAAACAATATATCAGAATCAATGCATACAAAATTTAATTGACATCTATTCATATAGAGAATCAACTATTAAATTAGGAAAAATCTCCACAACTTGGATTCAGTGAACTTCAATACAATTATATACATTGTTCACTACCTTATTTTCTTCTCCAAAAAAAAAAATCGAAAATTAAATTTGAAAAATCGAAAAGAAAAACAAAACACGCATAAAAACGTAAATGCAATGCCGTGGATTGAAAAATAGTACGAGTAGATCCAGAAAAAGCAACAAACTGAAGGCAAAGAGATTAAATCTAGGCAACAACATGCGGAATGAAAAAATTACCGTCCAAGCAAATTCGATAATCGACGCCATGGAAAAAATTCGCGAATGATTGAGTTGGATTGATCTCAGTAGACTGCGTAGCGGAAAAAGAGCTTAGAGAGAGAGAGAATGTGGTTACAGAGAGTACATACGAGAGAGAGAGAGAGAGAGAGAGAGAGAGTGAGTGACTATGGAGAAAATTCCAGAAGAGAGAGAGATTTGAGAAGAGACAGACTGTCACGGAATCTCAGCTCGTGGCTTGCCCCTCTGCCCTCTATAGTTATATATATCTGCCCCATATGTACTGCAGGCGTAAAGCGGTAAGGGATCAAGAAGGTCAAACATCAAATGGTCAAATTGAAGTTGATTACAGGTGATTATCACAAAACGTCCCTACCTATCAAGTAATTGTGTGAAAACGCCTCTACCTTCTAAATTTTGGCAATTTTACCCTTACCTCTCTGATTTTTTTGCTGTGGTCATTCGATTCAAAAATCACCCATTAACATAAAGATAAATTACCCAACCACTTTTTTCACATATATATTACTTCTTTTAAAATTGGGGGACTTTTCATGCAATTTCTAAAATTGCACGGCAGGCCTCCATCCCCAAATCTGAAAAGTTGAAACCAATGGAAACCATTGGCGCCCACGCTTTTTGGTATAACAACAATGCGATCATTCCGGCTAGCCCAAGAGGATGCGATTGAAGAAGAAGACGACACAGATGCCCATAGAAAATCCACCGCCAGAGCCACTGCAAGAAGACATACAAGCTCTAAAACAACTGTGGATTTTCTGAAGTTGTGCTTTACCATGATCTTATCATTTTCTTCGAATCTTGAATACATTTGAAAACCCATTTACGAGAGAATATTATTAAATAGAAAAGAGAGGTTTTGAAACGAAAGAATTTTTTAGCGAAGTTTTTGAGTGGAAAAGCGTGGGCACCAATGTTTAAAACTATAGGGTTTCGCAATTTTCGCAAGGGGCGTCGTTTGTCACGTGGCCGCCATCAGATCTCATGGCGGTGGTCGCGTGGTGTCTTACTGCCGTGGCCACCTCCTTCGTCGTCGAACAATGACAAAGGGCCATGGTTTCCACCGGTTTTGACTTTCAGATTTGAGGATCGGGGCTGTCGTCGTACAATTTTGGAAATTGCATGGGAAGCCCCAATTTTAAAAAAAGTAATATATATGTGAAAAAAGTGGTTGGACTAATTTACCTCTATGTTAATGGCTGATTTTTGGACTGAATAACCTTTTGCGCAAGAAATCCAGTAGGTAAGGGTAAAATTGCCAAAATTTAGAAAGTATGGACGTTTTGCACAATTACTTCAATAGGTAGAGACGTTTTGTGCTAATTACCCTTGATTCTATAATTAAAAAAAAAAAAATTTAAATAAATTTGATTGAGAACGACCGGTCGATTTCTAGGTCAATTTAAAAGTTTCTAATTTTCTGAATTTTAACCCATAAAGAGATCGGTTCTGAGTTCTTATGGTTGAGCTAATCCATCCTATCCAATTTTCATAATAATGTTATAAAAAGTTTAAAAATATAAACAAAGAGCGAAACAAGCTCTTGTTATTTAAATTTAGCTTCAAATTAAAATACTAACCATTTTGTCACATGGGATTACGTCTCTTTATTATCAACTATATTTTCACAATAAGAGTGAACTTTCACTATGCAACTCACTATCAAAGAAAAGTTAGGTGGCTAGCTATTGTCTTTCCTTTCCACACAAAGTATCATGTTGATATGAACCTATAACACCACATACAAATCAATTTAGATTTTTTACTCGTTAAAAGCAATAAAGATGGGGAGGGTGAGATAAGAGAAGAAGAGAAAAGAACAAGAGAGGAGAGAAAAGTGGTAAAAATAATGTTCTAAAAAGCGTAAAACATAACTCAACGTAGAGACCGAACTTCAAACTTTTCATACCTAAAAGGGCGATGCGAAAACAAGGCGTGAAACGTGATTAGACGTGAAAGCCAAGCTTCAAGCTTAAACAAAACCTAGACACCACCTATACGAACTTTTTAGAACAATGGATAAAAATAACTTTTTTAATCAAAACAATAAATTGTAAAAAGGAATTGTTAAAAAGGTAACTAAACAAAGAAGTACTACAATTCACATTTATTGTCCTTTTAATGGACAACTTTCTATTGTGCTCTCCAGTCGAGCGCTTTTTAGTATCTGAAACTCTTAATAGATGCCATAACTTGGAAACTGTAATAAAAAGTCGAATTATCAATGCAAGGACTAATCAAAAGTGTGTCTAAGACACACGACTTTGCAGGGCTGTCAACAATCTACAAATGCATCACAATTTACATAAACCAGAGTATTTACACAGTCAGAGTAATAAATTGCGTGCTAAAAATTCGAAAAAGTAAAATAACATGGCACTACTTTAGGCCACCTGAACTGAGAATAGTTGCCTCCAAATTACATTCAACCTGAGGACACAATACATGTACAAAATGCATGCTCCAAGTTTAGAAGCCATAATCTTCTCAGGCACACCAAATGACTGAACATCTGCAAGAAAAATATCAAAATCTGAAATGAGTAACACAGAATTAAAAAACTTGTAAGGGGTCCTCCCACCTTTGATTCGGAGGTCCTTGAGATCAAATGTTGGACTAAGCTTAAAAGTTACTTTTCTCAAAAGTATGTAGAGACGTACTTCTGAGAAAAGCTACTTTTAATCTTGGCCAACATTATTCCCCCAACCCCCATGGGGCTAAAATTGCCAAATTCTGAAATCGGGAATAATGATAAAGCTAATCCCAATTCAGAACTAGATGCTAGAAATGTAAAATTAATCAAAAGCATGCAAGAAATCCATCGACTTTACAGGAAATCAATTTTCTAAGGCAGGCTAAATGTATCCATTTGGGTAGTGTCATTGCACAAAACATATAAGACCTTTCTAACTTCGTCTGATGGTAACCGAAAGTGACTACTGAGTACTGACTAGAGATCCATCAAGTATCAAACACTGTCTACATACATTTATCAACTTAATCTTTTCTCTTACACAATGTGAATATATTGCTTTGATAATATAAATATCATAGACAGAAGCACTGCAGATGGGACAATTACGGAAGCCAAGATAAATATGCCAATAATAACCGTCAGGTAAATTTTGCTGACAATTAAGAACCGAGTTTGTAAGAAAAATTCAATCAAATCCTACATTACCTCTTGCAATCAATAAAAAAAAAGACTACTATGTTTGCCAAAAGTTGTACATATAAAAAGAAGAACAAATGTTGAGGTATAACTAAAAAGAAAGCATCTCGAGTGATCTATTACTCAATGTGCAATAGATTTAAAGAAAATTTTAGAGATGAATATAGAAGTACAGCCAATTTGAGTACTGTTCAGCATCATTAAAATTTGAAAGTTCTATTATAATTTTAATGATGGTAGTAAACAATTTTAAGCTCACTTGGGAAATCGATGCCAGGAGAGTATAATAGTATCACAGCTAAGCAGAAAACGAATCAGAAATATTTCCTCGTAAAAAATTTGGCACACCTAGTAACCCAATTCAAAATATATGTAAAATGGTATGGTAAACCTCAATTCAAAATGGGATCATAAAGGATTTCCATCCAGACTTCCAAAACCTAAATTACAAAATATATACTCGTGGATCTATTTAGATGTGCACAATCTGTCACTATCAAACTTCTTTCCCGATAAAATCCAAGATGACATACCCCAAAAGCCTACGGAATCAAGCAGGACACACAGATTATTTCATCACACCTTTTTATGAAAGTCAAACTTACAATTTGATAGAGAGATAATCTGAATCAATAGACATAGATGGATCCCATAAAATGGTTCAGTGTGTAAAAGCCATCATTTTGAACTTCATGGTGGTTTTCCTAAAATACTGGAAGACGGATTCAAGATTAGGATGTGTCTTTCTTTTCAGATAAAGCCTGTAAATTGTGAATCCTCTTTGTCAAATAATACTCGGTCAACCACTCTGAAAGTTGACAAAGCACTCTAACAATCTCCAGAAGATAAATATATTCCAGCCACATACAGAGTACAATGACCATCAAATTAGGAATGTCTTATGTTAAAAACTAGAAACTGTTTGATGCTTCAAAGACGGGTTACAGACCTTGAGCATTCTCGGAGAACTAAAACCACCGTAATCAAATTTTACTTCACAAAAACCGCCTTCTATCGTTTGGTTTCAGTATCTGAAATGAACACATTAAACTTTCATCAACACTCATCATTGCACCAGCATTATCGAATTCACCACAATAGTTGGGAGCAGAAAATATTGTAACTAGCTGTCGGTCAGCAAAAAATTCATATCCATCTTCCACGACCTGCACAGAAAAATCCCATCAACAGCAGAAATCCATACACTGAAACAAGGATCAAAGAAATCAAGAGAAAATATCAATACCTGATGAGCACGACATACAAGGTCCATATCATGCTGCATTAGAAACTCAGCTACCTTATCTGGACCAAAAGTGTATGAGACCCCCCTATCGTTCATCCCCCAACCTTTTACTTCTCTACTAGGATCCGACCAAAGTAAATCGCAAAGCAAACCAGAGTCAGGAACATCAGTTGGACGTGGCAAATTCCTAATTTGATCCAAGTTAAGTAGATCACGAGAAAGGCCACCGTGCATGCAGAGTATTTTATCATCTATAAGAGCAGCTACTGGGAGGCAGTTAAAACAATCAGTAAAGACTTTCCAGAGTCTCACATTGAAGCGGCGTTTACATTCATCATAGAATCCATATATCCTATTAATAGAAGCACATTCATGATTTCCTCTTAAAAGAAAGAAATTTTCTGGATATTTGATTTTGTAGGCAAGAAGAAGACATATTGTTTCTAAACTATATTTGCCACGGTCCACATAGTCTCCTAAGAACAAATAATTGGCCTCGGGAGGAAATCCCCCATATTCGAAAAGCCTTAAAAGATCTCCATACTGCCCGTGAATGTCGCCTGGAATTCAGACAAACCAAAAGGTTGAGTCAAGACTTTTGACAAATAGAAAGGCAATGAGAAAGTTAAAACCGCAAGCAAAAATGCATTTCCAGATCATATTGATTAAGAACAAGCAGAAAAGCAAATTTGTGAAATTCTTTACCTAGAGAAACAAAACAATCTTCAGTGTGGAGCTCTGAAGGTAATGGGGAAGTACCAGTTTTTGGCTTTATAGAAAATTAGCAATGCTTATTCATGTTCACATAAAAGTTAAAACTCACACAAAAATGCTATTACAGTTACTCATCAGACAATACAGTTACATAACTTTCATTAATTAAATAGCTTGCACATTTTGAGTAGGATGTTTTATGTACATCAAGGATAATAAAGACACAAGGGCTGCGGCCCAAAGAAAATGAAGAACATAAACTCAGCTTAGTTTCCCAATTTAAAGGCAACACGTTATATTCAGCCAATCAGGCGACCAATGGAAGCGAAGAACCTGCAACACTCGTGATGTTTTAGAAGCTAGAGTTTCTTCAATACACTATACTACCAAATTATTCATTTTTACTCATGTACTTCATTGGGTATATATAGAGGAGTAAAACCGGGCGGGGCCAGCATAGGCCTCCAGGAGTTCGCAAATTTTTTTTTTTTTTTTTGGATGACAATTTTGAAATATTAACAAAGGGAAGGAATATTGTTTTTCAATTACAAGGGAACCTTTTATTTTTTATCTTTTACCTTTTCTTTAGAAAAATAACGAAATGAAAAACCATCAAGGCCAGGCACCATGGCAGGGGCGCAAGCTTGGTAGTGCCTTGGGCCATACTGGGCCTCCTAAAGCTGGGACATTTTACACCTCTAGGTATTTATTTTATAATCCCTTCATGAAGCCTATATCATACCATAAAATTTCATGTATAATAATCAATGCAGATACCTTTCTTCGTTACCAACCACAGGTGATAAATTTAATTGAAAAAACACACACCACAATCACAGAACTACGTTACATGGCGCCATTATTTGGCACTTCTTCAATGTAAAGTGTGCCACGATTATATCCCACTTGGATACCCTGAGAACAAAGTTCTTTCAAGGAAAATTACTTGGTGAAATTGCAACGAGAGTCAAAACTGTAAACTCAATACATAGGTCTCAAGAGAGTGCAAGCTCAAAAAGAAAAACAACAATTAAAATTCTAAATTGCAACAGAACGTCAAAAACTCTAATATTTATGCTTTTTATCACAATTTAAGCCAAATCAAGAGAACTATATATGTATTGTTACAATCAATGAAACTATAGCGGTATCGGGACTGTAAAAAGCTCCGTGCAGCCCTCTTTTGGATGATCATATAGTTGTTAGCACACCTATGCGCATATCACATTCTCAGCAAGTTGCATCCTGAGAAGTGCTGAAGAGAATATCGTTAGATTTTAGGGTTTTTGAGTCCTAATCCGTTTAAGAAGCCGTTTTTGTTTGTCATTTGTCATATGCATGGTTGGAGATAGTTCATTTATATTATTATATACTCTTTGCACAGTTGATGCACACCTTGCTTTGAGCTTTGCAGTTAGGCCTTGAGAAACATTGGTGCCTTAATGAGCTTTGCACATCTCAATGCTTTTTTGATTTTGTTTTCGTTTTTAACGGAATTTAAATATTTTATCTCATTTTCTCGGCATTTAGAAACCATAGGGGTCTAACACTTCTTCCAAACTTTTTTTCTGACAAAAAGTCCCTTCCCTCACACAACCCACAATCAAATATAGTAGTGTTGAAGTTGATATTTAAGAATTTGAATATTTTATCTCATTTTCTCGGCGTTTAAAAACCATAGGATGTGTATTTTCACTTACATTTTTATATATAAAAAACTTGGTTTGTATCTATTTTCAATTTTTGTTAACCTTGACATTTTTTATTCTTGCCAGTAACTCGTAGAGACTTGAAGTTATTTTTGAGCTTTAATGCATATTCAAACTAACATTCCTTTGCCACGATGACAAACATTTTAGTGTTTAGGCTACATGATCATGTCACAATGATAAACTTTTTGCTTCATGTAAATCATTATTCAATAGATTTTGTTCATTTACGTGTAGAAGTGTTGTTTAACACATTTCCTACACCATGTACTGAACCTTAGAGTGCACTTTTATTTGCGAGTCATAATTTGCCAATGTATGATTTCGATATATGACAGGCAAGCTTTCATTTAGTGTTATCGGCAATAAATAATATTGATACATATGAACTAAAATCCACGAATTTCAAAGATAAACTATGACAAAATCCAAACAAAATGACTTGCATAAAGTACATTTGTCAACACAATAAATAACTTCAAAGGTATGGAGTGCAGAAAATTTATTCAAAATTAAGAGTAAAACCACAATACTAGAACATCATCAACCTCCTAGCAAAGTAAAGTTCATGCCATAAGCCGACCCAGGGCAGCCATGACAAAAAAAAAAAAAAATTATGACCCAAATTTTTTATGAGAGACAACATCAAATCCATTAAACAAACAATCAGCAAATTTGAATTCTTATTCCACAAAATCTATCTCCTGCTTCCCAAATCAATGGCCATTCTCTTCTTGACTTGACGACTTCTAGTCTTCAAACCAAGTATCTTTCTAGATTTATTGCAATTTACTTGGTACTATTGTTTAAAAAATCCAGATTGAAACCCACCTCATAGCAAGGCGAACAAAAAATGCCTCAAGGCGCTAACTGTGAGGCAGTTTTTGGAAGCGCACGACTCACTTCTCAATTCTCCATATTTATTTACTTTGCTTTAGGCGTGGACCTATGAAATATTAAAAATTCTTATTGACCCACTACCCCACTAGCTATTAGTAAAATATTAAAAAAATTGTTTTCTGAAAGTGGACACGGGGAGGGAGCGGTAAACGTGTCATTCGTAATGAAAGAAAGATACCACTACTTCACCTAACCACGGCAGATCTGTGATTATCTCATGGGGAGGTGTCAAGCTTGATTGAAGCTTAAGCGAAAATGGAAGAATAGGGTGAGGGTGAGGGTGAGGGTGAGGGTGAGGGGGAGGGGGAGGGGAAGGGAGCCACTAAATTGAAAGCTTTCCTCGCTTGCTCTAACGCTTGTTTTAGTAGACAGGAAGAAATCGATATATGAAGCTGAGAACTTACCTCTCACAAGAAAGATCTTTATGTTTCCTCTCTCATGAAACTCTCTTTTAATCAGGTTAGGCTATCTAGATTGACCTAGGATAGGAAGTCACCTTTTGAATCAGCTACTACTAAAACATTAAAAAATTGTATTTCTAGTAGATCTACTTTTGAGGATAGTCCATTGCTCCACAAACTAGGGTAATAATTTCTTCTTGTTACTTCATAGATTTTTCTTTTGTTTGTTTGCACACTTTAAATTATTCTCTTATGAATTTTGAAGATTGATTATGATTTATGTGCGTTTATTTTACATTTTAATATTTCTTATACGTGTTTTAGTTTAATGTAAGGCTTAGGCTTCGAGACTTGCGCCTCACCTCATCAAAAAAAAAAAAAAAAAAAAAACTAAACTCTTTAGTACTTGATTGTGCCATTTTAAGCATTGCTTGGTACTTGTAATTGTTTTTTAGAGGTTAATGCCTAATGGGTAGTTGTCAATTGTAATGATGAATAGTGAATCAACATTGAAATTGAGTTAATTTTATGTTTTTCATAAAGACTTGTAATTTGAGTTGATTTTTGAATTTTTGTTAACTTTAAGCACTTGTATTCAATCCCACACACATGAAAAACTAATATAAAGATTGCAAAAAGACATTGAATGCATAAATATAATTTGAGTTGGTTCAATAGAAATGTTAATTTTTTGCATTAGCATTGAATCCCACACTTTTAGCAGGATTTTATGTTTATTATAAATATAAGTTGCAATCTGTTAGTAATGTGGACCCTGTAGCTGGTGCAATTCTGATAATGTCCTCACTGCCATGTGAGTTTTATGTTTCTCAACCTATATTCAACGTTTCCATATAAAAATTGACCAGCCATGTTTTTTTTCTTGCCCTAGAATTTAAAAATAATTACACAGAGAAGCTCCCAGCCAAAGTTTATCAGGTTCTTTATCTGGGATGATAACGAACCTTATAAACCTCAGACAAGTGTAAGAAAATTGGCAAGCATTCATTACTTTACCTCATCTTTTTAAAGTTTAAAGCCACATTCTGTCGATTTTTCCTGAAATTCCATGTTTTCTTTTTAATGCATATTGTAGCAAAATAACATATTTCTGGGCATATTTCAAATAAGCTGGCAATTTTCCAGAACTTCATACCCTGGATTTCTTCAATATTGTATCTTCTCCAATATATGTAAGTTAGAATTCTTCACAACTATTTCTAAGTAAATTCAAATCGTGTCTTGTTTTGTTTTGTCATGTATTATATGTATTATGTGCCATCTCTTTCTTTGCCTTCGTTTGTATGGTCTATTGTTGATGTTTGTCATGTAATGAGTGGGAGATTGAACAGTAATATCTTCAGTGGGCCAATGCCTGTCACTAACCATGCTACCTCAGCTAGATTTCTTGTTAGATAATCTTTTTCATTTTTTTTTTTTTTTTTTTTTTTTTTTTTTTTTTTTTTTTTTTTTTGTTTTTGCAAAACAAAAGTAAATGTTCTCAATTTTCATCATCTAAATTTTAGCTCATCCTAAAATCTACATCTACCACTGTCCCAGAATCCAATTAAACCTTTTGCTCACACTACTCAATCAATTAACCTGCAGCTATCATTCTCACACAAAACAAAAGATAAAGGTAATCATATATTCAAGATTTAGTATCAAGTGATTCCCCCTTGATTGTCATTTTATCCAACGTAACCATAAGAAGTTAAAAACTTGCGTGCATATTCCGATTCAAAAAATTCCAAATTTCTGTCAAGTGTCGTGTGTCATCAACTATTCATAAAAATTCCATTCCAACACAAAAAGGTAAAAGAAAATGTATGCACGTAATTTCACATTCCCTTAATCATGGCATGTTATTGAAAAGGGCAAAATGCATCACCTTCTCAACTTTCTACTCAAAAGTCAAAGGCATGTGTACAATCATATATATGGAAGACATGCAAAAACATCTATCCACGCATTCATTTATAAAATGAAGATATATACAGAGAGAGAAGGGAATACCGCAGATCTTTATTGGAGCTTCAAGCTCGAGAAGATTAGGCTGCGAAAGGAAGATTTCACGCGAGGCGCCACATAGAGCGCGGATCTCATTCTCCGAGAGCTGCACTTGCCGCACGGTCCTCGGACTCCGGAACTCCAATAACCGATTGATGACATCATCCAGAACGGCAGGCTCCATCCCCTGCCCAGTTGCCGCCATCTCTTATCCTTTCTTTCCTTCGATTATAATCCTCCCCTAAAATTCAATTACCAACAACAAACCCTAGATTCTAACAAAACCAAAAAAAAAAAAAAAAAATTCAAGAAAACTAGATTCTTGACGTCCCAATTGAAAATAAGAAACAACAATGAATGAATTAACACAAGTAAATACAGATTAGTGATTAAGACAAAAAAGGGTAAAAAAAAACTTGATTGAAATTGGAGGAAAAAAAAGGGGTGGCTACAACACCGATGAGGCGGAGCGGACTATATGTAGTATAATTATGAATGGATTACGATGATTTGACAATACAAAAAGGTATCGTCGGAATCGATAAATCCGCTGCCCCCGTGTGGTTCTCTCTAAGCAATTTTTGGATGGGGACCCCTTTTTTAGATAGAGGGGTGTCCCTTGCCGCTTTGTATTTTCAAGTGGTGTAGTCTACTTTAATTGGCTCAATTTCAAATTCGATTCAACTTTCCAACCTCTAATAGCATCTCCAATAATGTCAACACGATGTCTAATATTTTTTGACAAAAAATCAAAAAATGCTTATGTGGCACAATTAATACTAGAAAATATCCAGCACAATAACTAATTCTCATAATTAATTAATAATCTCTATTCAATCAATATATTTCTCTCTCTCTCTTTCTTTTTTCTAAAAAGCTAATAATAATTTGTCACATTTGCACAATGAACATTATTGTATTGGAGAAGTTTTTTTATATAATATCAATGTCTTTTGCCACATATACATAGTAAACATTGATGCATTAGAGATACTCTAAAGGGCCACATAGAAATTCAATATTAATTGTCACATGTCTTTCCTAGAACGAGTTAAACATCTCCAATGTCACTATATTTTGTCAAATATTTCTAAAATAATACTATACTTTAAAATATTCTTGAAATGTAATTGAACTTTTAAAAGTAAATATCATATGTCTTTCCATTACATTCTATTTCTAAAACAGCGGCATATAGAATTTACTTTTGAAAGTTCAATAGTATATATGAGAATCACTTTTAAAAATTCAATGAAAATTTAGGAACGTTTTAAAGTACAGTGGCATTCCAAGAACGTTTGACAAAGTATAATGGTATTTGTGGTATTTACCCTTCGTCCAACATAGTGTTTCTTTGGTGGAATTTAAAAGTAATTTTTTATGAGATTTTAAAAAATTTGGTGAAATGTGTGACTAAAAATTTGATAAAAATTATTGATCCCATATAATATTTAGTTAAAAATAAATTTTAAAAAATAATTAAAAAAAAAAAAAAAAAAACTTGACCAAACATACTCTTAGTAAGGCACTCGTATAGAGTTTTGAGAAGAATATATGTATTCGATTTTAGATTTATTGATAATTAAACTTAGGGATGTCATCAACTCAAGTTTGAATAGATTCATATAATTTAAAACATGTTTGATAGAGTTTATTTTAAACTCTTTTTTTTCTTAAACTCATTTTCAACATATATTTTTTATGGGGCCCACAACTTCTATTAACTTTTTAACCACGCTTTTATCAACTTGTATCAAAATCTCTTAAAAAACTACTTTTAAACTCCACTAAAGAAACACTTAGGAGGGTGCATTCAATTAAGAATTGATAAGACTTTTAAAGACTTTTATGGAATTTAAAAGTCTTGGAGTATTCAATTTAGACTTTTTAAATTTCATAAAAGTCTTTGAGTATTCAATATAGATTTGTAAAGACTTTTAAAAAGTCTTATAAAATCATTATTCAATTCAGATATTTTAAAATCCTTTAAAAATTGAAAGTATTCAAAATGTTGATGACTTTTAATGACTTTATAGATCATTTTATATGTATAAACTTTAAAGCACAATATATAAATAAACAATATCACAATTTCTCTCACATTCATCCCTAAGATTTTGAAAAACTTTGGGAGGAAAAAAATATTTCATTTCCTTATTTTTTTCCTGTATACAATATTTCTTTTTTTTTTTCCTTCAACAAATTGTAGAATCAATATTAATATTTTTCTCTTTTTTAAATGTGATTTTTTCTCCTCTTCAATATATTCTCATAAATATTTTTTTTTTCTCTTCTTTCTTTTTTCTTCTACAAATACTAACCATGATTAATTACCAATATTTTTTATGAAAAAGAATATTAATATTTTTTTATCTGTAGTCGATTTGATTTTTTTTCTTTTCAATATTCTCCTAACCATTTTTTCATTTTCTTCTTTTTCCATCTATGAAATTTTAGAGACAATGTGATTTTTTCTTCAATATTTCCATAACTATTTTTTTCTTTTTTTTCATCGTTTTTTCATTTTTCATTAAAAACAAGATAAATATATAATTAAATTCTTATATAATTGTTTATTATAGTTTATTAATGAATTTCATTGGGTTAAAAATTAGTTTTTTATTAATGGATTTTTTTTTTCATTTTCATTCTTGTTATTTCTATATAATGGTTGCATTTTTTTCTTCGTAAATTGATACTTGTTATTTATTATGCAATTGTCGTGATTAATAATGATATGTTACCTAGAGATCATTAAATATAAAAAGGAATATTATAAAGTGGATAAATTTTTTTGTTGGAAAATATTTTTAAAAAGAATTGCATGCCATTATTTTTTGAATTTATCCACAAGCCATTTGAAAGTTTATAATTTAACTCAAAAGAAAAAATAGAGTGAATTAATAATTTATATCATTAACTTTTGACATAGTTACTTGCAACAATTAAATAGAACATTTTTTTATGAATTTAATAATATTAATACAATTAAATAAATTATTAATAGACTTTTCTCCTGCGGCATTTTTTTTAATTGTGGGATATTAAATTTTTATATTCAAAATTATTAATTAAAAAAAGTCTATAAAAATTTATAAAAATCTGTGAAAGTCTAGGAAAATCTTTCAAAATGAAATTTTTACAAATCCATAAAAGTTTGTAAGAGTCTATTAAAATCTATAAAAGTCAATAAAAGTTAATGAAATCCATCAAAGTTAATCACTTGAAAAATATCAATCAAAGTCTTTAAAAGTCTATATTAAATACACCCACCTAATAGATATTTGAATTAGATTTTAATAGATTCTCTTGAAATTTAGGTGTCTTCAACTCGAATTTAAATAGATTCCTTAGAAATTCAATTGTCTCCAATAAATATTGGATTTCTTAAGACTTCATTAATTAAAAGATTTTAACTCGAGCTCATAAATATAAATTCCAAATTCTTTACGAATACTAGCATCACCTCTCAAAATTTCAATCAACATTTTATCTCACGCCTCTCTCCCTCTTGCATCTATATTCTATTTGTACTACATGTTTTTGTATTAAAATCTTTTTCGTGATTTTTAATTTACGCATATGTATAAGCATGAATATTTAATTGTTTGCTTTTTATTAGCTTCTTCTTTTTTACAATCGTTAAATATTGTCTTGAAAATTTCACTTTGATGCTCCATAAAATAACTCTTTAGCTTTTAAAACATATAAGATATTGCTTTCTTATGAAAAAAAAAATGATGTTGTTTGCACTCATTTCCTTTTTTAATTTATCAAATTTTTGGTATTGTATATTTCAATTGCTCCATTTTTTAAGTGTTAAAGTTGTCCCCAAAAAATTTGTTAAATTCCAAATTCAGTTTTTAGTAGGTGCAATATGCTCTGTGAGAGAATCGTACCATTTATATATAACCAAATATAACCAAATGGTCAAGTTTAAAGTGGAGGTAAAATTATTATTTTAAGCACATGTTTTTTTTTTAGTCAATACATCATTACATTCCTAGTATGGTTGTCAGACCTCTACCAAAAAAAGATAGGGGGTTCGGATACCCCAACCTTATATAAATAACTCATAAAAAGTATATGAGGGGGATGTATAAAACTTGACCTCCAATCAGAAGAATTAAAACAAATAAATAAATGAATGAATAATTAATAAAGGAATAAATAAGGAGGTACTACCTCCCAAACAATAAATCCTAAAAATTCTATAGACCCCTAATTGTAGGAAATCCATGTCTATCAATTTGAACTAAAATGCAGTATCGCTGTGGTAAATCTTGAGCGTTGTACTCGAAATAGCAACGACAATTCCAACCCTCTGAAGCAAGTAAATCAGTCACCTGGTTGCCTTCTCGATAAATATGAGAAATAATATCACGGTCGGAGGCAATGAGATGTCTGATGTGGCGAATAGTGGTCTGAATAGACCAAGGTCTTCCACCTTTGGTGATGCAGTGAATGTCCAAAGTAGAATCGGCCTCAATCCATAAATCTGATAGTACAGTCCTCCGAGAAAGAATGATTCCGTCAAGAATAGCCTGAGCTTGGCCTCCAAAATAGGGCACTCGCCATATTGTTCATTTTTTGCATTTATTTCCTTAACTATTTTTTATCACATTCTTAATATCTTATCACCAACATATTAATTTGTACATCTTATCTTTGTTTTTTATGATGATTTCTGTCTAAAAATTTAATTAGGAAAGCATAAATTTTTACATCTTGTATTGTTAAATAAACAAAATAAATAACAAATACAAACGTTTGATAAAATATTTACCACTCATTTCAATGCAAGTAGAAGAATATTTGGACAAAATCATCATTATAAACAAGATGTGAAAAAATAAATTGAAAGTTAATGATAAAAATGTGACGAAAAAAGTTAGGGGCATTAGTGCCAAAATGTGAAAGGTTGGAGATTTTTATTGTAATTAAAACGTGGTGTAGATAAAAAAAAAAAAAAAATAGTGTGAATATAATTACCTTTAGAATAATGGCCAATTGCATTTATTTTGGACAAAAATACACTCAGTCAATTACCTAAAATCATAACATATCCTATTAAAATTCAGTCAAATATAATTCCACAAAAATCAGATATACAACAAGATTCTAGTATAAAAAATAAAAAATTCAACTCAGGCTGCATGCCACCGCCCATTGCCTCGTGCCACCACTAGTCACCACCAGCTACTACCTAACTTAAATAAGTTAGTTTTTTGATAGATTAATTTGAGCTATAAAAGATCAAAAATTCTAAATATTTGTGGTAGATTAGTTTGTGCTTGTTTTTAGATAAAATTTCTTGAATATAGTTGCAGAAAATCTGTTGAATGAAAATGAGTTGATAGGTTGATGTGTGGTTGGTTGAAGGATGAAAAAATGCCGTTGAAGACAGCTGTGGAAATGACAATAAAATTGTCCAAATGAACAACAGTTCATCTGTCTATAAAAAACGACAATTGAAAGTTTGTAAAAAACAATAGTTGAACTATCGAAATGATAGTTCTAATGTCAAAATGACAGTTAAACTATACTGTCTGAAAAAAAAAAACAGTCGATAACTTTTCTTGGAAGTTAGAAAGAAAAAATTGTCATTTTTGTATAAGGTATAATATGATTTTTTGCATCTAAAAATTGTCATTTTTGTAAATGTAATTAAATCAGCCTTTTCTTTTGGCCACTTTTGCAAAATTTCCAATTAAATTTATATGGTTGTGTTTTTTAATTTAAAATATTGTCTTTTAACTTAAAAGACTTTTAACAACGATTCTATCTTATAGTTCAAAATACTTTACAACCACGATTGTATTGCTTATTTTGGAACTTAACACCGTTATTTTCTCAAATATAAGTTGAAGCAACAGTTTAAGTTGGTTCTTAAAATTTTTTTTTTAGTCATTTAAGTTTAGTGCCAAGTGACCTATTTTGAATCGTTAGTAAACTTGAGTAACTATATTGACCGAAAAAAGCTCTAAGAACTAACTTGAAATTTCATTTTAACTCTAGTGACCATTTGTGAAATTAACTCTTTTACCATTTCATCTATGCGTCTTTCCATTATGCAATTCTAATATTTCCATCAGAATGTCAACCCTAGCAACACCTAACGTGTTAGACATTCTTAAAATAAATTTTACACAATCAAATTCCTTTTACTCTCTATTTTCTTACAAATAATGTTGAGAATGTGTGAACAAAGTCTCACATCAACTAAATATATGGTAAATAATAGACATGTAAGGGATAAGACTACTCCACATAATATGTTAACCTTTATGGATGAAACATTAATTTCCTACAAGTGGTATTAGAATTAGGTCCCAAATATAGTCATGTGGACGCACAAGACAGATCACGAGTTGCAGCTGAACGAAGGCGGTGGGCCCTAAGTTGGATCGCAATGAACGAAAAAAATCATAATTGACTCTTAAGGCGGTTGTGCATATGGAAGGCGGTAGCACTAACGCAGTGAAAAAGTTAGACCTTGATAGAGCATGTAAATTTTTTGGGTTTGAGGAAGAGAAATAGATATAATATCGCTTGAAGGGAAGCAAGAAGACATGATACTTCGTTCAAAAGGAGAAATGAGCGAACAAAGTCTCACTTCAGTTAAACATGGGATAAATGATGGACTTATAAGGGATTGAACATAGATGGTATTTTTCCGTTGAATAAAGTTATTTATATTCGCGACATCTTGAAATAATATATTAATTGATTGAATTAATTTGAGCTAGCATTTGTTCGTACGTCGTTTTGATATTATAAATCGATTGCTTAAGTAGTTAGGTATATAAAGATTTGGTTTATAATTCAATTTAAATTTTATAGTTCACGAGCGTCTCAATTTTATTAAAATTTATCATTAACTTTTGTAAGAAAGTTGACAGTATATTGGGAATGTATTGAGTTAGACCATGTGAAATTAATTTGTGATATTGATCACATGAATTGACTATCCTACGTAATACCTTAATCTTGAGCTAGAAATATATTTGGAAAAAGACGTTTGGGTCATTTCAAACTTGCTCCAATTATTCAAAATGCTAAATATATATTCACACTACATTTTTCTATAAGTGCACCACATTTAAATTGCATAAAAGATCTATAATATTTACTTATTATTATATTTATATCCCTAATATTTTTTCATCGCATTATTATGACCAACATTCCATTAATAGCACATATTATCACAGATAATAGTTCATGTCCAAAAATTTCATTAAGAAATAACAAATAGAGTCATTTTTTTCTCGTATTTTTAAATAAGCAAAAAAATAAATACATACAAAATTTCGATTAAATATATGTCCCTCATTTTAAAGTACACTAATAGAATTTTGAGAAGAAATTCGTTAGTAGGAACAAGATGTGTTAATTAATAGAATGTTAATTATAAGAAGGACATAAATGTGACAATAAATAAAAGTTAAGAACTTTTAAGTAATTAAAATATGGTGTATTTATAATAAAATGTGTTGTGAATATAACTACCCTATTCAAAATGATTGACGAAGGTAATACGTAATATCGATGAGTCAGAGAATACAAGTATTAATTATACAGCTTCAATAATATTAATTAGACTGACAGTACAATTTCGTTCTTTTAGTGGAATAAAACGATCGAGTTGAATAAATTATTTTGATTGGATAAGAATTGACCATGTCAAAATTAATTTTATGGAGCTTAGTTTAATAGAGTCCGACTAGGTTCCTCCAGTGGCTTCAAAATAAGAACCAGAATAAAATATAAGAGTCATAATTCATCATCATTTGTGGAAGAAATTAATTAAATTAGATATAGTGCCATGTGTACTGGACATGTGGCAATAGAGTGTACCAAGTGTGTGTTGGGCGTGTGCCGTTTAAATATGGAAATGAGATAATTTAGAAGAAGGAAAATGAAAATTTTATTTTCTATTTTATGGAACTATTCTATAATTGAATTTATTCAACCTCGAATCGGGGAATAGATCCTCAACTCCAATCAATTAACGATGCCCCCACCTTTCCAATAAGCCACGTAGCAATCAATTATCCACCTATCCACCCCATATCTGAATAATAGATTTCAACACCACACCCCACCCCACCCCAAAAAAAAAAAAAAAATTATTTCAAACCCACCTCCCACCTCCCAATATAACATTATAACCCCTCCATGAAATCCATTAGTCCCCTCCATGGAATCCATATCACTAAATTTACTCCACCGTAACTAAATTTACCTCTAAATTATTAATATAATTAAATTTATTAAATTAAAAATAATATTTATTTATTATTGTATTCATTGTATATTTTTTAAACAAATATAATATTTAAAAATATTTATTGAGTTAATTTTTTTTATTAAGGTTATAGTTAATATAATTACTTAATTTATATTTGGGTAACAAATTATATTTTGGTATTTGGCCTAATGATTTGGTTGAATTTATTATTAAAAAAGTAATTGTGTATAGTAATTTAAAAAAAAAAAGATTAGCTTGAAAAGTAAAAATAAATGAATAAATAAATAAATAATTGAAGGTTAAATCGTGCATCATAAATTTGCTCCCACTAATAATTTACACACAGAAAAAAGAAAGTACTATTACATTAAAAGTAATAAATTAATGACGAGGGTTGAAGCGTGCATTATACTCCCGTGGGTCTCAGGCTACTTCAAAATTGTTACTGCTTGTTATCGAGTATTGTGGGTCCAGAACATATCTACTATGGATCCGGTGGACGATATGCGTATTGTGGGTCTGCGCAAGGTATGAGTAATGTAGGTCTGGCGCATGGTATGAGTACTGGGAGTCCGACGTATGATACTGTTGGTCTGATGGATCCTACAAGTATTGTGGTTGATTTGTGTTGTCCAAGCTAAGAGATCAAATTATTAGACGTTATGAAACAAATAGACCAAACAATAATAAAACAATAAGTAAGGAAACATATAACATTAACTAACATATTTTACAACGTAGGACAAGTTCTTCTGTTGTGACCACTGGTACCACATGCGCGACACTGCCTATTGGATTGGGAAAGTGATTTCTCATTTCCCTACTTTAGACGCTTTCCGCACTCTTTTGCTCTAACAGGATTAGGATTACAAACAACTTGGGTCTCTTCTCGACTCTTGTTTCTGTTTCTGCTCATGCCGACATCGTCGTCAGTGTCAATCTCTTTGACTCGTATGCGTAAACTTTGGAACTGACTCAATAAAAAAGTGCTTCGAGCATCTGTCAAAGACCCCTCGTTAACTAGATCTGAAGGTGCATGAGACAACATCTAATGTCAAGACATCAACGATTTACCAGGATCATTATGAACATATGAACCAGTTGTTGGATCGAACACTCTGGCTTGCTTTGCATTCTTTGTCCACCTATGAAGAATATATTTGTCTAGCAAGAGCATCACTTGTTTTTTTTCATGTAGCATAACATGTGTCGGCATGGATAACCCTCAAAATCAAACATTCGAGAACTACATGATATATAGTCAGTGGATGAGAAATAATTAACCTGACGAGGTTCAATCAGATGTTCCGTTTGGCTCAAAATGCTGGATTTCGTACACTTTAGCTTGGTTGGAGCTTGACCTCTTGGAGCAGATATAGGAATTACTCTGTTCTATTTCATTCTGGAACAATAGAAAAATATTTTTTTGTGTATATCTGCACCATTTGATTCTTCATCATAAGGGCTGAAGTGACCCTTGGCATTTGACTTAAATCGATATGGTTAGCAGCTAACTCATCATGCCTCTGATGAACTAATGCCCTGTTAAATTGGGCAATGAAATTCGTTAAAGAGTTTTTCCTATCTACATATTTCTTCAAGAATGAATGACCGCTCTCTGATCTCTGGCTACTGGACATGCCTGTAGCAAACACGTGTTTGACGTATGCTGGTACCCATCGACTACGTATTCCATACAAACTGCTCAACCATTCATTGTTTTGCCCACTGATTATAGTTGATATTGGTTTCTATAGTTAAAGATGTCGGTGTTATTTGAAAATTCTTTTCTCATTTAGACAATGTTGTTAATATTATTAATTATTCTCATAAGCATATTAATGAGTTGCAAACTGCTCAAACAAAAGAAATTGAGCATATGTTGGCTACTAGAAAGCGTAAGTCTGAAAGTGAGGCTAATCAAATGAGTAAATTTGCAATGATCGAGAGCTAATCGTTGGAGTTTTCATTATGACCCTATAAAGAGTTTAATAGATATGTACGATGCAACTTGCAATGTGTTTAAATATCTTGCTCACCATTGTTTAAATGTAAGATCTCAGGTTGATGCTTGTGACACTTACAAAAATTTTACAAGTTTTAAGCTTATGTTCATCTTGCATTTAATGGATATCATTACGAGAATATTTTATTTCTTTGTCAAATCCTTCAAAAAAAATCTCTAGACATCTTATCCACTATAGATTTGTATCTACTACAAAAGAACTCTTTAAAAAATTGAGAGATGGTGATTGGAAAAAATTTTCCTAAGGAGTGAATAGTTTTTGCTCAAGAAACGATATTGTCATACCTGATCTAGATGATTTGTATAGGAGTGGACGTTCTCAAGTTCAAACTACAGTTGAGCATCATTATCACTTCGATAAAGTTGAATACAAGATTTAATGAGACCGCATTAGGACTCATTTCTCTCAGTGTGACTTTGGATACTAAAGATTCATATAAATTATTTAATACTCTTGATATTTAAACACATGCAGAGAAGTTTTATCCTCAATATTTTTCATAGCAATATATTCGTACTTTGAAATATGAGTTTTGATATTATGAGCTAGATATGAAGTGTGACCCTCAGTTTATAGTGTCTACACTTGTTGAGTTATGCCAACAGTTAACTAAAAGTACAAGGTGAGCAAGTTACATTATGGTGACTATATTGATTTGTCTTGTGCTGACATTACATGTTTCTACCACGACTACTGAGTAAGTATTTTCTGCAATGAAACATCTAAAAATTTATCTTCTGTACAAAATAGACGATGACTTTCCAGCTGATTGTATGACAATCTTCATCGAACGAGAACTTGCTAATAAAATAGATGTAGATTCTATAATAGATGAATTTTATGTTTCAAAATCTCGTTAGGAACAACTTCAATAAATAATACCATTTTACTGACTTTTTATGTTATATATGAACTTTATTAGCTTTTTTTATATTTCAGCCACTACAAACTAAATTCATGGTCATCCCTGTTTGCCAAGTTGTAGTCTGACAAGTGTGGTTTTACACTTATTTAGACTATCAAAAGTAGACAATTGTGAGTACTCTTAAGTGAATTTTGACTTAAATGTGTGTTGATTTGATTATTTCAGGTCAAAATCCGAGTTAGGATGGAATTGAAGAAAAACAAAATAAAGTAGGCAAAAAATGACTAAAAGCGTACGAAAACTTAGAATTGGGAACTACATGTAATCTCGTGAAATTTGAAGGACATGGGTTGCAAATAAAAAATTATGAAATTGAAATAAAAAAGAAATCTAGGGACTAAAATGGAGATATTAGAAAGATGAAAAACTTACTATGCAAATAATCAGGGACTTAAGCCACAAAATTGAGGAAAATATTGGCAAGGACCATCCATGACAAAGCATATGCCTACCATCTTTGCCCTTGCAATCGCAAATGCATTTTATGACCAGAATTTTGTTTTCCTTATTTTAATCTAACTCTAGTTTGGTAATTCTTTTGGGACACGACTTCTACACTAAATGAGAGTTTTTCGGGACTTATAAATAGAGATTATTATTCAAACTTGTGGGATAAAACCATATACGATAATTAAGGGAGGTTGGATAGGCAATTGACATCAAAGAAGCCAGGTTTCCAGCTTTCCAAGGAGACGATAGATTCTTTGTGCAAGATCTTCATCTATTTCTTGTTTTTGCTCTAAACCTAGTTATGTATTCTATTATCCTATTTTGTTTTTATTCTTTTATGATATGTAAATAAACAATAGTTTGAATCAACAATGTAACCTAGTTTAGATTCTTCTATTTCAATTCTCAAGTTTTGAATATGTGTTGATTATATATTGATTTTACTTCTTCTCGTAATGTTTGCAATAATTGGCCACTATTTCATTGAATTATGGATTGTAGCAAAAAAGAGATGCGAATTATTAATCTAGACCACGTAGTAAAATTCTAAAATTAGATAAAAAGTAAAGACACGCTTTTGTTATTGTTGCACTCTTAAATTGAATTCTTATGAGATTTAATACATTTAGTTAATGTTTATTCTAACTTTAAATATAGATATAGTGAATTGACTTAATTAGATATGACTAATTTGAACTCGAGAGAGGTAAATTAGGTTAAATTCGTGAATTTAATTGAATACAATGTTAGGAAGAAGACTTGAGAGGATAGATTAGAGATATAATTATGGTGAAATCGTGAATCCCGATGCTTTAATATTCATATTTGATAAATTCTTGATATTTGTGTTCACATACGTTATTCCATTGTTTTCTTAAATTAATAGTTGTAGGTTAATAGTTCAAATAAACGTATTTCAAATTGTTTTCAATAGATTAGAATTAAGATTAATTGAGCTAATATCTAAATAAAATAGTTTTCGTGGGAATGATAATCTAGACTCATTAGGTCCACTTTATTACTTGTTTGCGATATTGTGCACTTGCAATTATTTTCACTACAAATTTTTGGTGCCGTTGCCAGTGACTATTCTTATTTAATATTAGTTTACATTAATCTTTAGTGTTAGTTTGATTTTTTTTTTCTCTCTTTTATCTTTGTTTTCTTTTTCCAAATAAGGTGTTTGTTGCATACTTCGTTCACAAGGCGGTAATCTTGAGACTTTCAATCATGAGATTGAACTTACTTTCAGACGAACATGCAATGAACATGACCAAAAATAGAAAAATAAGCAACAAATTCCAATGGCATATGCACAAGTTAGATTAGCATCTAAAAAAAAGCTAAAAAAAAGGCGCCAGGGCCACTGCCGTAGAAGTAGTCCTTTTGGTGGCTTAGCAAATTCAGCAATATGATGATGATGAAGAAGAAAACGATGATGGAAATATGTCAATGGCTCAGGTTTTAACTCCGGCAGCAGCACCTGATTGTTCAAGCGTAGTTTATCCTACTTTTGGTCGACATGACTTTCAATTAAGAGCCGATCTGATCAATATTTTCAGCAATAACCTCAAATTCTATGGAAAGACGCATGAAAATTTTAAAACTCATCTTTTTAGATTTTTACGAATGTGCCGTAACTTTCATTTGAAGGTGTGAATGATAATGCCATCAAACTTGGACTATTTTCCTACACATTGAAGGATGGAACATTAGAATGGTTGGAATCAGAACTACATGTCTGGGATGACTTGGCTAGAAAACTCTGCAACAAGTACTTTTCACCAGCTAAAGTAGCCAAGATGAAGCTAGAAATCTTTACTTTTCAACCTTTAGATGGAGAAATGTATCATGAAACTTGTGACTGATTCAAGGAGCTGCTCAAAAAATGTCCAAATCATAGTATTAAAAAGAGATTACATGTTCAATACCTTTACTCTGGGCTATCGTGGACTCTTCAGCAAAAAGGTCTATTACAAATAAAAATTTCAGCGAAGTATGGGAGCTATTTGAATTGATTGCGAAGATACATACCATGTTTTCATCTGATCGTGTAACTCTAAGGAAAGTAACATGTACACATGAGATTGACAATCTTTCAGCTACTAATGCACAAATTGCTGCATTGACAAAGCATGTAGAACTCTTGGTTGAAACATAAATATAGGAAGCAAATGCAATCCAAGCAACCATGATTTACTAAAACTATGGGGCTATTCACTTGACGATAGACTGTTATTTGGCCTCTCCAAATGAACATGTCAATTTTATGTAGAATAATACACGTCAGAAGTATAATCCATATTCACAAACATACAATCCAGGTTAGAAGCAACACCCAAATTTTAGATGGTCTAACAATTAGAATAGTGGAAATGCCAATAATGCTCAATAAGATAGAAGATCGAGTCTGGAGAAGACGTTTCCACTATATATGCAAAAAAACAGATAAAATTTTGGAGCGACATGATACAAGCTATCAGAATCAACAGGCGTCTATCAAAAAATTAAAGAATTGGATTGACGAGTATTGTCAGATAGAAGACTAGGCACGTTGCCTAGCAATACAAAACAAATTCAAAAGAACATGTTGATAAGTGCGTTTTGTGCACTTATTCGGGTCCTTAAACTAAGCTTTTATTTCTTTATGTTGTTAATTTTCAACTTAATTTGGTACATTATTCTTTATATTTCAGTTTTGGACCCGTCTGTAAGAAATTGGAGAAGAATGGATGAAAAGATGTATAAATTGAAAGATATTTTGAAAGTATGAAGATCTAATTGCACTCAATTGAAAGTTGAAGGACCACATTGGAGATTATTGAAAGTTGAAGGACCAAATTGGAGACTATCAAAAGTTGAAGGATCAAATTACAAACTATAGAAAGTTGGATGACTAAAATGACCAAGACCCAAAGATTGAGGACCAAATTGGAAGGTGTGGAAACTGGAAGGACCACAGTGTGAAGACTGAAAATAGCCAAACTGGGCGATCACCCAGATTAATCGCCGGGCGAGCGCCCAAGATCGAAAAATCAAAAGCGTAATGCAATCTGCGTTAATCGGGCGATCGCTTGAAATACATCGGGCGATCGCCAGATGTAAAGTTTTTGTTTGCGAGATTTTCTTTTCTTTTGAATTCTAATCTATTTAGGTAATTTTTGGCCCACGATTTTGAGATCTTTTTGACATATTTTGGGGCACCATTAGGGTAGTATATATATGAGTTATTAACTCATAATAGGTTTTTGAGTTTTTGGGAGAAAAACATAGACGAAAGTATCAAACGGAGATCAAGATTGCTCTTTTGAAGAATTCAACGAAGATCAAGATCAAGCAATTATTCTTTCAAGTTTTCTTCTTCTCCGGGTGATGAATTTCATATTTTCTTCCCCTTCTTATTTTCTTATTATTAGTATGCTAGGCTAGTTTAATTAGTGCTAGAATTACGATGAAACTTGTAATTTAAATTCTTTTATCTTGAAACTTGGTTTTTGACAATTTATTTCAATATAGTTTTGAATAATTAATTTTGATTTGTTTGCATCTACAATTATATACGTAGTAATTGTATGATTGTTGTGGTGTGTTTTACTATCGAAAGATCGAAAGCATGCTAGATGCTATTTTAATTATCTTAAAGTCCGATAGGGGATAGAAATATACCGTTATGCTTTAGGTGATCTTTAATTATCCACAAAAAATTAATGCATTTGTTTGTATTCGCATTCGTCATAGAAATATAGTCGAGTCATACATATGAATAGATTTAACTTTATTCGAGAGAAATTGTTGAACAATCTATGGATATTGATCTTCATAACTGAAGTAATTTGTCAAGACCAAGAATCAAGATAGAAGAATTAACAACTACAAGTGGATTCGAAATTCTAGTACTTTTCCTTTTTAAAGTTAAATCAAATTTTCACCAATTTTAATCTTTCAATTATTTGAGCCATAGTTATTTAAATGTTTTTAGTTTACTATTTTAACTAGTTATTAAACACAAAATCTTCCAAAGTTCATTAGATTCGGTTAAGGTTAGTGTGATTGAACTGAATTATCTAAAACTCTGTGGGATCGATACTTGGACTCAAAATCCATTTTACTACTTGAGCGATCTGTACACTTGCGGAATTATTTAAGACATAAAATCGCTGACAAGTTTTTGGCGTCGTTGCCGGGGATTTAGTTTTAATTCTTTTCAGTTACTTTAACATTAATTCGAACTTATTTATTTATTTGCTTTAATTGCTTATTTTCTTTAAGATATTACAGTGTTTGCTTTGTTTCTTTTTAGACCATTGCATGCGAAGTGTGAGACCCGAATCTCTAACTCCAATTGATCCAGAGATTGAACGCACTTTTCACCGTAGGCAGAGAGAAGCAAGAAAGACACAACAAAAAGACCAAAAACAACAAGACATAATGCAGAACAAGGAGATCGCTCGTGCAAGATAGGAGATTGATGAAGACAATATGCTAGTTGGAGACTTTTTGACTCCACAGATCATCCAGAGCTAATCCAGCATTGTCTACCCACCTTTTGGGCAGCCGAACTTTCAGTTGAAGACTAACGTCGTTCATCTATTTCAGAATGGACACCAATTCTATGGCAGGACTGATGAGAATCCACATACATACGTTTCGAGATTCTTGGAAATGTGTCAACACTGCAAGTATCATGGAATCTCAGACGACGCTATCCAGCTACGTTTGTTCCCACATACTCTTAGGGACAAAGTTCTTGAGTGGTTGGACTCACTGCCAATTGATAGCATAACCACTTGGAATGATCTAGCTCAAAAGTTTTGCACGAAATTCTTCCCACCAGCAAAGGTTTCGAAGTTGAAGCATGATATATCCATATTTCAACAGTCAGAAACAGAATCTTTTGATGAAGCATGGAACAGATTCAAGAATATGTTAAGGAAGTGCCCTCATCACGGTGTTGGCAGGGGGTAACAAATTCAATATTTCTATGCTGGACTACTCCCTTCATTAAAAGCATGATTGATTCTTCATCCAACAGTTCTCTATCTACCAAAACAATGGTTAAAGCCTTAGATTTGTTTGAAAGAGTAGCTACCACCACTGCCATGTGGCCATCAGATAGAGTCGTACAAAAGAGAATTGCAGGAGTACATGAGATAGATACTTTCACAGCATTATCTGCACAGATAGAGTCCTTGGTACACAAAGTGGAAAGTATGTCATATTCAGCCAATGCAGTGCAAATAAAGAAATCAACATGTGAAGAATGTGGGGCCAGTCATAGTAAATCAAAATGTCCTATTCTATCACTACAGCCTGCAGTGCACTGGTCGATTATATTCAAGGTGGTCAACGCCAGCAAAATAATCCATATTCCAACACATATAATCCAAGTTGGGGAAACCATCTAAATTTCTCTTGGAGGGATAATCAGAATAATGCTAGGCCACAGTTCCAACAACTAGAAAAGAGTACATCATTATAAAACTTGCTCATCAAATTTATTGTGAAAACGGATCAGTACATAGAAACTACTAATCAGTTTATGAGAAAAATAGACACTTCTCTTCAAAATCAAGGTGCTTCAATAAAGAATCTAGAGACATAAATAGGACAGATGGCAGTTGCTTTATCGAGCACCAGGTACTTTGCCAAGTAATACAGAGATGAATCCCAAGGAACATGTTAAAGCTATTACTACTAGAAGTGGGTTCAGTTACCAGAGATCCATGTAAAGAGATCAGTTGTAAATAAAGAAGTGGTACCTTCCACTGATGAGGAACACGTGGAATAGACTGAGCAGACAACAGCTATGAAAGAGAGTTCAGGCACACCACAGGTTAAGGCAACCGTTCCTATCAAGCCATATGATCCTCTGATCCCATTTCTTCAGAGGCTACAAAAGCACAAGTTAGACAAGCAACTCGAAAAATTTCTTGAGATCTTCAAAAAACTACATATCAACATCTCTTTTGCAGATGCACTTGCTCAAATGCCCAGTTATGCAAAATTTTTAAAAGACAATCTTTCAAATAAACGCAAGATGGAGGAACATGAGACGGTGATGTTGACAGAAGAGTGTAGTGCTATTTTACAAAATAAACTACCTCATAAACTCAAAAATCTATGGAGTTTTACAATATCTTGCACAATTGGTGATTTTTGTTTTAATAAAGCTTTGTGTGACTTAGGAGCTAGTATTAACTTGATGCCGCTTTCTATTTTCAAGAAATTAGGTTTGGGAGAAGCTAAAGCAACTACGGTAACTCTGCAGCTAGCTGATCGGTCTATTAAATATCCAAGAGGAGTTGTTGAAGATCTTTTGGTAAAAGTGGACAAATTCATCTTCCCAGCTGATTTTATCATTCTCAACATGGAGGAAGATAAAGATGTCCCACTTCTTCTTGGTCGACCATTTTTAGCCACTGGTAGAGCTCTAATCAATGTACAAAAAGGCCAACTGATTCTGAGGCTTAGCGAGGAGTAAGTCACATTTGATGTCTTCAAGGCAATCAAATATCCAACCGAGTCAGATAGCTGCTTCAAAGTTGATGTGGTTGATGATGCAGTTCATGAAAATTTCCATCTCCATAATCCATCAAATCCATTGGAGGCTTGCATTGTGCATTCTCAATCCTCTCACGCTGATTCTAATGAGGTTGAGATGTGCGCAAGATATCTTAAAGCTAATCCTCCATATACACACCGACCACGCTTTGAGGAGCTGGGTACAGGTTCTACAAAACATCTGCCTTCTGTTCAACAACCTCCAAAAATAGAGTTCAAGCAGTTGCCCTCTCATCTCCGTTACGCCTACTTGGGGAAATCCTCTACTTTGCTTGTAATCATTGCAAATTCTATTAATAAGTTTGAAGAGGAAAAATTACTCTGAGTACTTCGAGAACACAAGACAGTTATTGGGTGGTCTATTGCTGACATCAAAGGTATCAGCCCTACTCTGTGCATGCATAAAATCCTCATGGATGATGATTTTAAACCAAGTATTGTTAGTCAGAGGAGGCTGAATCTTAATATGAAAGAAGTGGTCAGAGCAGAAGTTATGAAGCTAATGGATGCCGGGATAATTTACCCAATCTCGCGGTGCTTGGCCACCCAGTTCAAGTAATGCCAAAGAAGGGAGGTATCATTGTGGTTCAGAACGAAAATAATGAGTTGATTCCAACCAAAACAATCACAGGATGGAGAGTTTGTATTGACTACCACAAACTCAATTCTGCTACTAGGAATGATCATTTTCCCCTTCCGTTTATTGATCAGATGTTGGAAAGATTGGTTGGATAATCTCATTACTACTTTTTGGATGGTTACTCCGGGTATAATCAAATTCCAATAGCACTTGAGGATCAAGAGAAAACTACATTCACGTGTCCCTATGGCACCTTTGCTTACCGTAGGATGCCTTTTGGTCTATGCAATGCTCCTGCCACTTTTTCAGCGTTGTATGATGGCCATTTTCTCTGACATGGTGGAGAAATTTATCGAAATATTCATGGATGATTTCTCGGTGTTTGGCTTGTCCTTTGATGAGTGTTTGGAGCACCTCCACCTGGTTTTACAGCGGTGTGAAGATACAAACTTAGCTCTTAATTGGAAAAAGTGTCATTTCATGGTTCAAGAGGGTATCGTGTTGGGACATCAAATTTCAGCTAAGGAGATTGTAGTGGATAAAGCAAAAATTCAGGTTATAAAGAAATTGCCACCACCAACTTCTGTCAAAGGTATTAGAAGCTTTCTTGGGCATGCCGGGTTCTCTCGTCGCTTCATCAAAGATTTTTCAAAAATCACAAAACCTTTGTGTACTCTGCTGGTCAAGGATGTGCCCTATGTCTTCTCTGAAGAGTGTCTATTGGCATTCAACACTCTAAAAGAGAAGCTCATTTCAGCACCTGTGATAATTGCGCCTGATTGGAGTCTACCATTTGAATTAATGTGTGATACAAGTGATTATGCAGTTGGAGTAGTGTTGGAGCAGTGAAAAGATAAAATTTTTCATGTGATACACTATGCTAGCAAGACTTTGAATGATGCACAGCTCAATTATGCCACTCATCGAGAAGGAGCTCCCTGGTCAGAGACTATGGCTTTGATAAACTCAGATCATATCTTGTTGGATCGATGGTGATATTTTACATTGATCACGCAGCCTTGAAGTATTTATTAGCAAAGAAAGATGCAAAACCGAGGCTGATTAGATGGGTATTACTTCTACAAGAATTTGATCTTGAGATAAGAGACAAGAAAAGAAGCGAGAATGTAGTAGCTGATCACCTATCCAGACTTGAACAAGAAGAGCAGATCGAGAGCTTCGATATTAATGAGGTGTTTCCAGATGAACATATTTTTTATTTAGAAAAAGCACCATGGATTGCAGATATAGTGAATTTCTTGGCCAAATCCATCATTCCGCCAGATTATTCAAGTCATCAAAAGAAGAAATTTTTCTCTGACTTGAAGCACTATTTTTGGGAGGATCCCATTCTCTATAGACGGGGTCCGGATCAAATAATTCGACGATGTATTCCTGAAGAAGAAGTCTCTCAGATACTTGGGCATTGCCACTCTTTAGCCTACGCTGGACACTTTGGTGCTTCTAAAACAACTGCTAAAGTTCTACAGTCTGGGTTCTACTGGCCTTCCATCTTCAAAGATGCTTACATTTTTGTGAAAGAATGTGATCGATGCCAGCTCACGGGAAATATCTAAAAAAGGAATGAAATGCCTCTCAACAGTATACTTGAGGTCGAGCTTTTTGATGTTTGGGGTATTGATTTCATGGTGCCATTTCCTTTGTCATTCTCGAATCAATATATTTTGGTTGCTGTAGACTACGTCTCCAAATGGGTTAAAGCCGTCGCCTTACCTACTAATGATGCACGGGTTGTGATGGATTCCCTAAAAAAATGCATTTTCACTCGTTATGGCACACCCCGAGCCATTATTAGTGATGGTGGTAAGCATTTTTGTAATCGTCAGTTTGAGTCTTTGTTGGCTAAATATGGCGTTCTGCATCGCATTGCTACTCCTTATCACCCTCAAACAAGTGGGCAAGTGGAAGTCTTCAACTGAGAGTTGAAGCGGATTCTTGAGGTAATAGTGAGTTCATCAAGAAAAGATTGGTCAAAGAAGCTAGATGATGCTTTATGGGCCTACCGAACAGCTTTCAAAATCGGCTAGTTTTTGGAAAAACATGCCATTAACTGGGAGTTGAAGCAGATTCTTAAGGTAACAATGAGTTCATCAAGAAAAGATTGGTCAAAGAAGCTAGATGATGCTTTATGGGCCTACCAAACAACTTTCAAAACTCCTATAGGCATGTCTCCCTATTGGCTAGTTTTTGGAAAAGCGTGCCATTTACTGGTTGAGTTAGAGCACCGAACATATTGGACTGTCAAGAAGTTGAACTTGATCTAAAGGCAGCCGGTGAAAAGAGACTCCTTCAATTGAATGAAATGGATGAATTTCGGTTGGAAGCTTATGAGAACGCGAAATTGTATAAAGAGCGGACCAAAAAGTGGCACGATATGCATATTCAAAGAAGAAATTTTGAGGTTGGGCAGCAAGTCTTGTTGTATAATTCTCACCTCAAGCTTTTCCCGGGCAAGTTGAGATCTAGATGGTCGGGTCCGTATACAATCACAAAAGTCTATCCATATGGGGCGGTAGAAATCACCCATGAGAGCAAAGGGACTTTTAAAGTCAATGGGCAGCGGTTGAAGGTTTATTGGAACGGTGGTTTCTCGAGAGAAAAGTCCACCTTTCATCTTGCAACACCGGAAAGATCAACCCGAAAAGTCGAGCTCTAGACTATAAATCGAGCGCTTAATGGGAGGCAACCCATTTTCTATCCCTTTCTACCTTTTAAACATAATTCTTTTAGTTTTGCATGTGGTTAGGGATTTTACCTTAGTTTTTGGTTTTAGGTTTGTCCAATTTTTGCACTTGGAATCTTTAGCATAGTTTGGTCTTTATGTTCATTTAAGCACAAATTTAAGATTTCATATGATCATATAGACGTAGATAAATTAGTCAAAAGCATGAAGTGAGTTTTAGCACATGTTTGGTTTTTCTGATTCACCATTTTCAGTTTGGCTTGTGCTTAGGATTTCACATGTTAAGGTTTGTCTAGTTAGTGACATTTAAACTACATTTGCATGCTCTCATCATTTCCATTTTAGCACGTTTGAAAAGTTGACATTTTGAGTTAGCCTATATGCATTTATTTGTTTGCAAAAAAAAAAAAAATGAGAAAAGAGATCTGGTAAACTGGGCGATTGCCCGGGCTCAGCCTAGGCGATCGCCCCAACAACTTTCAATTGGGCAGAATGCCCAGCAATAAGCCCAGGTGATCGCACTGGATTAAACCACGCGATCGCGCAGGCTTAGGCTGGGCAGAATGCCCAGCACTTAAACATAAAACGGCCACAAATTTTTTTTTTTTACAACAACACCTCACGCACCAACTCGGGACACCCTGCATCGCCATCACAAATTGACTTCATCCTCAAATTGCACATTACCCTGCACTTATCAAACACCTTTGCTTGTATTAGCCTAGCGTTCATTTCAACTCCTTCGAATTCGGCCGAAATCCATCCAAGGTACCCACTTTCACCTGCTTTGCCTGTTTCTGCTTTTGGCATCCTATTTTCTTCCATTTTTTTTATGATACAATGAGGAGTATGGGCTTAGGTAGTTGTTGGGTTGTTGAGATTGGATGTTTAGGTGAATTTTTTTTTTTGGCTGAATTCAAGCCCAAGATAGCTCAAATTCCTTCTCTGGATGATGCCTTGCAAATGTTCGAGGCATTGACTGAGTGGAGTTTAATGTGAAATTAAGGTTACCTTGAATTGGACATTCATCAAACTCATTTATGCTTGTTTACTATGCCATTCTCCGCATGCTTTCTCTTCAGAAGTTTATCCACGCAACTTAGGACTCGAAGTAGGCACTCATGGCTAGGCACCTGCCACTTCACGTCACCTGCTTCGTCCCCCTTCCGTCCCGCTCATTTGACCTCCGTTCTACCTAAATTTTGAATATGATAACAACCATTGTATGTAGAACCATATGTCCAGAGATGGCTCGAAAAAATTTCAATATTTCCTCAGTTTTTTCAGTGGTGAAAAGTAGTGATCGGACTAAGTTTAAAATCAGAAAATTCTCTATTTTTCTTTTTCTTTTGGTGTGTTTTCTATATTCTTTCATTTCTATGGTGCTTAATGATTAATTTTTCTTTTTCTTAGGTAAAATGGCACCAAAACGAAAGACCCACCGACAAAAAAGGGAAAAGAGAAGGCCAGTTCATCATCTGGCCGACGCCGACTAGTGAAAACAAATGTTAATGACGGAGGTATCCTCAGATTTTGGGGTCCCGAAGAGGAACATATCTACAACAAGTGGTTAATGCAGAAACATATATGGGCCAAAAGGGAGGTAATTCTGACAGACTTCCCTACTCCGAAATGGCGAATCTCATTCATTCTTGTGGTTGGCAAAGGGTCGCAGGCAAACTGCATTTGGCCTACCCACTATTGGTCAAATAATTTCTTGCCAATTTCAATCACGCCATTGAGGAACCCGAAGCAGACCATCGGTACACCACTTGGGTTCGTGGGAAGTGGATCAAGTTTAGCCCCACTGTGATTGCCAATTTTTATGGACTGACTGCTAACGATATTGAGCTCGTCCCTGACGATCTTGACATGACACAAGTGACTTAGTTTCTTTATGGATGAGCAGACGCTTGGCCTCTCGTGGGACCCAAATTCCTACACAACCAGCTGACAGAGAGTCTACGTATCTTTCATATTTTTGTGTGTCATAACATCGATCCTACCTCCCACCGTACGGATTTCTATGAAACTCGAGCCCAGCTCTTATATCATCTTGCAAGTGGGCACAAAATTGACTTGGGGACTCACATATTTCGATTCATTGTTGATCTTGCATCACAGTGTGCATCTGGCCGATCCCCCTTGTTTCCTTGCCTCATTAGTGCACTTTGCCTAGCAAAAGGGGTGCCATTACTTCCTCATGAAGAGCCCGAGACTCCTGAACCATCTATCAACAAACAGATCTTGGGCAATTCTATGGCCAGACGAGCAGCGGACAATCCAGCTCCGATACCAGTTCTCGAGACTGATCGTCTCTTGCGTCAGATTTTCACCCAGTTATCCGGAAAGGTGGGGGTTTGATCTCTATTCAACAGATTTCAAGAGCCATGCGGTGCGCGGTTGACCATATGAGGATTGAAGTAGACTCTTTAACTGCATCAAACACTGCGCTCAGAGGGGAGCGACGGACTATAAACTACACATACGACGATGTCAACCACCGAATGCTCTATTTTGTGCGGCGCATTGATGATATTTATACCATCATCTCTCAGTCCTCAGCCCCGAGCGCTCCTCTCCATGGGTCCACTCCTGTTGCACTAGTAGATCCACCAAGACCTTCTTCTCCACATTTATCCCCGGGAAGTACCTAGTCTTTTTCTCCTTTAATTTTGTTCTAATTTGCTTACATTGGAGACAATGTAATATTTTCATTTGGGGGTGGGTAAAGTATCAAGATAATTAATGGCTGTTTTTGAATTCGCGTATCACTCGGGTCTGTATAACTAAAAAAAAATTATTTGTCTAGTTGTTGTTAAACATCTTATTGTCAATCATGATATTTGTTTGAAATTGAGTACATTTTTAGTGGAACATTAGACAACGCATGAACTCGTGCTTTTATCTGAATACTTATCCATGTTACATAGCCACTATTGACTTATCATTTATTGGGACCATGATTTGAGTGTATGAGTTGATATTGTTGACTTAGTATCATTATGAAAAATTCCACTCATAAGCCCTTAAGCTAGTAACTAAACTGTTTGAGAACAGTTTGGGAGTCTTAAAGTACTACTCTTCTAACCTGTGGGACTCGAGCAATTAAGTCTGTTAGGGTATTTCAAAACTTGGTGCCCTATGGTCATCTGACTTGGGAGTCATCAGCCCAAAGCTCACTACAAGAGTCTCATAGAAAGCTAGTGAGAGAGAAGTATTGCACAAGATATGAGATCATTTATATTGGTTAAATAGAATAAAAAGAGTTAAAGTGCACGGTAAGGATTGCTAGGTTAGAACTTAAGAGACTGAAGATGAGAATTTAAAAATCACTCACCATCCTAGTTCTGAGAATACAAGTTCTAATTTTTACCACTCTATTTGAAAAAAGCATTGTGTTGATCAATAGGACCCAAATTTGCTAGAACACCTCGGGATTGGAGAGAAACGTATTAGAAGTGTGATAATTTACGAGAGGTCTAAGGAAGAAGTGCCTACAAAGGGTTCGGGACTGTAAAAATATCAACAACATAATATTGGTCGTGGTCTAATACATGCGTATAAGTTTAATTCTTGGCTAATCACACACTCACTAAAGGTCGAGCATTGGATAAGTGAAAATTTTTGTGTTGTTTGATCTCTTTCTAAACGTGTTACTTTATTTTTCAAACATGAGGCATATGGTAAGAAATTTGACATAAACTCAATCCCTGTTCATTTGTTTAGCTTAGTTTAAAATTATGGTTTATTTTTATTTTTGTTCGAGAACGAACAAAGATTTAGTTTGGGGGTGTTTTGATAAGTGCATTTTATGCACCTATTTTGGCCTTTGAATTAATCATATATGCCGTCATATAGTTGTTTTTCTATTTAATCTAGTCTATTATTGTTCTATTTCAGTTTTGGATGCGTTTGTGAACAATTGGAGAAGATTGGACGAAAAGAGTAATAAATTAGAAGATATCTCATAAGTTCGGAGACTCAATTGCACTGAACCCAAAGTTGAGGAACCAAACTGGAGATTATGTAAAGTTGAAAGACCAAATGAGATGTTTTTAAAAGACGGAGGACTGAAATGATCAAGACCTAAAGTTGAAGGACCAAATTGGAAAGGACCAAATTGGTGACCATTGAAACAAAAAGGACCGAATTACAAAAGAACAAAAGTTACAAGCTGGGCGATCGCCTAGCTTAATCTTTGAGTGGCGCCTTGAGAATCGAACCGTGAACAGAGCCCAAATTGGCCATCTTTGAGGCGATCGCCCGAGAATAACACAGGCGATCGGCTTATTTTTTTACGTTATTTTTATTTTTATTTTGTTTCCTTTTTTTGTCCTAATTTCGTTAGGTAACTTTTGGCCCGCGGATTTTGTACCTTTTTAGGTATAGTTTGGGCACAATTAGAGTAGTATAAATATGAGTTTTATTCTCATAACCTAGGAGGATTTTTTGGGAGCCAAACTTGGAAGAAAGACAGAAGAAACAAGAGAAAACAACTGATTGACGATCAAGAGTTTTTGAAGATTTCTTCTGCTTCAATCCATGTCGGGTTCTATCAATTCTTGTATTTTTAATTTAATTATGTTCTTCTAATTTTCTTTAGTCAAGGTAGACGATGAAACCTTGTTTTAATTAAGTGATTATTTTGTTATTCGTTTAATTCATTTTTAGAGTTTTAACGTTCATGATTCGTTCTTGATTAGAGTAATTAAATAAAATTTCTTTCATCTTAAATATCATGTATTTTTGATTGTTAGAAATTGATTTAATTAATTCGTGCTTGATACTTAAACTTGTTCTATTAATTTCTTTTGATTTTTCGTCATCTTTAATTCGAATTGGGATACATAGAATTCTTAGAAAATCTTTGATTCTTTGTTTTCTTTTAATGGAACTTGATACGAAAAATGTTTAAGTAATTTATGTTTGAAGCATAAGGGTAGCTTAAATTAGATTTTCTTCTTTTGGACTTAATTGATAAATATTTGGGACAACAATAGATTGATTTCGTGTTGTCGTGTGTTTTTGAAAATTAATCAATAATTAGATAATTACTGAGTTTAACAATGGTGGATTTTGAAACCTTAGTATTTTAAACTTCTTGATTCTTCAATCTCATTATTTTTTCGTAATTAATTATTCTTTAAATTAAATAATTTCAACAAAAATCTTTTCGACTCAACTAGCATAGAATAATAGTTAATTAGGATTAAATTATACTTTCTCCATTGCAGTCTCTGTGGGATCGACCTCGTTATTACTTTTCTATATTCCAATAGATTCGTACACTTGCGAGTTGATTAAAATTTGATATCAAGTTTTTAGCACCGTTGCCGGAGACTGCATTTGAAAGTTAATTTAGTTTTAGTTAATTTTATTCTTGACTAGTTATAATTTAGATTTTATTATTTATTTATTTATTTGTGCATGCTTGGTCGTAGATCTCTGGAAATTAAGCTAGAACCACTAGATAGTGAGATTGAAAGAACTTTTCACCAGAGAAAACGACCTACTAATTTAGATAAGATTGGAGGAACCGAAGCAATAGTAGCTATGGGTGATGAAATTGAGGAGAGACCTTTTAGGAACTATTTTAGTCCATTGGCTAATTTGAGCACCTCATGCATACAATACCCACAAGTAACTGCTAGAAATTTTGAGCTAAAATCAAGTGTGCTTAATTGTCTTCCATCTTTCTATGGTTTAGATAGTGAAGAACCCTATAATCATCTGACTGACTTTTATGCTGTATGTGAGACATTTAAATATGAGAATGTTTTCCCGATAATGTTAAACTTTAATCTGCATTTCCTTTTTCTCCGAAAGATAGATCTAGATCATGGTTTAATACGTTGTTCGCAAATAGTATTACATCTTGGGAACAAATGGTTGCTAAATTTTTGAATAAATATTTTCCTGCTCACAAAACTAATGCTATTCGAGAGAAATTTCAGAGTTTGTGCAGAGAGACGAAGAACCATTCTATGAAACTTGGGAGAGATTCAATGGGCTCCTTATGAAATGTCCACATCACGGTTATGAAAAATGGCACTTATGCCAATATATTTTGGAGGGTCTACTATCACATATTCAAGAGTGGTTGATGGCCACAAGTGGTGGAGAGCTGATGTCTAAAAATGCTACGGAGATTTGGAGCTTCTTTCAGAAGTAGGCTGACAATTCACAACAGCAGAGTCGTTCTTCTCGGACTGAACCAAAGAAAAGAGGAATTTATGAGATTCAAAGCAATGAACCTAGCTCAGAAATCAAAGAAGTCAAATGCATGATAGAAGATATTTCATAAGTTGACTTCGTTTGACAACCAATGATTCTCTTGAGCGGATGCATGTGCCGATCAAGTGAATGCCCTCAACATGATGAGAAACCTCCTTACAATCCTTACTCCAACACATATAACCCAGTTGGAGGGACCACCGAATTTTTCTTGGTCATGGGGTGTTCAACAGGATAATACAACAGTCAAGCCCCTCAAAGGAGCTACTCAACAATTCAATCACAATTTTTCTTTGCCAAAACCATGGGAGGAAGCAATTCAAAACTTGACAAAAGCTACACAAGCTGCATTAGAGCTCCGTAATCATACAATTCTTGAGTTTAAGAATGAAATGCGCGCTAGCCGAACTCATGAGCACAATCCATCTCCAATCTGGAAAACATGATGGGACAAAGCGGCCTCATCGGTCCAACGATTGGCAACAACCATTGAGGAATGAAAGTTTCCTAGTCACCATTTCCTAATCCTAAAGGAGTGCAACAGAAGAGGCTAAATCCATCATGACTTTGAGACGCGTGGCATCGTTTGACAACAAAGTGGACATTTCAAAGCAAAACACATCTCAACCAATTTCTCGTGTCTTGTCCCAACTGATGATTTAGTCCAAGAAGCTCCCAAAGAGGACAATGAGCCATCTTACATTCCAAAAGTCCCATTTTCTCAGAGGCTCACAAAGGTAAAGCAAGGTGGTTCTGTCAATGATATCATAAAAATCTTCAAGCAGGTAAGTATAAATATTCCTTTACTTGATACTATTAAGCAAGTACCTGCTTATGCTAAGTTCTTGAAAGATTTATGTACGACAAAGAGACAACTACATATGCGCAAAAAGGCATTTTTAACTGAACAGGTTAGCTCTATAATTCAAAGCAACACCCCTCCGAAATTTAAAGATCTAGGTTGTCCTATTATCTCATGCATCTTAGGAAACCATAAGATTGAGAAAGCTTTGCTAGAATTAGGAGCTAGTGTTAATCTTCTTCCTTATTCTGTGTATATGCAACTTGGACTAGGCGAGTTAAAACCAACATCTTTACAACTTGCTGATAGATCGGTGAAAGTACCTCGTGGAATTGTAGATGATGTTTTGATACAGGTTGACAAGTTTTATTTTCCTGTTGATTTTATTGTACTTGATACTCAACATGTACAAGACTCTACAAAGCATATTTCTGTGATTTTTGGTCGTCCTTTTCTAGCAACATCTAATGCTATTATTAATTGCGGAAATGGAGTTATGCAGCTATCTTTTGGCAACATGACAGTAGAATTGAATATATTTAATGTCAACAAGCCACCACACAATGAGGATGTTGCTGATGTTGACATGATAGAAGCATTAGATGATGATTGTTTTGCTTATACTAATTGTGATGATGCGTTAAACATGTGCTTAACTCATTTGGGTTCTTATTTTGATGTTGATAGTGCTATAAAAGAAGTGAATGTTTTGCTTGAATCAGTACCTGTCATGGATGCAACTAAATGGAGACAGAAAATTGAGCCACTTCCAACGAGTGCCAAAGTCAATAGGTGCAAGCAAAGCAGGTCCTCCAAAGCACTATTCAGAGTGCCGTAAGGCAACCAGACAATAAGTCAAGCTAATGACTATAAATAAGGGCTTAATAGGAGGCAACCCATTTTCTAACTATTTTATTTACTTGCTTTATATGTAGTAGTTTTAGATAGTTTAAATAATTTATTAGTTTTTATTTTATTTACTGCACTTATAAGGCCTCACCATGTCAAGTGCAAGAAGTCCCACTTTGCGAGCCGCTTGGATTATATCTATGCAATCTTCTTTTGACCAAGGGTCCCAGCACTACATCTGAGTCCACTTCAACCGAACCTTCAACCAATCGGATCTATCTTCTCCACGTTTATCTCTGGGGAGTACCTGATCTTTTTCCTCCTTTATTTGCTTTATTTTGCTATTACATTGAGGACAATGTAATGTTTTAGTTTGGAGTGGGTTAAAAAGTATCAGGATACTTCATTGCTTCTGAATTTGCGTATCATTTACAGTGCGTATAATCAAGTAGTTTTATTTTGTTAAACAAAAAAAAATTAATAAAAAAAATTTAGTAGTTTATTTGCCTAGTTACTGTTGAATATCTTACCACCAATGATGATATTTGTTCAAAATTGAGCACATTTCTAGTAGAATATTAGACAACACTTGAACTTGTTCTTTTATTTGAATACTTATCCTTGTTAGTGTATGAGTTGATATTGTTGACTGAGTATCATTATGAAAAATTCCGTTCCTAAATCTTTAAGCTAGTGACCAAACTGTTTGAGAACAGTTTGGGAGTGTTAAAGTTACTACTTATGTTCTGAGATTAATGTTGATGGTTTGGATTTTCTAGGTCTCATCTTTGGTTGAATATGTTATAGTCAAGTAATCTAAACTGAGCACTACTCATTGCGAATAAAATATAATAAAATATTCGACTCGAGCAATTAAGCCTGTTAGGGTATCTTAATACTGGTGCCCTATGGTCATCGACTTGGGAGTCATCACCCAAAGCTCGCTACATGAGTCATATACATAAAAACCAAATTGAAATATATATATATATATATATATATATATATATATATATATAATATCTTCACTTCTCTATTAGCCTGTGAGACTCGAGCAATTAAGCCTATTAGGGTATCTTAATACCTGGTGCCCTATGGTCATCTGACTTAGGAGTCATCGACCCAAAGATCGCTACAAGGGTCACATAGAAAGCTAGTAAAAGAGAAGTATTGTATAGGATGTAAGACTGGTAACATGAGTGGCATAAAAAAAGAAGAAGTAGAAGTGCTTAGTAAGGATTGCTAGGTTAGAACCTCAGAGACTGAAGATGAGAATTTAGAAATCACTCACCATCTTAATTCTAAGAATACAAGTGCTAAGTTTTACCACTTTTGTTGAAAAAAGCATTGTGATGATCAATAGAAACCAATTTCGCTAGAACACCTCGGGATTTGAGAGAAAACTATACAGGTGTATCATTAAATCAGGGAAGGGAAGAACTAGAAGAATAACTAACTGATTGTTGACATTGACCACTTATATGTGTACTCACATAACTCCATAAGTCAATGTCATCAGTTGATGACAATGTACATGTTGGAACAGGGGGTCATACAACATTTGTACCTGCCTTTTCAGCATAGACCTCATACATAGAACATAATTTTTTTTTCTAAATTACCACACGTTACTGGATGTCCGTAAGTTAATTTTTGTGAAATTGTCATTATTATTACTTTCGTACACTCTAACTTAAATATATAATCCACAATACATGCTAATGAAAATAACATAGGCAATTTTTTTCAATATTTTCTAAATTTAGCTTCCATGACATATATAATACTAGAAAAAAGAGCAAAATTCTTATACCTATTAAAATTGTTATCAATATAATAAAAAAAATTTTAAAACAAGTGAAGTAGTTGGATAATACACACCAGAACATGCAGTTGTTGCGTCGTAAAAAAACTTTTATAAATTTTATAACATGATTACATATTTCCTAGTCATGTAATTCTAAATCATATTATGAGCCGTGTGAGCGTCGGTCATTATAATATACAGTAATGCAATCTTCGTAGTCTTCACAAAATTCAAGCATAAGATATGTTGAATTTCATCTATTGGCAACATCAGTTGCAAAATATTTTGATTGCAGCCTATTTCTATAAACATAGCAGCAAAAATTTGTTTTCTTGATAGTGATACCGAAATATAATTAATAGCATATCTAATTTTTTCTAATTAGAGTTGTATAAATTTTAATCCATCTTATACAATTAAATTAAACACATGACATACACAACGAATGTGAAAAAATATCATCAAATTAAACCTATTAGCTTTGTGAGACTCGAGCAATTAAGCCTATTAGGGTATCTTAATACTGGTGCCCTATGGTCATCGACTTAGGAGTCATCGACCCAAAGATCGCTACAAGGGTCACATAGAAAGCTAGTGAAAGAGAAGTATTGTATAGGATGTAAGGCTGGTAACATGAGTGGCATAAAAAAGAAGAAGTAGAAGTGCTTAGTAAGGATTGCTAGGTAAGAACCTCGGAGGACCGAAGATGAGAATTTAGAAATCACTCACCATCTTAATTCTAAGAATACAAGTGCTAAGTTTTACCACTTTTGTTGAAAAAAGCATTGTGATGATAAATAGAAACCAATTTCGCTAGAACACCTCGGGATTTGAGAGAAAAACATTAGAAGTGTGATAATTTACGAGAGGTGTAATGAATAAATGACTACAAAGGGTTCGGGATTGCTAAAATATTAACAACACAATATTGGTCATAGTCTAATACATGTATAAATTTAATTTTTGGCTATTCACACACTCACAAAAGGTCGAACATCGGATAAGTGAAATTTTTTTTGGTGTTGTTTAATATCCTTCTAACAGTGTTGCTTTATTTTTGAACTTGAGGCATATGGTAAGGAATTTAACATTGACTAATTTCCCGTTGATTCTATTAGCTTAGTTTAAATTTATATTTTAGTTTTGTTTTTGTTCGAGGATGAATAAAGGTTTAGTTTCGGGGTGTTTGATAAGTGTATTTTATGCACCTATTTTAGCCTTTGAATTAATCATTTATGCCGTCATATAGTTTTTTTTCTACTTAATCTAGTGTATTATTGTTCTATTTCAGTTTTGGACGTGTTTGTTAACAATTGGAGAAGATTGGGCGAAAAGAGTAATAAATTAGAAGATATCTCATAAGTTCGGGGACTCAATTGCACTCAACCCAAAGTTGAGGGACCAAACTAGAGATGATGTAAAGTTGAAGGACCAAATGAGATGTTATGAAAAGATAGAGGACTGAAATGATCAAGACCTAAAGTTGAAGGACCAAATTGGTGACCATTGAAACAAAAAAGACCGAATTACAAAAGACAAAAGTTACAAGTCGGGCGATCGCTTGACTTAATCTTAATGCGAAGCTTGACAAAGAATCGAACCGAGAACAGAGCCCAAATTGGCCATGTTGCGATCGCCCGAGCAGGCTTATATTTTTACCTTTTTTTAATTTTTATTTTGTTTCTTTTTCTTGTCCTAATTTCGTTAGGTAACTTTTGGCCCGTGGATTTTGGACCTTTTTAGGTATAGTTTGGGCACAATTAGGATAGTATAAATATGAGTTATATTCTCATAACCTAGGAGGATTTTTTGGGAGCCAAACTTGGAAGAAAACGGAAGAAACAAGAGAAAACAACTGATTGACGATCAAGAGTTTTTGGAGATTTCTTCTCTTCTAATCCATGCCGGGTTCTATCAATTCTTGTATTTTTAATTTAATTATGTTCTTCTAATTTTCTTTAACTAAGGTAGACGATGAAATCTTGTTTTAATTAATTGATTATTTTGTTATTCGTTTAATTCTTTTTTTAGAGTTTTAACGTTCATGGTTCGTTCTTGGTTAGATTAATTAAATAAAATTTCTTTCATCTTAAATATCATGTATTTTTTATTGTTAGAAATTAATTTAATTAATTCGTGCTTGGTGCTTAAACTTGTTCTATTAATTTCTTTTGATTTTTCGTCATCTTTAATTCGAATTGGGATACATAGAATGCTTAGAAAATCTTTGATTCTTTGTTTTCTTTCAATGGAACTTGATACGAAAAACGCTTTAAGTAATTTATGTTTGAAGCATAAGGGGAGCCTAAATTAGTTTTTCTTCTTTTGGACTTAATTGATAAATATTTGGGACAACAATATATTGATTTCGTGTTATCGTGTGTTTTTGGAAATTAATCAATAATTAGATAATTACTGAGTTTAACAATGGTGGATTCTGAAACCTTGGTATTTTAAACTTCTTGATTCTTCAATCTCATTATTTTCGCATAATTAGTTATTCTTTAAATTAAATAATTTCAACAAAAATCTTTTCGACTCAACTAGCATAGAATAATAGTTAATTAGGATTAAATTATACTTTCTTCATTGCAGTCTCTGTGGGATCGACCTCGTTACTACTTTTCTATATTCCAATAGATTCGTACACTTGCGAGTTAATAAAAAAAATTAAAATTAAAAAATAAATTTTACATCTTTACTTCTCTTATAGCTTGTAGGAATCGAGCAATTAAGTCTGTTAAGGTATTTCAAAGCCTGGTGCCCTATGGTCATCTGACTTGGGAGTCATCGGCCTAAAGCTCGCTACAAGGGTCTCATAGAAAGCTAGTGAGAGAGAAGTATTGCACAAGATGTGAGATCGTTTATATTGGTTAAATAGAATAAAAAGAGTTAAAGTGCTCGGTAAGGATTGCTAGGTTAGAACCTAAGAGACTGAAGATGAGAATTTAGAAATCACTCACCATCCTAGTTTTGAGAATACAATTTCTAATTTTTACCACTCTATTTGAAAAAAGTATTGTGTTGATCAATAGGACCCAAATTTGTTAGAACACCTCAGGATTGAAGAGAAAAGTATTAGAAGTGTGATAATTTACGAGAAGTGTAGGGAAGAAGTGCCTACAAAGGGTTCGGGACTGTAAAAATATCAACAACACAATATTGGTCGTGGTCTAATACATGCGTGTAAGTTCAATTTTTAGCTAATCACACACTCACTAAAGGTCGAGCATTGGATAAGTGAAAATTTTTGTGTTGTTTGATCTCTTTCTAAACGTGTTACTTTATTTTTCAAACATGAGACATATGGTAAGAAATTTGACATAAACTCAATCCCTGTTCATTTGTTTAGCTTAGTTTATAATTATGGTTTATTTTTATTTTTGTGTAAGGGCGAACAAAGGTTTAGTTTGGGGGTGTTTGATAAGTGCGTTTTGTGCACTTATTCGGGTCTTTAAACTAAGCTTTTATTTCTTTATTTTATTAATTTTCTACTTAATTTGGTGCATTATTATTTATATTTCAGTTTTGGACCCGTCTGTAAGAAAATGGAGAAGAATGGATGAAAATAGGTATAAATTGAAAGATATTTTGAAAGTATGAAGATCCAATTGCACTCAATTGAAAGTTGAAGGACCACATTGGAGATTATTGAAAGTTGAAGGACCAAATTGGAGACTATCAAAAGTTGAAGGACCAAATTACAAACTATGAAAAGTTGGATGACTAAAATGACCAAGACCCAAAGATTGAGGACCAAATTGGAAGGTGTGGAAACTGGAAGGACCACAGTGTGAAGACTGAAAATATCCAAGCTGGGCGATTGCCCAGATTAATGCTGGGCAAGCACCCAACACTGAAAATCAAAAGCAGAATGCAATCTGCGTTAACTGGGCGATCGCCTGGAAATACACTGGGTGATCGCCCAGTGTAAAGTTTTGCTGCGAGATTTTCTTTCCTTTTGAATTCTAATTTGTTTAAGTAATTTTTGGCCCACGGTTTTAAGATCTTTTTAGCATATTTTGGGGCACCATTAGGGTAGTATATATATGAGTTATTAACTCATAATAGGTTGTTGAGTTTTTGGGAGAAAAACATAAACGAAAGCATCAAACGGAGATCAAGATTGCTCTTTTGAAGAATTCAACGAAGATCAAGATCAAGCAATTATTCTTTCAAGTTTTCTTCTTCTCCGGGTGATGAATTCTATATTTTCTTCCCCTTCTTATTTTCTTATTATTAGTATGCTAGGCTAGTTTAATTAGTGTTAGAATTAAGATGAAACTTGTAATTTAAATTCTTTTATCTTGAAACTTGATTTTTGACAATTTATTTCAATATAGTTTTGAATAATTAATTTTGATTTGTTTGCATCTACAATTATATACGTAGTAATTGTATGATTGTTGTGGTGTGTTTTACTATCGAAAGATCGAAAGCATGCTAGACGCTATTTTAATTATCTTAAAGTCCGATAAGGGATAGAAATATACCGCTATGTTTTAGGTGATCTTTAATTATTCACAAAAATTTAATGCATTTGTTTGTATTTGCATTCGTCATAGAAATATAGTCGAGTCATACATATGAATAGGTTTAACTTTATTCGAGAGAAACTGTTGAACAATCTAGGGATATTGATCTTCATAACTGAAGTAATTTGTCAAGACCAAGAATCAAGATAGAAGAATTAACAACTACAAGTGGATTCGGAATTCTAGTACTTTTCCTTTTTAAAGTTAAATCAAATTTTCACCAATTTTAATCTTTCAATTATTTGAGCCATAGTTATTTAACTGTTTTTAGTTTACTATTTTAATTAGTTATTAAACACAAAATCTTCCAAAGTTCATTAGATTCGGTTAAGGTTAGTGTGATTGAACTGAATTATCTAAATCTTTGTGGGATCGATATTTGGACTCAAAATCTATTTTACTACTTGAGCGATCTGTACACTTACGGAATTATTTAAGACATAAAATCGCTGACACATGTACATGCACTCACTACTAGGAGTGGGATACAACTGAGAAACAATATTCGCAATTACAAGAAGAAGATTCAAAAGAATCTGTGGAATTATCAAAAGCAAAGGTGCCAGTTCCTATCAAAGGTTATGTGCCACCAATTTCTTTTTCTCAAAGGTTGTAAAAGCACAAGCTCGACAAACAGTTTGAAAAATTTCTTGAAATCTTCATAAAACTACATATCAATATTCCATTTGTCGATGCATTGACACAGATGCCCAGCTATGCAACATTCATGAAGGATATTCTATCTAACAAACGAAAGCTTGTAGAGCATGAAACAATTTGTTTAATGGAGGAGTGTAGTAAAATTTTCTTGAAAAAACTACCTCATAAGTTAAAAGATCTAGGGAGCTTCATTATTCCTTGCATTATTGGTTCTAATTATTTTGATCGTGCATTATGTGATTTGGGTACAAGTATTAATCTTATGCCATTATCTATGTACAAAAACTAGGATTGGGATAAATAAGACCAACCACTATCTCACTGCAACTGGTGGATCGATCTATCAAGCATCATCGAGGTATCATTGAGGATGTCTTAGTAAAGGTCGATAAGTTTATATTCCTGATTGACTTCATTATTCTTGATATGAAAGAGGACAGTCATATCTCCATCATTCTTGGGAGACCGCTCTTGGCTATAGGAATAACATTGATTGATGTCTGTGAAGGAAAAAATAATTCTTAGAGTGGACGACGAGCATGTCATATTCAATGTGTTTAAAGCTATAAAGTATCCAGCTGCTTTAGATTCTTGTTATCAAGTGGATGTGGTTGACAAATTAGTTGCAAAAAATTTTGGAATAAAATATTCGTCAGATGAACTTGCAGCATGATTGATGCATTCAAAATCAACTAAATCAGAACATCTAGCTATGCAAACACGTGCCATGCGCTTAGAGGAATTTTAATCGATTTCTTACAAGATAAGTAGATAATTTAAACCACTTGGTGAGAGCCTACACAGACCATTACCTTCAATAGAGGAGACCATTTCACTTCTGATATGCGTACCTAAGTGAATCTACTACTCTTCCAATAATCATTGCTAATAATATAACAGAATTGGAGGAAGAAAAATTTCTTAGAATACTTAGAAAACATAAAATATATATTGGATAGACCATTGCATATATTTGAGGCATTAGTCATTCTTTGTGTATGCATAAAATTCTCATGGAGGAAAATTACAAGCAATCAGCAAAGAGCCAGTGAAGATTGAATCCTACATTGAAAGTAGTAGTCAGAGTTGAGTTACTGAAATTATTAGATGTCGGAATTATATACACAATCTCATAAAGTTCCTGGATAAGTCCAAACCATGTTGTACCCAAAAAAGGAGGAATCCTAGTCGAGAAAAATGATAACAATGAGCTTATTTCCGACTAGACTTTTCACAAGTTGGAGAGTATGCATTAACTACCAAAAGCTGAATAATGCTACAAGGAAAGATCAATTTCCCTTACCCTTTGGTCAGATGTTGGAAAGGCTTGCAGGTCACTCCCATTATTGTTTCTGTGATGGGTATTCGGGATATAATCATATTTCTATTACCCAAAAGGATCAAGAGAAAACTACTTTTACATGTCCCTATAGGACTTTTGCTTTTAGAAGAATGCCATTTGGATTGTATAACACTTTTGCTACGTTTCAGCATTGCATGATGGCCATATTCTCTTACATGGTAGAAAAATACATTGGATGATTTCTCAGTTTTTGGAGATTCTTTTGATGAATGCTTGAAAAATTTATCTCAAGTGTTGAAGAGGCGTGAAGAAAACAATCTTGTACTAAAATGGGAAAAATACTACTTTATGGTGAAAGAAGAAATTGTCTTGGGACACCAGATTTCAGCTCAGGAGATAGATATCGACAAAGCAAAAATATAGATAATTGAGAAATTGCAACCAACAAATTCAGTGAAGGGTATTCGAAGTTTTATGGGGTACACATAATTTTACAAGTGGTACATTCGTGATTTTTCAAAAATCAAAAAGCCTCTAAGTAGCTTATTGGAAAAAGAGGTGTTGTTTTACTTTTCTGAGTGTCTTATTGCTTTTTAACACCCTGAAGAAAAAATTAATAAATGCACCCATTATAGTTGCACCAGATTGGAGTCTACCATTTGAGGTGATGTGTGATGCTAGTGACTACCCAGTAGATGCAGTACTTGGACAACGCAGAGAAAAAAGTCTTCATATTATATATTATGTAAGCAAAACATTAACGGATACACAAATCAACTATGCAACAAATGAGAAAGATATTATTGCTGTAGTTTTTGCCTTTGACAAATTCTGTTCATATCTCATTGGGTCAAAGGTAATAGTCTACACTGACCACGCTGTTATTAAGTATTTGTTTGGGAAGAATGTTTGGAAAGAAGGATGACAAGCTTAGATTGATTCGAGGGTATTATTACTACAAGAGTTTGATTTTGAAATATGTGAGAAAAGGGGGACAGAAAATTAAGTAGCAGATTATTTAACTAGGCTAGAGCAGGTGGATGATGCTAATCATGTAGAAATCAACAAAATATCTCCTGTTGAACAGATCTTGCAGATAGGGCAAGCACCATGGTATACAGACATTGTCAATTATTTGGTAAGTTAAATTATTCATCCAGAATTCCCTTATCAGTAGAAGAAAAAGCTTCTCCATAAAATTAAATTTTACTTTGATGAGGAACCATATCTATACAGAAGAGGGCCACATCAGATCATCAGAAGATATATTCCAGAAGAAGAGATGAAACAGATACTAGCATGTGTCCACGCTTTGGCATATGGGGGTCATTTTGGCCCTACCAAAACAACTGCTAAAGTTCTACAGTGTGGTTTCTACTGGCCAACATTATTGAAGGATGTGTACAACTTTTGTAGATCTTGTGATCGATGCCAATGAACATGTAATATCTCAGCCCAGCACGAAATGCCTTTAAACAACATTCTTGAGATGGAATTATTTGATGTTTGGGACATTGATTTCATGTGACCATTTCCACCGTCCTATTCCAACAAGTATATTATTGTAGCTGTTGATTACATGTCCAAATGGGTGGAAGCAAAAGCATTACCAACTAATGATGCAACGATGGTAGTCGGTTTCATCAAGAAGTACATATTCAACCGATATGGAGCATCCCAAGCCATTATCAGCGATGGTGAAACTCACTTCTGCAATAGCTTATTTAAGTCGGACCTCAACAAATATGGTGTGAAAATCCGAGTAGCCACGGCTTACCATCCACAAACAAGTGGAAAAGTGGAGACATCAAATAGACAATTAAAACGGATCCTAGAGCTTTCTACCTGAAAGGATTGGTCCAAGAAGACTGGTGATGCACTATGGGCATACCGCACAACTTTCAAAAAACCGATTGGAATGTCTCCTTATCGATTGGTGTTCAAAAAAGCTTACCATCTACCAGTTCAATTTGAACAAAAAGCTTATTGGGCACTCAAGCAATTAAACATAGCTTTGAAAAAAGTAGGTGAAACTAGATTTCTGCAATTGAATGATCTAAACGATGCTTATGAGAATTCATTGATCTATTAAGAAGGAACAAAGTATTGGCATGATAAACACATCCGTCAGAGGATATTTCGGGTTGGAGATAAAATTCTATTGTACAATTCAAGATTGAAGCTTTTTCTCAGAAAATTGAGGTCAAAGTGGTCAGAACCATTCACAATTACTAAAGTTTCCCGTATGGCACTGTTGAACTTCGTCATTCAACCAAAGAAAATTTTAAAGTTAATGGCCAGATAGTGAAGCACTATGTGGAGGCCTTTCCTACAATAAAGTCCACCATTGATATTGCAATACCAGAGTAAAAGTTGTAAAAAGTCAAACTCTAGACTATAAATCGAACACTTTATGGGAGACAACCTATTTTTCTATCACTTATTCTCTTTAATGCGTTGCACGTAGTATTTTAGGATTGCATTAGTAATTTAAGCATGTTTCTCGATTTTAGAAATTAAGTAAATTTAAGTTTTCTTGACTTAGGCTAATCATCATCATTTAAAAAAATAGTTTTGGTCATAGGCCATGTGATCGCAAGGTTTTAAGGGCCTGCGATTGCGAGACCCACAACTTGGTTGCTCGAGGCAACTAGGTGTTAACCATGCAATCGCAAGTCGAAGGGCCCATGCGATTGTATGGCTGATATATATATATATATATATATATATATATATATATATATATATATATATATTTGATTTGATTTCTCAAGCTCTTGTGATTGGGAAGGTTGTGACTACAACACATACAATCTTTGTCACAATCGAACCAAAACACACGCACATCCACCTAATTTCAAACGAGACTTAGGACAAAATTCATCCACAGCTTCAAGTTTAGACATTTCCTTTTAGTAATTTATCCACAGCTTCAAGGTAAGATTTGGTTCATCCTTGTTCCTTGTCCCTTTCTTTTTTCTTGCTTTACATGTGAAATTATTTTTTGATATAATTCGAAAATTTTGAAGAGTATTAGATTAAATAGATGTGGATTTGTTGATTCCAGTTGTGATTGTGCATTTGGGTGTGAAGTCCTTGTCCAAATTCATTCCAAATTTTGAAAACAATTGTATGCATGCTCTATGTTCGATGAAATGCCTAAACCAACCTCGGGGCACAATTTGGGCATTCTGGAATTATTGTTTGTATCCATTTACTTTCCTTAACATATATGATCATTTACTATGGGTTATACCTTACATTGGATTGAGAATACAATACATAGGCACCAAGCACCCTACGACCTGCCGTAGGGCATGCTGCGTGCCTACCTTGGGCCCCACTTTCGTCCCCTCACCACTAGGTCCAAATCATATTGGAATGGATAGTATTTTGAATTTGTGATAGATCTATGCATGAACTTTCATATGTTGACTTACCGGTTGAATTTCAAATATCTTTGCATCAATTTTCTCAACCCCGAAGTAGCTACATCACTTTTACACTTTACTTGTGTTTCAAGTTCAGTTTGGGGGTGATTTTTGGCCATCCTTTGTGCTATTTTTTTCATCTTACACACACTGATATGGGTTTGTTTTATGTTTTAGTAATTGCTCCGAAACGTAGGGTCCCGACTACCACATTAAAGGGCAAGGAAAAAGTCACAGGTTACCCATCAAAATGGACTCGAGTTGAAAATGTTGATGCTTTCCGTTACTTGTCCGGGGATCACAGAGAAAGATTTCTAAAAATAACAAGTAAATAGAGTATTTGGGGCAAACGTAGGGTACAATTAACAGATTTCCAGCACTTCAAGATTTATAACTTAATTGATGCTTGTGGCTGGACACGAGTAGCAGACGCACCACACAAAATTTACCCAAAGCTAGTTCATGAGTTCTGTGCAAATTTTAACACGGACATCGACAATGATGGGATGGAACTTTTTAACCAGACGTGGGTACGGGGTAGGTGGATAATGTTCACCCCACATGTTATTGATAGGTACTACGGGCTCACCCATCACAACATTGATCCATTAACAACGGAGCTTGACATGGGAGATGTGACCCAATTTCTATATTGTAGGGACGATACTTGGCAAATTTCGACTAGAGATTTTGAGCACATCAAGTTGAATGACTCTCCGCTAATCCTCAACTTGTTTGTAAGTTACAACATCAACCCCAGAGAACACTGTACCAACTTTAAAAATGCACGGGATCGATTTATTTTGCATTTGGCTCACAGTAGAAAATTTGATTTGGAGAGCCATATCTATACATTGATCAGCAACTTAGGCTTCCAGATCGACAAATACCACACTGCTATCTTTTCATGACTGATTAGTAGCATTTGTACAGCTGCAGGGATACTCATTGTCGTTGATGAGCTCTCTGTGAAGCCAAAGGCTCCGATAAACCAAAACGCTTTGGCGAATGCTAGGAGGCATATTGTGTAGGCTAGGAGACCTGCACTAGCTATAGAGGATCTTCCTATTAAGGGTCAACTACCTACACCACCCACATCACATTCAGTTGCACTGTCTGGAGATATCTTTACCATCTTTCGCCAGCAGTAAGTAGGACATGTAGAGTAGATGAGACTCATTCTCTCCATTAGATTTGAGTTGAGCACGATACAACAAGAGATAAGGGCATTACGCACCCACGTGGACACTATTCGGTGACCTAGCCGTCCCATGACCAAATTATGAGGATGACTAATCTAAAGCAAAGTCTAATTCAATCTGATTGTGACCAGGTCAAACAACATCTCGACTGATGTACCTACTAGATAGATGACATTCATGCAAATAATTGACGACCAGCTCTACCATCGACCTAACCGTCCTTTATTTGCCAGCATCATTCGATCTACTCTCGGGAGTCTCTAAACCTTTTTTATTTCTATTTTTGCTTTTACATTGAGGACAATGTATGTCTTAAGTTTAGGGTGATAACATAAATTCAGGTTAATATTTGTGATTTTTGTATTAAAAAAATTATGCATGCTTGCATATTGTTCATATAGCATTGCCAGCTAATGATGTGAATTTTTTTTTTGAACTATTTTAATTCATGAATTGTGGATAGAAAGTGCTACTTGTTTTACTATGTTCATAGACTTATCTATGTTAGATCTCTAATGAGCACGATAGTCATGATGTTCATTGTGTCGGTTGGTTGCACATGTGAAATGCAATAGGGTGCTAGTTGGGACTAGGATACCATAAGAAATCAGTTGGATAAGGTTGATTTTTGGGAGTAGCTATTTAGGAATGTATTGATTTTGTGTGTGTTGAATATTGGTTTTGAGTATTTTTGGCTACAAATGAAAGTTAGGTGATGATCAGATGCTAAGAATATAATCACCGCATGTTGATTCGTGCACAAAAAGGACATCACACTTGCGTTATCTTATGCCTCTCTTTGTAGACTTTTTTACTCGAGTAATAAAGCCCGTAGGGGTTTTCAAAATTCAGTGCCATAAGGTTTGTAAAACCTATGAGCCATTGGCCTAAAGCTCACTACAAGGGTCATCTAGAAAACTTAAAGGAGTGAGGTTTTACATATAAAATGAAAAAAAGCAAGCTCTTGGAACAAAAGTTGTAAAAATTGCAAGATTGAGCTTTTGTGATTATAACTTGGAGATTTAGATAAATAGAGGGTTTGAATTGCCTAGTGGAAGCTTGACAGTCGAAACACTCAATAAATGGAGAATCATCACAAACCTAGGTAGTTACTATCATTAGCTAGGCCTAACCAAATTTGAGTGGAAGAATAATGAGTGAATTGAGAACAACTCTCAACATTACACCACGTGTTTGAGACAAAGTTTGGGAAAAGTGCTTATAAATAGTGGAAAAGGAAAATTGGACCATTGAGGATAGGGTTATTACCAACTTAGCACACGATAATGTTTCGGATTGACTACTCACACACACAAGTCGAACATGGAATAGGTTAAAACTTTTTGTGGTAGCATTGTTTGGAAACTCCTCATGGATGGTGAGCAGTATCAAAAGCATAAATGAAAACAACGAACTATCTAATTTGTGTAGTGTTATTCTTCTAGTGACTTTGATTTATTTTGTTTGCGTGTTTTTATATGGTTGTGAGTAAGTAGTGGTGTTCGAGGACGAACAAATGTTCAAGTTTGGGAGTATTTGATAAGTATAGTTTTACACTTATCTGGACTATCAAAAGTAGATGATTGAGAGGTTCTTAAGTGATTTTCTACTTAATTGTGTGTTGATTTGATTGTTTATGGTCAAAACTTGAGTTCGGATGGAATTGGAGAAAAACAAAACAAAATAGGCAGAAAAGGACAAAAAGCATACGAAAACTTGGAATTGGGAACCTACGTGTAAGCTCATGAAAGTTGAAGAACTTGGATTGTAAATAAAAGAAGAAATCTAAGGACTAAAGTGGAGACATTATAAAGATGAAGGACTTATTATGTAAGTAATCAAAGAATTAAGCCACAAAATTGAAAGAAATATTGGCCCTTGCTGTCGCAAGGACCATCCTGGACGGAGCAGAAGCCCACTCTCTATGCCATTGAGATTGCAAAGGCATTTCGTAACCAGATTTTTTTTCTTATTTTAATCAAATTCTAGTTTGGTAATGCTTTTGAGACATGACTTCTACACTAAATGGGGTTTTTTGGAACTTATAAATAGAGATTAGTATTCAAACTTGTGGGAAAGAACCATATACAATAATTAAGGAAGACTAGAGAGGCAATTGACATCAAAGAAGCTAGGGTTTCAAGCTTTGTAATGATCTGATAGATTCTTGTTGCAAAATCTTAATATATTTCTTATTTTCGCTCTAAACCCGGTTATGTATTCTATTATCCTCTTTTGTTTTTATTCTTTTATGATGTGTAACTAAACAATAGTTTGAATGAACGATGTAACCTAGTTTATATTCTTCAATTTCAATTTTTAAGTTTTGAATATGTTTTTTATTATGTTTTGATTTTACTTCTTCTCGTATTACTTGAAATAACTTGTCACTATTTCATTGAATAATGGATTGTAACAAACCGAGAGACGAGTTATTAATCTAGACCACGTAGTAAAATTCGGTAATTGAAAAAAATGTAGAGATACGCTTTTGTTATTGTTGCGGTCTTAAATTGAATTCGTATGAGATTTAATGCATCTACTTAAGGTTTATTCTGACTTCATATAGATATATAGTGATTTGACTTAATTAGATAGAACTAATTTAAACTCAAGAGACCTAAATTAGGTTGAATTCTTGAATTCAACCTAGTATAAATTAGGAAGAAAACTTGAGATGAGAGATTATATATGATAACTATAGTAAAATCGTGAATCCCGATGTTTTAATTATCATATTTGATAAATTCTTGATATTTGTGTTCACATACGTTATTCTATTTTTGTAAAATTAATAGTTGTAGGTTAATAGTTCAAATAAATGTATTTCAAACGTATTTCAAATTTTTTTCGCTCTGGATATCAAAAACAAGAAATATATTTTCACTTTACAAGTGTTTTTTCAATTAGCTAATATCTAATTAAAATAGTTTTCGTGGGAACAATAATCTAGACTTATTAGGTCCACTTTATTACTTATTTGCGATATTGTGCATTTGCAATTATTTTCACAACACATATCTCTTGGTTCATACTAATTTGTGCATGTTTCCTCTTTATCCTACTCCAACTTTGAGGGAGAATATTAGGAGAGAATCTGATTCTACATATATTGATCAAAATTAGTTAGGATAAAGATTAGTTAGAATAAAAATTAGTTAGTTTTGATTGTACATATCTTCTTGTTATTTATTTAAAATATTTAAATATATTGTATCACTTTGTTTATATAAAAAAATTATCCACGCGGTAATTATGCTTGAAACATTACCTTCACACTCTTAATTAATATTCTTAATCAATTCAAAATATTGATATCTCTAGGTCTCTTACTTTACACCAATTAGTTTCAATTATTCCATGACGAGTCATCTTTTTCCTTAAATTATGCATCTTTTCAGGATAAACTTAAGAGTTTGATTTTTTTTTTGGTCACCTATACTTGAAACAATAATTCGTCGTATTACTTTTGCTTTTCCTCTTAATATTAAATTTTGACAAGATAGAATCGTTTATAAAGTTTTTAAAATTAAATTTGAAATAATTTAATGTAAAATATAATGTGTCTACTACTATTGTGCGTGAGACCTATGATTAAAAGTTATCAAACTAATGAAGGGAAAGTTTATTGATTGTATCAAATGATGACTCTAATTAGGACAAATTGACCATGCAAAGACTAAATAATTATAACTGACATTGCATTGTTTACCTTTTCCAAAAAATTAAAATGTGATATGTAAGTAAGAAGCTAACTCAATATCTGTCATGTAATGTTTCATAATTTTATCGTGATAATATTTCTTTTTTTTTATTTTTCCAACGAGTTGTGCAAATGCAGTCCCATCACCACAACTTATATGTAGGTTGGACTGTTTGGGTCAACCTTATGTGGTCGCAAGTATGGGTGACAATGAGTCAAATTGAGCTGGCTCGGCTCATTACCACTTGGGCCCAACTTAGCTCGTCTCCCACAGGATTGCTCGGCTCGAGTACCTCATGGACGAGCCGAGCCGAGCCACCCACAAGCTCGGCTTGATTGTTTTAATTTTTTTTAAATGCATAATTTTCTAACAAATTGAGTTATTACATGAGTCGGCCCGTTGTTCCGTCCCACGAGCAGACTCATGATTTTTTTGTTGGACTCGTCCCTAAACAAACCCGAGTCCTCATGAACCGAGCCAAAATTGATTGAGCTTACAAGCCTACAGATAACTCGACCCATTTATAACCCCCAAGCTGCCACTACCAAAGGGCAGGTCACCAACCTAGGTCATAGCACTTCCTTATTACCAACTGGCCAAGTTCACGTAAAAATTTGGAAAAATTGCATCTATGGTCTTCAACTTGTTGTTTTATTAGCAATTCAGTTCCCAACTTTTAAAATGAAGTTGGTCTTCAACATTTCATTATATTTGTAAAATCAATTTTTAACGAAACTCTATATTAAATTGTCATGTGATTCTTATATGTCTAATTTTATGAAGCTAAGTTTAACTTAAAACTTAATTGATGCCTAATATTTTAAATGAGAAAATTTGTACTTTTCGTTTCTAACATTTGCAATCTATTACTAATCTACCATCGATCCCTTTAATACCAGACACCCCCAACATTTTACTTAATTGTAAATTACATCCTTATTAACAGATTTTGTGATAAACTATCGTCATCTCACCCATGTACTCCACACGCATTCACATATCTCACCGCGTTGACGACGAGCAGAACAAATTGATTCATCTACAAAAAAAATTTGCTCTCTCCATTAAACCCTAACTTTAGTTTTAGAGAGAGAGAGAGAGAGAGAGACCCTATCCTGTGTGGATGCACCCACTTTCTTCAGCTCCCATTTTCCAAGTTTTCCATTTTCCTTAAATTCATAAAATTTGTAGCATAATTTTTTTAAATGACGAATTCTAAATAATCAAGCCCCCATTCGTCAAACCAACAAGAAGAAAATACGAACCCACTAGTTGGTTTTCGTTTTTGGTGGGTATCTGGTGCCAGAAGTGGGGTTGAGTGAAGAAAAAGCTTTGTTTTTTAGGATGCATTTTGAGTGCTTGGGTTGATTGTGAAATGGGTTTCCGGTGATTGTGTTGAAGATCCGGAAAATAAGGTATGAAATCCCAAAGACCATAAATACATAAATGCTTTATTGGCATGTGCACTAAACACTTCATTGTTTGCAAAGTATTTACAAACATTTTCAAGCTAACCCAAAATCTTAGTAGCATACCACGAAACAAACAAAGAAAACTAATAGTGGACACGACTGAGAAGAAACTCATTGAACAGTATAAAGCCAAACACACAAAATTATCCCCCTACTCAAAACAGATTGCCAAATCTCTATGAAAGCATTCGGTGTGCAGTTGTGTATAGCACAACACAACACAACGGCATATCATTTCAAATGCTTAAATGTTGTGTATAACACAGCACTACACAACACAAGAACATAGCATTTCAAATGCTCAAACAACTGAAAGCAACTAGTTATGATCCATATGCCTTCAGTTAGATCTACTAATGAAGATAACTTAATGAGGACAAAAGATTCATGTAGCCAACCCCAAATTTATGGGGAACAAGACTTTAGAGCATGTCTAGTCGTGCTTAAAAGTGTGTCAAATTTACTTTTAACTCACTCTTTGTAGAATATGATTTTTGTTAAGAAATATTATAATACATTTGTAATAGGTATTGAAGAAATAATGGCTATGGATGAGAATAAGTAATGGCAATTGAAGAGATTATTTTCTATATGTTATTCACCTTTACAGTATATATAGAATTATACAAGAGCATATTTTGACAATATGCAAAATTATCTATCATCTAATCAAGGAAAATATACAATTATGGGATTTGTTTCCAACACTCTCCTTAAGTTGGTGAATGAATATTGTGAAGTCCCAATTTGTCACTTAAGAGACAAAATTGTTCACTTCCCAAAGGCTTAGTGAAGATATCTACAAGTTGAGAACGTAATGGAACATAGGAAGTTGAAATCACGCCAGCTTGTAGCTTTTCCATCACAATGTGACAATCAACCATGTGTTTAGTGCGCTCGTGGAAGACATGATTCTTGGCAATATGAAGTGCCGCTTGGTTATCACAAAACAAAGTTGTCGGTCGTTCTTGTGAAACTTTATGATCTTGCAAAATGTATCGTATCCATGTAATCTCTAAACATGTCGCAGCCATAGTTCGATATTCTGCTTCTGCAGATAACCGAGCCATATTTGTTTGTTTCTTTGATTTCCAAAAAATTAAAGAATTTCCCAACAAGATGTAGTATGCCGAAATAGAGCATCGAGTCATTGTGCAACCTGCCCAATTCGACTCACAGTAGGCCTTTAATATGAGGTCATTAGATGAAGGAAAGAATAATCCTTGACCAGGACTGCTTTTGATAAATCTTAAAACCCTTAAAGCAGCTTCTCAATGTGGTTGTCATGGATTCTGGATGAATTGGCTTAATATTTGCACGGAGTATACTATATCAGGCCTTGTCACTGTAAGATAAATCAATTTTTCAACTAACTTTCTATATTTGGTAGGATCTTGTAGTAGATCGTCATCATCAGGTTTTAACTTTAAATGCTCCTCCATCGGGAAAGAATTAGGACGAGATCCCAATAGTCCCCCATCTTTCAAAATGTCTAGTGAATATTTTCTTTGAGAAACAAATATTCTTTTTGGGAACGAGAAACTTCAATGCCAAGAAAATATTTCAAATTACCAAGGTCTTTGATGCAAAATTGCTGGCTCATTATTGCATGTCACAATGATGTCGTCAACATAAATAAGTACCACAATGAAAGAGTCCCCTTCATTTTTGGTAAACAAGGAATAATCAGCCTTTGATTGATTGAAATCGGGCTTCTGAATAGCATGAGAAAAATTTGCAAACCAATTACGAGAAGCCCGCTTCAAGCCATACAATGATTTATTGAGCTGAAATACCATATTCTCCCCCAGTTGACGAATACCAAGGAGAACATCCATGTACACCTCCTCATCCAGATCACCATGAAGAAAATCATTTTTAACATCTAGCTGATGTAAGAACTAATTGCGAGAAGCAGCAATAGATAATAGGCAATAGACAGTGGTGAGTTTGGCAGTGGAAGAAAATGTCTCCAAATAATCGACCCCTTCAATCTGGGTATATCCTTTAGCAACAAAGCGGGCTTTATACCATTCGACAGAACCATCAGAATTGTATTTGATTTTGTAGACCCATTTGCAACTAATGGGACATTGTCCTGCGAGTAATGGAACAAGTTGACAAGTGTTGTTATAGATGAGAGCATCAAGCTCAACCTGCATTGCCTCTCTCCATTTTGGGTCAACAACTGCCTGATGATAGTTAGTGGGCTCACAGAGACTAGAAATATTTGCAAGAAAAGAAAAATGAGAAGGGAAAATGTGTGAATATGATGAAGAATTAGAAAAATGGTGCCTTGTACCTCGGAAAAGACTAGGTGACGGGGTTCACAACTGGTGGGGTCCAGTGTGAGCGAAGTGCATGGAATAATATGCATGCCAAGTAGGTTGTCTCTGGGTCGGTTTGAGCGACGGTGATAGGAATGGGTGTAGGGTGATGTGACTCAAGGACATGGTTCGAACTAGATGAAATGGGTGAGTGAAGGAGGACGGTCCCTTGTGTGATGGACGGAGGCGAATTAGAAGGAGTGAGAGGGTTGGTACTTAAATTAGTTTCTAGATGAGGGGTAGGATCGGTGTTGGGTGGTTCAGTTTCTAGAGTGGGTGCGATGGTGGTTGGGTCAATATCTAGGGAGTAGAGTGTAGTAGGTAAGAGTGGCATGTGAAGGAAAATGGTTTGTTTAAAAGGACAAATATGTTCATGGAATTTGACGTTACGACTGAGAAAAAAAAATTAGTGTCTAAATTAAAAAGTTTGTAACCTTTTTGACTAGTAGGATAGCCGACAAAGACACAACAGTTAGCTCGTGGCTCAAATTTGGTTGTAGGGTGGACTACAGTCGCATAACACAAGCAACCAAAACACGAAGATGATGATATGATGGAGGGTGATGATATAAACGTTCGAATTGTGTGAGGTTAGAAAGAAGTGGTGTCGGTAAACGGTTAATTAAATAAACAACAGTTAATATACATTCACCCCAAAATGCGATAGGTAAATTGGATTGAAAAAGTAGAGAATGAGCAACTTGTAAAATATGACAGTGCTTGCGTTTTACAACTCCATTTTGTTGTGGAGTGTAAACACAAGAACGTTGAAATTCAATTCCTTTGAGAGAAAAAAAGAATTGAGAGAGATAAATTCTTTTCCATTATCGCTTCAAACAATTTTAATTTGTGAGTTAAATTGAGTCTGAACAACAATGAAGAATGATTTAAGTAATGTAGTTGCATCAGATTTGTGTGTCATAAGAAATACCCATGTACAATGAGTGAAATCATCAACAATGGTCAAGAAATAACGAGTGCCTGAATGTGTAGGATTTTTATGGGGACCCTAAATATCACAATGAATTATTTGAAATGGTAAAGTAGATGAAATAAAACTTGACGGTAAAGGAAAACGACTCTGCTTAGCTAACGGACAAATGTCGTAATTATTTTCAAAAGATTCATTAAAAGAATAAATAAGCTTAGATACTAGTCGTAAACTTGAGGGGGATGGATGGCCAAGTCGGTGGTGCCAAGTAGCTTTAGCAGTGTTGGTATGATATCCAGTTATATGAAGTAAAGAACTCCGCTCTACTTAGCCCAGCCAATCATCTTCCCTGTAGCCAAGTCCTGTAAAACACAATAATCCGGAAACATAATTACACAACAATTCAAGGACTTGGTAATTTTACTGGCAGATAAAAGATTTAATTTAAAGGAAGGTACATGGAAAACATCATTTAAAACAATGTCTTTATTAAATAAGATCATGCCAGTAAAGTCAATGGGTACGGTAGAGCCAGTTGGTAAATTAACAGAAGGCGTGTTAGGTAAATATGATTGAACAAATAATGTAGAATCGAAAGCAATGTGGTCCGTAGCCCCACTATCTAAAATCCAGCAGTTTGACGAAATGGAATTAATAGATGGATGACTAGACAGACCTAATGCGTTTGCATAAACATCATTATTACCATTAGCCAGATGTGTCATATTAGTCATGGCAGTGGTTAATTGCTGAATTTGCCTGGAAAAATAGTTTGCAAGTCGGGGCTGCGGGAATAAGTAATGGTTGCAGGCGTTGTGGCTGTCATATGTGCAGTATGGTAATTCTGCCCCAAAGATTGTGATTGTCGTCTGCCTAGTGTTTTGCTACTTCTTAATTTGTAGTTGAGATCATACTTTGGCTTAAAGTTGGGATCATATCTCGGGTGCCCAGGTGGAAAACCATGAAATATGTGACATGTATCAATAGTGTGGCCATCTTTTTTGCAATAATAACAAAACAGTTCGTCATTTTTAAAAATGAAGAGTTACTAGAAGACTTTTGATTCGGATTGGAGCCTCGAGATGGTCGTACAGCCGCGGCAACTGAAAAGTTCTCCTTGATTGATCCATTACCAACTTCTTGTTGTTTCTCTTCTTCAGTCACCATGTTATAGGCCTCTCAGATGTCAGGCACTGGTTTCATGAGTAATATTTGACCTCGAACTGTTTTATATGATTCATTGAGTCCCATAAGAAATTGCACAAGTCAATCTTCATCGTGGTATTTATCCTTCTTCTACATTTCATCGCACTTACAACAATCACATGGACAAGGGGGGCGACACGGATCGCAATTTTGTAAAATAGTTTGCAACTGTCATGGTTCCTTGAACATGCGATACAATAGATTGCTTAATTTCAAATATACGGGGTAGATTACCGTGAGAGAAGCGTGCTTGAAAATCTTACCAAGCGTGTTGGGGTATAGGAGCAAAGAGAACATTATGAACAAGTTCTGATGAAACTGAATGAGAGAACCACAAAATCAGCATGTGGTCCGCCCTTTCTCATAAGATGTATTCATCCGGATTTGATGTCTTGGAAGTTTTCTTGAATTTACCATCGATAAAGTCTAACTTGTTCCTTACCGAAAGAGCAATCTCAACAAACTTGCTCCATGTTGCCCAGTTGTTGCCATACAACAATTGAGATGAGAGCGATATGGATGAATCATCTTAATGATGAAAGTAATTATAAGTTGAAGGGTCAGGACCATACTTTTGTTTGGTGGCAGAATTAGGATCGATTGGAGGGTTAATTTCTACATCGGCCATTGATGGAGATTAGTTGTAGATTGATAAAGATGGTAAAAAAAAAAAACTTTAAAAATTATTAGAAACGATGAATTCGCTTTGATATTATTTTAAGAAATTTTATAATACCTTTGTAATAGGTATTGAAGAAGTAATGACTATGGAAGAAAATAAATAATGACAATAGAAGAAATTATTTTCTATATATTATTCACAGCATATTATGAGAATATGCAAAATTTTCTATCATCTAAATTAAGGAAAATATACAATTACGAAATTTGTTTCCAACAATTTTCAAAGTTGACTAACAAAACTTGCTTCTAAAAAAATAACTTTCTCTTGATGGTTGTACTATAGGCTATATTAGTCAAGCACGTGCAAAAATTCAAACCAAATCAGAAACAAGGAATGGTACAAAGATTGATTAGAAAATCACACCATGATGCATCCAGTCAACTTAAAACTAATCTGAATAATTATACAAGATTAGTAACTCACCATGCCCTATAGTAACATTCATAGTTGATTCAAGAATTCAGAAAACGAAGCACTAAAACAACATAACATTTTGTCGAGCCAACTAATCAAGCGATGTTGCTGGTATTAATAGTAGCTTTACACCTTCTTCAACGAGAGAAATTTGAGAAATATTAAATTCCAGCTCCGCTTAGTAGAGCCAGGGCCATAATCTATACCGTATAAACATGATTTGCCATATATCACGAGCGTATACGTAACATTTGCTTGGCGTCAATGCAAGGCCAGGGAACCTCAAATATCTAGTTATACTAGTGCATCTCACAAATCCGTCCAATCCACGAGTGTCTTCTGAAAGAAGGCTGGTGAATCATTAGATTATCTGAAAGAGAGGAAGAAAGGTAGAGAATCAGAGAGAGAACTTGGGCTGCAGAAACTTCAATATCAACAATCAATTCAGTCATTTAATCTCAACTGAATCCTAGCTTTCCCTTTTACAGAGCAGATAATTTAAACTCAAGGGGACTTCTAACAACCACAACCTTATCAAAATATCGAAAATAATCTAGTCCAAACTAAACAACCTTAATCTAAATCAAATTCTCTCTCTCCTAAAATACGCTTTTGATTTTACATCACTAAGGCTTCATAACTATAGCTACTGCAAGGAGTAAAATGATACAACAGCAGGAGGGAGATGTTCCATATAGAAAGGCAAACAAACAGAAAAACAGATTTATACATGTATCTAAAGAACTGGAATGGGTTTTGTGCCACCTGTGTGCATTCTTGTGCTTGGGTGTGTGTTGGTTGGTGTTTACGTGCATGATGGAGAGAGAGTCTAGTTTAAAATTTTTAAAAAAATCACCTCCAGTCTTGGTAACGGATTATTTTTGTCACCCTTCAAGTTTTTGAGTTCAGAAAAGAATACAGCTTCCTATGCAGGAACCCAGCACGAGCTACCATAAATAATCCTGCCCTTCCATCCCTGCAACATCCAATTGCTATCTTCGTCGAACAGAAAATCCTTATGATACCCTGTCTTCACTTTATTCCTTAATTTCTTTATAAACTCGCGATTTAAAGAGAGGGGTTTGAATCCGGCCCTCATAGTGCGGGCTTGCCACTGCTTTTGTGTCTCGGGTCTCTCAACCCTTCCTGCCCCCTCACATGCAATAACATTTATTATCTCACGCCCATAAAAGTCTTGTTCAAAATTCATCCTTTGTGGATCTTCCCGAGGTAGGGTAGCATCTAACATATCAAACAATGCAGAGTAGTGGAAGAGGGCCTCCCTGAAACGTGTAACGAAGAATGGAGTACTATATGATCCACTGCCAACAGCATGCACAAATATATTCGGGTTCATTTTCCTTATTAAGTTCAGAACTGCATCCCTGGGACAGTCGACTTCAACAGTCTCATCAAACAATCTACCGAATCGAAACAGACAGTTCACAGCAAGCACCTCACCATGTGCAATCTTCAGGTCTTCAATTTTAATTGTCTCCCAATTCTGTGTCGCTATGGCTTGATACTCAAATGGAACACCAAACCGTTCACAGTATTTCGCCAAGCGGCACCCAGTCTCCTCTACTCTTTCGGCTGGGCGAAAACCAGGTTGTGGAAGCTCGATTCCTGTGATCCGCAGCTTTGGGGGCCCACCAGGTCTCCTTGAAAGCTGCTGAATGAGAATAGGCCACTGGAAACCATAAAGAATACCAAAATCTACAATATGCAGTGTTGTTGATTCTGATGCTGCTTCGCCAATCATCTTATTTGCAAAGGAAATTGATATCTTCTTGAATGGGCGGTAGAAAGGTAAACACTGGTAAGCTTTTAACTTCTCAACAATTTGTAATCTTCTTGGATGCAAGGATGCATAATCTGGGTCCCGGTGCACGAAAAGCGTGCTCGAGACCATACGCAAAATACATATGCCAACCTCGACATGCATCACCGGTGGGAGAAGAATGTCGCCTAATCTGCTTCAATTGTTCATGTCTTTGTTCTACGATCATCGCCAGTTAATAGATTGTGCTTGCTGGTGATCAAAAGAGTCCTCGTGTCCACGGCTTCACCATTGCTCTCGTGCTTTTTAGCGCGAGTTCTTCCGCCATTCGACCCATTTGGCGGCCACGGTTTGCAGCAAGTTCTTTTCCTCTCCACTAGGCAATTTGGCGTCAACATTACAATGTATAGGCTCCTCTTTGACATCGTCGCAAAGGAGGACTCTATCAAACATTTCGGATAATTCCACATCTTCTACATAAACCGCCGATTGCTTTGTCGCGCTCCTCTCCACATTTTCTCAATTGTCATCCTCGGATGGTGATGCTTCCTTCCCTCGAGCCATTAGTTAAGTGATCTATCTCATCCTTTTCTACCTCGACCGTGACCCCATGAGTCGTTTCATCCGATTTTGGAGGCAACGTGTATTTATCCAAGTCAATTATCAATTGATTACTTGGGGAAGGAATTTACTAGCTTCTTCCATCCCTCTTTTGAAGCGCAAGATAGACTCACTATATATTTGAATAAATTTGGAATTAATTTGGTATTTTCAAAAGAGCTCACCCGGATGTTGATATTATCGTTGAAGTCATTATGTAACCAAATGACCATTGTGAACTAGATTTCGTGGCTGATTTGGAAGCGGTATCCAAAGAATTGACTGCTCCACCAATGAATTAAACTCTTTGGGATCAACAACCCATCGTGGATCAATGGAATTAGTGCCATTAGTACTTTGTTTGTGTACTCACCGGAACTCCCGAAAAGGCATCTTGGCTTTCGAGGCGTGGTTAAAGTAATCGATTGTTGATGCGGTGAAGGTGGATACTTCGCCAAGGACTTCATATAAGGATTTCTCGGCAGCTTGTAAAGCGAGTGGATCATGGAACATGCTCGGCTTATCATCTATGTTCTCTTCAATAAGTATCTGATTTAGGTACTTTACCACTGGATCAGAATCTTGATCGTCCGGAGATTCCACCTCATAGCTCCCACTTAAAGATGGAGTGAAATTTTCAAGGCTTTGGTTAAAGGAGAGGAAAGGAATATCTGAAATATTAAGGTCTAAAGAAAAATCATCTTTATATCCATTAACTTGGTCATGAGATTGCTCAAAACTGGGTAAGACAGTCTCATCATCAAATCTGAATCCATTCATCGTATTGTGCATTTCACTGAATTGGGGATCCATAACTATCACCACCTCAAAACCCTGCATCAAATGAAAAATGAAAAGGTAAAAACCGAAAATTCTTAATTCAACAAATGACTAAGATAGAATAAAATTATCTGTACTTCTGTAGACCTGAAAATCTGATACTACTATAAGTAATGATAGAACTTAATAGGCATACTTTCAGTTAAAAACTTAAATAACTGGTTTTCGAACTATACTTCAGTCTTCAGGTGCTTAAAGGGCATTATATCTTCCAATCCGTAGAAAATAAAAGATAAAAATACATAGGGCATGGAAGGTGATTAGAATAGCCGGTTGGGACAGCCGCAACCTCACTTCCCCGAAGGTTTTAGAAAAAAATATTTTCATCCCTGCAATGATCAATTTATCCAACAAAATCCTTTATAAGATAATGTCCCCCTCCTCCCTCCTCTTCCTCCATAAAAACCTTTGTGTGTATATTACTCTCCTAACTCCAATTTCTAGTTTCGCTCGTAGAGGGACAGAAAAATAAGTTCAAAACCCTAACATTATAGCTGTTAAAAAAAAAAGACAGCTAAAAGGGAATCCATAATTATTCTGCAATACTAGAAAATAATAGCTGAAGATCAAACAATCAATTTACGAAAACCTGTAGAAAAAAACATGCAACATAGTCAAAATTAATAGGGAAAGAATATATTCAAAAAAATTTATCTATAAACACCGTATATTTCTTATTTATTTCAAACATCAACAGTAAATTCAAAACCATCAAGAACACAAATAAACAAACAAAACCCAAAGAAGCAGAAGCAGAAGCCGAAGCCGAAGCCACGAAGCACACAAGAATAAAGATCCGAATATTTCCAGAAAAAAAATAAAAAGAACAAAGCCCACAGAATTTTCTTGAGCAAGAGAAGAGAAAACCTACACAAGTACGAAATCAAACGTCAAAGGGAAAAAAAACGCCAAACCAAAAAAATAATTATTTTTATTCTGCCTTGTTTGAGTGTGTACCTGATATTTCTATGAATTGAACGAAGGGAAAAAGGAGTGGACGGTGGAAGATTCTACAAACTTTGTTGCTTATCTAATAGATATATAAATATAAACCCTCGTAACTTTCTCTCCAAGGTGATGATTTTTCAACCAAAACTATGAAGCTTCTGGGAAGCAGAGTACAGGCAGCCAAGTAATATTTTAATTAAACTGAAGAAAAAGAATGGGGAATGAGTTCAAATAACCCACTTCAATGCCTATTTTGTCTAAGAGGCCTTTGACCAAAAAGTGAAAAAAAAACAAAAAGGTAAAATTGTAAAAAGAATGAAATGACTCTTATACCCTTAATTCTAAATTCAAATCTACATGGGTTTGACCGTGTGTAATGTTCCCATTTTTTTTAAGTAGTCCTTCAACTTTATATTCTATCTTTTTTAGTCTAACAAGTTTTCTTAATCTCCAATTTGGTCCTTCAAGTTTCAATTACTTTTTTTTTAAAATTTTATCTTTTCATTTAACACGTAACTTGAACAATTATTAATCAAAATAACAAAATTATATTCGTTATATTTGAAAGAAAAGGGATTTTTGGTGCAAACGGTCTCCAACATTTGCCCTTATTGTAGAATTGGTCCCTAACGTTTATTTTTTGGTATATAAATCACTAACTTATATGTTTTTGGTGCGAAATTGGTCCTTATAATAAATATGTCATTAGTTTTAATTAGAAGAAATTGCATGTGAATTCCTAATCATTACAAATGTGCAAATAGATCCAATAAAAGAAAACTAATGAGTTTTTTTTAATTAACACTTTAGTAATAAACATGTCAAATAAAATTATTATTTTATTATTAAATAATTATATTATTTAAAATTTAATCTTCAATTAAAAGGCAACGAGATTGATATTGTTATGACTAAAATGTTAAATTGAATGTCCACGACATTTGGCATGCCTTCGACATACCTAGATAGTGGCAAAACCACATTTTTAAGTGGGAGGTCCCTAATGTGATGGGCTAGAGGAGGAGGAAGCCTTTTACGGGGTTTGGGGGGCACTTCATTTTTTTTTTTTTTTTCTCAAACCGCAATTCTCGAACCAATTTTTATGAAAATCTAATTAACCCATTTTATAAGAATCTAATGAACCCACAATTCTCGAGTCTATTTTTTAAATTTTGTTTTTCATTTAACACGTAAACTTGAACAATTATTTATCCAAGTAAAGACATTATATTCGTTAGAAGTTGAAAGCAAACGATATTTATATCGTTACATTACAAAATATAATATAAAACGACTATAACGATTATAATATCGTTTTCATTGGAAGGTAACGATATTAATATTGTTTTCTATATACAACTTGTACATTTAGGGATCCTAAAGATCGACAATCGAGTCGTTATAGTTCAATTGAAACGATATTTATATCGTTATCATACAATATTTAGCTATAACGACTATAATATTGTCTCAATGATAAGATAACGACATTGTAGTCGTTATAGTTGAAAGAAAAGCGATATTAAAGTCGTTATTATAGTAAATATAACTATAACGATATTAATATCGTTTGGGTTGTAAACATAACGATATTTATATCGTTATGTTTCATATAACTTGAATAGTGATTGATCCAAAATAACGATATTGTAGTCGTTATAATAGAAAGAAAACGATATTAAAGTCGTTACTATACTAAATGTAACTATAACGATATTAATGTCGCTTTGGGTTGTAACATAACGATATTTATATCGTTATGTTAAATAACGATGAATGTTGATTGATCCAAAATAACGATATTGTAGTCGTTATAGTTGAAAGAAAACGATATTAAAGTCGTTATTATAGTAAATATAACTATAACGATATTGTAGTCGTTATAGTTGAAGGAAAACGATATTGAAGTCGTTATTATAGTAAATATAACTATAACGATATTAATGTCGTTTTAGTTATAATATAACGATATCAATATCGTTATGTTAAATAATGATGAACGATGATTGATCCAAAATAACGATATTGTAGTCGTTATAGTTGAAAGAAAACGATATTAAAGTCGTTACTATAGTAAAGATAATTATAACGATATTAATGTCGTTTAGTTGTAACATAACGATATTTATATCGTTATGTTTAAATTTGTCGGATCGATCGTCCACGCACGATGGATATGCTTAGAACACACGCGTGAAAGGTCCGAAAAATAGTATCTAGTCACAAAAGACCATACGAACAATGAATAAAACACAAATGGAGTTGCTTTATTCCTACCGAATTACTTCAAACGTTGTTGACAACACCATAATCTTGTATGGTAGTCTAAACGAGCACTTCATTAGAAAATATTGTTCGGTTCTTGGTTAAAAGTAATGTTTGTACCAGATAATGATGATTCGATTCTACCGGATTGCGAAATGGATGTCGAACCCAAATAACGATATTATAGTCGTTATAGTTGATAGAAAACGATATTCAAGTCGTTACTATAGTAAACGTAGCTATAACGATATTAAAGTCGTTTCAGTTGTAAGATAACGATATCTATATCGTTTCGTTCAAATATGCCAGATCGATCATCCACGTAAGACGGCATGCTTAGAAACACACGCGAGAGGTCTGAAAAATTGTATCTGGTCACAAAAGACCATACGAACAATGAATAAAACACAAATGAAGTTACTTTATTCCTACCGAATTACTTCAAACGTTGTTGACAACACTAGAATCTTGTATGGTAGTCTAAACGGGCACTTCATTAGAAAATATTGTTCGGTTCTTGGTTAAAAGTAATGTTTGTACCAGATAATGATGATTCGATTCTCTGGGATTGCGAAAGCGGATGTCGAACCGGATTGCTAAACGGATGTCGAACCCAAATAACGACATTGTAGTCGTTATAGTTAATGTAAAACGATATTAAAGTCGTTACATTATAGTAAATGTAACTATAACGATATTAATGTCGCTTTCAGCTTGTAACATAACGATATTTATATCGTTATGTTAAATAACGATGAACGATGATTGATCCAAAATAACGATATTGTAGTCGTCATAGTTGAAATAAAACGATATTAAAGTCGTTATTATAGTAAATATAACTATAACGATATTGTAGTCGTTATAGTTGAAGGAAAACGATATTGAAGTCGTTATTATAGTAAATATAACTATAACGATATTAATGTCGTTTTTAGTTATAACATAACGATATCAATATCGTTATGTTAAATAATGATGAACAAATGATTGATCCAAAATAACGATATTGAAGTCGTTATAGTTGAAAGAAAACGATATTAAAGTCGTTATTATAGTAAATATAACTATAACGATATTGTAGTCGTTATAGTTGAAGGAAAACGATATTGAAGTCGTTATTATAGTAAATATAACTATAACGATATTAATGTCGCTTTTAGTTATAATATAACGATATCAATATCGTTATGTTAAATAATGATGAAAAAGTGATTCATCCAAAATAATGATATTGAAGTCGTTATAGTTGAAAGAAAAGCGATATTAAAGTCGTTATTATAGTAAATATAACTATAACGATATTGTAGTCGTTATAGTTGAAGGAAAACGATATTGAAGTCGTTATAGTGTATTTTCAAGTACAAGGATATTTTAGTCATTTGATATTTTATTTTTCCACTTTATTTATTGTTTAGGCCTTTCACACAAAACACATTAAATGGGGGCTATTTAAATAAGACACTTGTTTGACTAGGCCATTTAAATAAAGATCCCAAAAAAAGAATTCAAATAATTATATAATTGTTTACCAGTAAAAAAAGTAATTATCTGGGTAGTCGCCTTCTCTCTCTCTCTCAAGTGATTGTCTGCTGTTACTGACTTGTGCATTTGCGGTTTGATGAAAATTCTTCATTTAATTTTGACTTTATTCGTATCTTATCCGCTTCCGCGATAAAGGTGCCACTTTTCTGAATTTCGTTTTTCGGCTGCCATGGATTTTGGCCTGTATCGCTTGCAATCTCTTAAAACCGATTTGAACATTCACTTTGGTGTGTTTGATTGACAAATAAAGATAAAAAAAAATTTCTTGTAAGTTAGAAAATAAAAATCATCAAATTTATAAGAAATTTTTTTTGTTAGAATTGGTCAAAAATAAATTTAAAGTAGCTGTGAATTAAATCATTTTCATTTTCTACGTTTGTATCAAATAGTCAAAGTAGAAAATATTTTCCTCGAATGTTACATTTTTCATAGAAAATTTGTCAATCAAACACATCCTTAGATATCAAACTAGTATAAATAGAAAACATAATTTGAAGGGTGAATCCTCCTAGTTATCTATGAACCATTTGATTTTCAAGCTAGTGAATTATGGGTTCAAAGTGATTAGTTTTGTGAGTGAAGCAAGTGGTTCCATTAATTTTCGAGCAATTTTCATCTGTCTAGTTTTTACTAATGTTTTAAAAAACGTAAAATATGATTAGACGTAGAAGTCGAGTTTCAAACTTTTCGAGCCTTGGCTTTGAAAGCGAGACAAGGAGAAGCGTAAAGTGTGGTTAGGCGTAAAGGTTGGTGGAGGACTGCCCAGACGAAGTTTAGACAAACTTTTTAGAACAGTAATTTTTACTATGTAATCGGACTGGTTTTTTGTTTCATTGGTTGATTTGGTGGATTCAGTTCAATTTTAACAACATTGTTCAAATCTATAATGTTGTGTAGTTTTAGATTTCTAATTTATTTAGTTAATGTAATTATGATACCTTGTTAACGTAGTTTTTGTAGAGTTGTGAAATAGAGTCAATTCTATGTTCAGGATGATGAATATTGTTTGATATAAAAGCTAACACCAAAGAAACTTGAATCATGTAAGAAAGTGTATTATTGCTTGAGCAATGGACAATGTAGAAAGAAATAATGATACATAGTATTATCGATGTTTAATACTAGTTTAAGTGACATTGAGACTAAAATTATTATCCAATAAAATTGTAACAACCACTTTAGGTAGAACTCATCTTTAAAATTGGATTGTAAAAAGATGGTGCACAAAGTGTTTATAGACCCATAAGACATGCATTTCACGAGCGATATGGAATACAATTACATCATTACATTCAACTCCTCATCAAAACGACATTCACATCGGTCCATTTTTTCTAGTTAAGTGACTCCACAAAACCAGTCTTCTACTAAAAGCAACCCTCCTCAGGTCACCCCATTCGCAATAAGGGACTCCCAAGACAGGTGTCTAGCTTGATATCAATTATAACAACCACTTTAGGCATAATTTACAACGGACTTGTAAAAAGAGAGTGCCCAAAGTACTTATACACTATAAAACAAGGCCTTTCAAGAGCAACGTGAGATACAATTAGATCGTGGATCCAATGAATTCCCTATTCTCATGTAAATTTGTGCTAAGTACTCTTTACAAAGTATTATCTCTAAATACATAAGTCAACTGTATTTATATGTCATATGTAAAGATTCTCATACACTCTCGTTCTCTAAACTCTTAATAAAATTGAATAATATAATGAATAATATTTTAGCTTATTCTTCTTATTTAATATTATTCATATTCTTCAGTGTTATCCAATCATCTCTACCATATAATTATACTCTTTTTCATAAATTAATCAATGCAATATTTATTTTTCAAAATTTAATTCTTTTTCATATTACGAATCCAAGATATGTGAGTATTAACTATTAGTAACATAATTTATTATGATCGTGACTTTTGCGCATTCAAATACTCGATATAGAAAAAATCAATAAAATTTTATTCAAGTAAATTGTTTTACAAGAAATTATGTTACTTATTCAAGTATGATTACTCAAGCTAAGAATCCAATTTAATTAATACACATGCATTTGACCAACACAGAAAAAATTGATCACTTTTCACCTTAATGATCTATATCACCATAGGAGGAATTTAGCCAGGCTCTTAATTAGCTGCTCATAGCCCTTCTTACAATGTTTAATCTAGTGTCCGAACTTCTCAAATTTTCATTAAATGTCAAGGTCTTAATTTTGCTATAAGTCTAGAAGAGAAATAAGTTACATTTCATTCATGCCAAGTTGCTTGGATGGGTGTGCTTGAAAGTACTTTTTATATAACTACACCCAAACTTGTTCTTAATTTCACGTCAAAACTTTAATTGATCTTTAAATTAGAATTAGTGAAAATCCGAAAATCACAACCCGTATAGCATTTAAATTAGTTATCGTCATTTTGTTCAAATTTTAATCACAAATGAAAATAAAAAATCAATCAATAAAAATATAATTAGCAATGTGACTGGAATAAGAATTTTGATATCAATAAACACTTGGACTTTTAAGAATATATTCACCAAAAATAATGTATTTGTACAACATTAAATGTGTACTAGAGTCTATAGAACCAAAGCCCCCTCATGATTCTCGTACAACAAAATAAATTAAATTTATCCTATTTTAGCATTATCGGGAGCAACAATGTCACTATCAAGTCTATAATTGTGTCACAATGCCATAAAAAGTTTAATCTATCCTCATTGTATATCAATTTATTTTCAGATGAAATGATTTAAAGATCGATCTTTGCAAGTGGTTTCATAATTAGGGTTACGAGTTTGAACTACATGAACAACATGTTGATGAAAAGGATACTTGAGAAGCAACAATACTGCTAGCACATAAGTTGAGTCACTCAAATGATAAAAGTCTAGTCTGAACACCAATTAATTTTAATATAAGATGATTAAAACTTGAATCCTAACATGCACAACAATAATTCAATGCATATTCAATAAGATTCAACATATCCATTATTTGTAACATGTCAAGTAGATTGTCACGCCACAATTTACTATAGCCAAATTAATAAAAATAGACAAAGTACAAAGTAATTGACACAAAATAAAGTTTAATGACAAAAGTCCTTTCTATTTTTGTAAAACATGAATGTATAATGTTTTTGTCCAAACCTATAAGGAATTTCGAAGCTCATTATATGAGATTGAATCAATGTAAATGCTACCCTCTCCGTCTCACAAAAAAAATATTTATTTATATTTTCATACAAATTTAAAAAATGTAGTTATTATAGTTGGAAAAAAAAAATTTAGTTACATTTTTTCTAATAAACCCCTACAATTAATATAATAGTACTTCATACTTTGTTGATAACAAGACATATTAAATAAAAGTATGTTAGAGAACTAACAAATCAACTATACTCTAAACAAAAAAAGTAACTTATAATTTGAAACGAATAAAAACGGAAAACAGGTCCGTCCTTATTTGGAGGGTGACTGGAGGCATTAATTTTTCAACATAATTGGACCGTGCCGTTTCAAACATGGTCTTCTATTGCTCGTGGGGTTTCACTTTGACCAAAGTCTGCTAAAAAATTCCTCATCCTTGAAGAGCAAGAAATTGACAATATCATCATTTTTTATTATTATATTAAATCATATATACACGTTTTCACTAATAAATTCTTAAAGTCACCCAACTTATATTTTAATTTAAAAATAATACTCAATATAATTTTGTCACAATCGAGCCATTTAATTTGTATTTTGTTTCACTAAAGACTACTTCGTCAAACTATATATTTTACCATGTCAAATCAAAAAAAAAAAATATTTAAATATAGACTACATGTATAAATTTGATTTCATACAAGTCATCAACTATCAAGTCAATATTTCTATTTGCCAAGTTAAAAAGATTTTTTTTTGTTTTGGTCGAACCAAAAGTATGAAAAATAATTTCATAATTTCATTGTTGCTAAAAATAACATTTAATGGGAAATATAGGATCCTTAAAAAAAATTAAAAATGTCATATAATTAGGGATGTGCATTGTCCCGTGCTCGTTCCGATTGAATCGAGTATCATCGAAAATTCTATACATGAAACTAAAATGTTCCATTTACAATAAAGGAACTGAATTGACCAGTGGTATCGAAAATTCTATACATGAAACCAAAATGTTCTATTTACAATGATAACATTAAACTCTACGTGGCATTGTTAAATTTCAACATGGACACAAACGGTGTTTACTAGTACGCCACGTTAGACAAAATTGTTCAAAATAAAGGAACTGAATTGACCATGGTTTGATTTGGTTGTCCGACAAGATTTTATTTTATGGTTCAAAAAATAATTATAAAGTGTAAACTAAATTTTCTTGTTTCCCTTTCATATATTATGTTTTAAGCTACAAAATAGTTGATTATTCTGAATATCTATTAATTCAAGTAAATTCATATAAATTAAATCAAGATTGCCATAAACTATCAATTCTCTTTGTCCCGGTTGGTTAATGATTATTGTATTTACAACTGAGATCAAGGGTTCAAAGATTGATAATTTCCATCCCCTCTTCTCCCCCTCAAAAAATTATCAAAAAATAATTATGTACTGAATTAAAATTTAGTGCATGTCTAAATTTGATTAAAAATCTATTATTTGGGCCCACCATTATGCATACACACTGTTCTAAAAAGCTCGTCTAAGCATCCCATAACCTCTGCTTAGACTTGAAGCTCGGCCTCCACGCCTAGTAATACTTTACACTTTTTAAAACAGTGTGCATACCTGACTTCCAACAAATGTCTCTTTTTCACAAATCTTTTGGAATTCCACTTTCACTTTTGACACTGCGTAATAATTCAAAAAGGGATATAAAGGTAATTTTGCTCCCTCCCACGTGCACATTCATTGCACAATATTAGAAAATGGTGAGAAAACTCAAATTGTGGTAGATTTTTATATTAGTGATTCGAATCTATGTCATTTGATCAAAAATCGATTTTTTATTTCTAACGATTTCAAACAAACACTAGTTTTGTAGCTAGAATCAAGAATCTAACTAGAACTTTCAATTCTTAATTTTAAGAACCATGACAACTTCGATTTTAATTAAAACCGAACCAACTAATTTGTATGATTTTAATTCGATTCGACTGGATTTGGATAAACATGAGGCTATAAAAATATATTGGTTCAAAGGTGGTAAGTGGCTTATGGTTTTAATAATTAATCAACTTGAATTAAACTAATATTTCCATGTTAAAAAAGTCAAACTAATAATATTTTTGTACATTTTTTCATGTTACTTTTAAATATAATAAAATCTCACAGAGTGTTAATGTTTCGGCAGGCCCGATTCTCAAATTATGTAAGCAAATACGTTTTTGCTTATTTTGACTCAAAATAAATTAAAATTTTATTACAAATTCAAAACTATGCATTAGGAGTGACATCTTTTTCGGTTCTTCCTAACAACTTATTAATTATTAGTACAAAATGAAAGACGTGCGAGTCTTGGCATCCAAGTATCCAATTAATTATATTTTATATAATAATTGATAGCGAATTGAAATTATTGACTTTATCTCTAGAAAATACTTTTGATTTTGATGCAAACCAAAACCAATTAATTCCATATAATGACTCTTAGATTTCAAATATTTTTCTTTTGATTGACTTAAACATAAAGGTGGTCTAAGGAGAATATTATGCCCCCTTTGTCGCATGTATGATTTATAAGAGGAAGACAATAATATAAGCGTCTACAGAAATTAATTTTAGGTACAATATTTCAACAATTTATCTATACAAATAGAGACTCTAGTTCGAGGTCCAAGGAGGTTTTGGAAAACCAAAAATTGAGCATCCCCCCAAACTATGACAGCAAATATTATTTGGACATAAAATAATAAAATAAAAGTGCGTTTTATGTATTCAAATTATGGATTAGGAGTGACTTCTTTCTCTTAGCAACTTAATTACCTAATTATTAAGGAAAACGGTCCTCTTCTTAATGAATTTGAAAAATAATCACGGTCATTAATTTAAATTAATATAACGATTTAGATTTATTAAAATCTTTTAAAATCCTTATACCTTCATCTAAATACATCGCAATAAAGGATTTAATAAATCTAGATCGTTGAATTCATTAAAATTAAAAATCGTGATTATTTTTCAAATTTATTTATCAAATAAGTTGATAGGTGTTCCGTCTCCATTATTAAAAGGATAGGAAGAGAGTACATAAAACTATAAGAAAATTAAAACAGTAGGAGTACATAATGAGTAATTCATCGTATAGAATTTGTTGTTATATTTATTCAAGCTAATATCAAACTATTCACTTGATTAATATAACTTCTGATATCGGATCTAGTCAGAATGGGTATATACATCTCTGAATAATCGAATAATCAAAAGAAATGCCGGTATAAAATTGGGTTTTCCCTTTTAGCAAGACTTTAAAAAGAAAAAAAGAAAAAAGAAAAAGAAAAGTTATGTTAAAGTTTCAATCAATTATTAACGGGTTAATTTCACAAACGGTCACTCAAGTTTGAGCAAAATTTCAAAAAGTCACTAAAATTCAAAATTTATAACAATGGTCACTAACGTTTGCAGCGCTTACTGTATTGGTCACTCATTTATCTAGCGTGGCGTTAAATTTGACGGGGTTAGTGCCAAGTGCGCATTAAACGGCGCCACGTCAGCGAAAAAGGTGAATATCGTTAAATGGGTGACCAATACAGTAAGTGTTGCAAACGTTAGTGACCATTGCTGTAAATTTTAAACTTTAGTGATCTTATTGGAATTTCGCTCAACCTTGAGTGACCGTTTGTAAAATTAACCCATTATTAACATCATAATTGCTCCTGTCGTATATCATATTTATTAGGGATTATTCTAGTAAAATTATTCATCTTCAAAAACTATCTAGACATTGTTAGTTTCATACTTTCATTCATAGATTTTTATGTAATTGTTAGGAATCAAAGTTTCGTGTCTAGTTATATGTTCACCATATTTTGTGGGGGACAATTCATCTTCTATATACTTTGTTCAATTTCTCTAAACTCTGTGTTTTCTGAGATCACGCTAAATTTAAATATAAGAATAGTTTGTGTACAACTCTTAACAAAAAGAATTAATTTAAACATTATTCTCCTACTCCCGATTTGTGAAAGAAATACAATAATAGAAGTGATAATTTAAAAATATTAATTTATATCGATAATAATATTTATGTTAAACAAAACTAATGAATTCATCTATTCGAATAATGACACTAGTCCTTTGCCCCAAGACAGATAGGGGAAACAAAGACTTGACGTCCTTTTATTTTAGTTGAGCTAACAAGTGATTGAGACGTTCATTTCTTAATTTAGTGTTTGTTTTGTAGAATTTAAAAGTAGTTTTTTTAGAGAATTTTGAAAAAAATTAGTGAAATAAATAGTTAAAAAGTTGATAAAAGTTGCGAATTTCATAAAATATGTAGTTGAAATTAAATTTTTTAAAAAATAATTTGAAAAAACACGATAAAGTTATTAAAATTATCAAATACTGTGTCTATATAGCTTATGTAGAGATGTGAATGGAGTTGATTGCCCATTTGAGATGATGAATATGAACCGATTAAAAAGTCAACATACAAAATAAAAACATTAATCGTGTCAGAATGTGTCTTATTGGTAATGACTAACTAATATTTCGTGGACGAATAGGGGATGAGAAAGGGAGAGTGCTACTTTTCTTAAAAGAATCAATTGAAAATTTATATAGTATTATATCTAAATATCTAACTAAAATTTAATTTATTCATATTATATAAATATTGTCCAATGTTATTAAATTATCTCTATCAAATATGTCATCATAGTTTAAACTTTTATTCCATAATATTTTTGTTGACCTTCAAAATTCCATTATCCACGTGTCAACACTCTACCAACTTGTATGCTACCTACACACTTGGACATTCATTAAGCACCAAGATCTTTAGAGAAAAAGAGGGCTGGCGACCGTTGGCACTCCGACGATCAAGTTAACTACCGCTACAAAATAATATAAGAGTTTTTAAGTGTGGGAGAGACAATAAGCATAAATTTGACCAAAGTTTACAAGTAGGAAATAACGTATAACGTTGAATGAAGATGAGTCAAGTATTAAGGATAGTAATCAATTAGTTACCTGATTGGATTCTTTTTCCTTTTTGAAATAAAGTCAATCCTGGATTGGTGGGATTTCTAAGATTTCAATCCTTATCCTTGTCAATCTCCAAGATTGCGTTGCTGATTTTTAAGGACTGACATGGGGTTTTCTTAAGAGAGTTGTATTGTCAATCAAGAACAATCTTTTCCATAATTATCTCTCCAACTGGGCATGCGAGAATTGTTGACGAATGACTGCATAGGATGTGATTCGTTGTAGTTGTGAAGGCCGTCCCAAAAGTTTGCTTGGTAGAACATAATCGAGGGTAAGAAAGGACCTTTAGTGCCATGTGGGGCTACAACTACCACGTGTTACTTAAGCAAATGCCTAGGTGGTCTTTAGTAGGGCCTGCAAGCTGATATGGCATCTTCATCAAATCTAGGCGGTAACAATAGTCCCTCCAAGTCCGAGTATATTATTTACATTATGAGTAGGATTTAAGTATAGTCCTTGGCCTTTCAGACTTGTTATGTCTATGACTCTATGAATAAGCCTTTCTTTGACCCAAGTGAAGACGAAGGCCATTGTGTGGCAAGAGCATTTATACTTGAGAAAAAGTGCGACGCTTAGTGTGATGCGAATATATCTTATCTAGACCTCATAGATTGTAACGACCACATACTTTTCCTACAAGCCCTTCGCTTAAGGGCTATTCCATGCACCTTTAACTTATGTATTGTCCACTGGGGTTGGGCCTAAATTGGATTTCTTTCACTTCTCCAGCGATTCAAATCCTTGAACTCTCTCCTGCAACGACCATTGACTTTCTCCTACAAAAATTTTATTTAGTGGCTATTCCTGTGCACCTTTAGCATACATATTATCTCACTGGAGGTTGTGCCCCAAACTGAATTTGTTTTGCATCCCCAGTGATTCGAACCCTTAATCTCCCCCCTTAAGAGATTCTTAAGGTGGATTCTGGTACTAATTGAGCAACTTATTAGTACAAGGTTGACCTATATTTTGAATTGTAAAGCGCCACATTATTAAGGTAGCTAATGATTAGTTGTACGTCTCAAAGTTGAAACGATGTCACAATCATTGTCGCCGCCCTCGACGCAGTAAGGATGTAAAGTGTAAACGCACTCCCAGCCATTAATTCCAAACCATTTGCCTTCCACCGTTTTGCATTCATTCGCCACATGGCAACCCTATCAACGACTCAGTTCTTTAGTGTTAAAATCAATGGCTGAGATATGAAGGGCATAGCCTATATAAACCCTGAGTAACCTCTATCATTTCTTTACTTTTGCAACAATTATTTCCAGAGTGCTTAGAGTTTTCCGGAAACTATCAAAGCATTTCTAGGCGATTTTTTTCCAATGAAAACTCTGATCAATAGGTAAAGTGCTTAGTTTTCTCTTGCCCACATTCTTCTCTGTCTTCTTTTTCTAGTGTTCTTGTGTTCATTTGACCTTATCCCGTCGTCCATTTACCATTCTGCTTCCACCATACTCTTTGCTCTGGCCACGAAAAAACTAGAAAGTTAGGGTCACTTACCCCTTTTAAGATTAGAAAAATGTCTTTCGACAATACTGATTTCCAAAACTAATTAAAAGACCTCTGTACCAATTCTGATATTATGGGTGAGGTTGTATCCTTGCCATCTGTGGTGAAGAAGTCGAAGGAAGGCCCGTCGTTGCCTATTATCCACTACTTCAAGTCACGAGGCTCCAAGGAAGAAGCTAACAAAGACTAGGCCTAAGCAAGGTGAATGCCGATAAAGGGGCACAGGACAAGAGGCCACCTGACATGAGGCATTCACTGAGTCGAAAGGATGTTCCTGTTGATAGCCCAAGAATAACTAACCAAGAGGGGGTGAATTGGTTTTTCAAACTTTTTCGAAAAATATTCTCAAAATGATATTTAAGAGATAAAAATAGATTCACAAAAATATAAACACAATATAAGTAAATAAAAGAGAAAAGAGAGTGCAAGCGATTTTTTACGGAGGTTCGATCCAACCAATGATCTACGTCCTCCGTTACCAAGCTCTCCAACACGAGCACGGCCTTTCCACTATTTTGATTGACTTATGGTGCAATCCAAACCCTTACAATGTATCCGGTGACTTACAAGCAAGGAGCACCGATCCTTATACAATATTGAGCTTTTCAAGGGACCTCAATATGACCCAAATAAATAAAGAGATTGATTTAAGTATTTCTCTCTAGATGAATGATAGATACACGTTTAGTTCTAAGAGAGACTAAACTTTAATGAATAGCAATGGATGAGAAAAGCTCAAGTGTTAGAAGAAAACTTTGTTGAGAAAGATGAACCAAAAGTTTGATTTAATCAAACAAAGTTTTTCAAATAGAGATATTGAAGATATAAATGCAATGAAGCTTTGAATGATGTTTTTCAATATGATTCTCTCTATAAATGCTCTTGTAAGTGTTGTTGAATGATAGTAAATGAAGTGGTATTTATAGAGATGAATTTTCGTCACTTTCTGACCAAACGGATGACCAAACGGTAGACCGGTCAGATTGGTCAGAACTAGCCGTTGAACTGCAAAAAAATCAGAACGGACACTTTTTGAAAAAAGACGTTCCAAACGGTCGACTGGTTCAAGGTAAACGATCGACCGGATCAACCGGTTTGCCAAACCGATTGTCCGTTTCCACAGCTTTTGAAAATCGATTTTGGCTTTGATCAAACTAATTTTTATGCAAGTGATAAAACACATTTACGAAGAGCTTTCGTTCATTTAATTGCTAAGGATTAAAGAGTTAATACCTTTACAATTTTATCTAAAATCTATTGTTCAATCTTGATCTTGAATCTTGAATTTCGGTGGATCTTGAGATTCTTGAACTCTTGTATTGATTTTGACTTTGAACTTGTCATTGCATGGGAGTTCGATTTGTAGCGCTTTGAATTTTGCTTGAAAATAGAATGTTAGAAAACATAACCAATTTGTTTGTAATAATCAAAATATTAAGGTTTAAAGTTAACCATAGGTCAACAATTTCCTCCTTTTTTATTATGACAAACAATGTGAGAATATAGAATAATGAAATAGAATTAATCATGTATATTCCCTATTTCCAAATTCAAGTAAACATGCTTTGATGAATTTGTATTACATTATATCAATTTCATTTGATTTGCCAATTGTCACATCACATATATTTTCAAATTCTACATACATACACATCACATATATTTTCAAATTCCACATACATCACATATTTCATCACATATTTATTTTTCCCCTTTTGGCATAAACAAAAAGGCAAAAGATAAAACATTAAGGTTTAAAAAAGATATATTCCCCCTAAATGAAACAACATATGCCATTCATTGATAAACTTAAAAGTTAAAAACAAGCATAGTTCCATAAAGGAAAGCTAGAACATAGAATTCGTTTCCAAAACATAGATACAAAAACAACAAAATAAAGGAAATAAACTAAGGCTCTCGGGCGGTCATGCGGAGGAAGCACGGCATCCGCACGGGAATGAAGATCTCGTGAGCAATGTCGTAATGTCGGCAACCGAATTTTGGAGAGTCCCCATGGTATTGTGTAGACTCTCGACCGAAGAAGTAAGTGAGTCGATCCGTCCATGTAGTAAAGTGAATTGGTCCTCGTTGTGGCGGGAGGTGGAGGGCGGCGGCCTTTGTGATCTTTGCGCGGTGGGGACGGAAGAGCATCTTCGTCAATATCTTCTCCCTCGAAAGGTAGAGTGGAGGTCATGACTCTTCATCAAATCCTTCGACTTTGCCACCCACCGACCATTTTCTTTGAAAATCCTCATTGCGTTGAGCGTAAGAACATTGATGGTATCGGTAGCTTTAGGAAGGAGGGTCACCGTATCACGGAATGAGATGTCGAAGTGTTGGAAAATTTTAGTGAGAATCATGCCGTAGGGAAGTGCCTTAGATCTCTTGCCGCTAAGGATGTAGTGCATGTGTTGGATCATAATGTAAGAAAAATCAAGCTTACGCCCTCGGAGGATAGAGTCGAGCACAAAACATCAAAATGGTTGACCTCATCTAAATGACCCTTTCGAGGGACAATTATGTGGGCGATGATATTATGGAGGACACGACATGGAAGAGTAAGTTGATTTGAGCTAAGACGCACGGCGACCTCAAAATGCTGCCGGTGACGCGACAACATGCTTCGACCGGATTATACTCGTCGGTGTGAGGAATTGTCTTGGTGGTATAGAGACGCATACCACCATTCTCAAGATGAAGAATGGAACGAATAAGATCTTGAGTGATCTTAATTCGTTTGTCCCGAACGAAGGATGAAATACCCGACCCCGGGGAATAAACCATGTTTTTGTAAAATTCTTTGACAATGGGGGGGTAAACATTATCATTGAGAGTAAGAAGAGGAACCCACCCCATACCCATAAAAAGATTTTCTATGTTGAATGATGGTGCCTCGTGTGTGAAAGAAGCAAGATCGACATTCTTACCAATGAGGACGGGACACCCATCGATTCGTTTGGATTGAGGGTCTTCTTCGGAGGAGGAAGATGGTGGAGAAGGTTGCCTTTCCCTCCTAGGACGCTTGGCGGCCATTTTAACCCGAGGCATTGTGTTGAAAACGGATGAGTTGAATCTAGGGCTTAGAGATCGTCCGTTTGGGTGGAATGGGTAGAATTTATGGACAAAAATTGGGGATTTTGAAGTTTTAGGCGTGAAATGATATGGGTTTTGAGATTTTGAATGTAAATTGGAAAGATTTTGGGAAGATTGGAAGATTGGAAGAAGATTTGGAGAGAAAACGTTGGTTCGCGGGAAGTTGGAATGAAGAAATTTGAAAAATTTCCAACTTAAAATCCTGATTTCCGCTTATACGGACGACCGGAAACATCAGACGGTCGACCGGTTGGACTGAAATTTTGATGTTCAAACTTTCTGTTCAAACGGATGATCATACGGATGATGTACGGTTGTCCGTTTAAAATAATACGGACGTCCGTTTAAGTGAGACGGTCAACCGGTTGAACTTTTTAATTTTGGCAAAAGTCTCTGCTCAGACGGCTGATCAAACGGATTGAGCAGGGGTTCATCCGTTTGATATGAAACGGACGTCCGGTTGGGGAAACGGTCGTCCGGTTTGAAAATTTTGCAAAAATTCACCAAAAGCAATGATTTTGTCTTTTGTGAGATAATTTTAAAACATGTTTGTCACATATAAAGCAATCAATCATAGGAAACATAAAGATTTAGCCACATATTTCACATTCATCAATTATACCTAAACTTCGTCGAATGTAAGAAAATCTTTCGAATGCTAAAGGTTTTGTAAGAATATCGCCAATTGTTTTTCGGTGTTTACAAACTCAAAGTTATATCTCCCTTTTGTGCATGGTCTCGTAAAAAGTGATGTCTAATTTCAATGTGTTTGGTACGAGAATGCAAAAGCGGGATTTTTAGATAAGTTGATCGCACTAGTATTATCACACATAATAGGAACTTTGTCAAATGAGATGTGATAATCATTTAGAGTTTGCTTCATCCATAGGATTTGAGCACAATAACTAGCGGCGGAGATATACTCGGCTTCGGTTGGTTGACAAGGCAACAGTAATTTTGTTTCTTACTAAACCATGAAACTAAAGCAAAGCCTAGAAAATGGCACGTTCCACTAGTACTTTTACGATCAATTGTGCAACCGCCCAATCGGCATCCGAATAGCTAAGAAAATCAAAATGAGTTTCTTTGGGATACCAAAGACCTAAAGATCTAGTTCCACTAAGATAACGAAAAATGCATTTTACGGCACTAAGATGGGAATTCTTAGGATTAGATTGATATCTAGCACATAAGCATACACTAAACATAATATCGGGTCTACTAGCGGTTAAATAAAGAAGGATCCGATCATACCTCGATATTTTGTTACATCAACGGAAGTACCTTGCTCGTCTTTATCCGGTTTGATTGATGAGCTCATTGGAGTGTTCATTGGCTTCAACTCTTCCATTTCAAACTTTTGAGCATATCCAAGATATACTTAGTTTGACTAATGAATATTCCATCATTGGTTTGTTTGATTTGGAGACCAAGAAAGAACTTGAGTTCACCCATCATGCTCATCTCAAATTCCTACTCATGCACTTAGAAAATTCTTCACATAGGAAAATGTTAGTAACACAAAAATGATATCGCCAACATAAATTTGAACAACTATCATATCATTCTTTTGGTTTTTATAAATAATGTAGTATCCGCTTTATCTATTAAAAAACCATTTGATAAGAGAAATTTATTCAATCTCTCATACCATGCTCTAGGAGCTTGTTTTAAACCGTAAAGAGCTTTTCTAAGTTTGAAAACTTTGTCCGGATACTTATGATTTGTAAAACCGGGTGGTTGCTCAACAAAAACTTCTTCTTGAATGACTCCATTCAAGAATGCACTTTTGACATCTATTTGAAATAAAGTAAAATTCTTATGACAAGCAAAAGTAAGAAGCATGCGAATTGATTCTAATCTAGCAACCGGGGCAAAAGTTTCTTCAAAATCAATGCCTTCTTCTTGATTGTAACCTTGAGCCACTAATCTAGCTTTGTTACGCACAATTATACCATTTTCATCTCGTTTGTTTCAAAAAACCTATTTTGTGCCAATTACGGTTTGTGAATTTGGTCTAGTAACTAAATCCCAAACATGATTTCTTTCAAATTGATTTAGTTCATCTTGCATAGCTAGGATCCAAAATTCATCAAACTCGGCCTCTTTAAAGTTCTTTGGCTCAATTTGTGAAAGAAATGCACAATTGTTATGAAAATTTCTAGAAGAATTTCTTGTGCTTACCCCTTTTGATGGATCACCAATGATGAGATCTTTTGGGTGAGATGGGACAAACCTCTATTCTTTTGGTAATGATGAAGTGTTGGGATCTTCATGAGGTTCTTCATCATTTTGTTGCATACTTGTTTCCTCCTCATGTTGACTTTTAATGTTCTTTGGATTCTCTTTGTCTTGATTTTGAACACTTAGTTGTTCAAATGGGATTTCTAAATCTTCATCATCAATAACTTTTTCTTGTATAGAGGAGTTAGTTTCATCAAAAACAACATGCATAGATTCTTCAACTACTAAAGTTCTTTTGTTGAAAACTTTAAAAGCTTTACTAGTAGATGAATATCCAAGAAAAATTCCAATATCGGATTTTGGATCAAATTTTCCCAAATTTTCTTTTGTGTTTAAAATAAAGCACTTGTAACTAAAAACTTTAAAATATCCGATATTGGGAATTCTATTTTTCCAAAGCTCATATGGAGTTTTGGTTTTCTTTCGACTTACCAAAATTCTATTTAAGATATAACATGAAGTGTTTATGGCTTCGACCCAAAAGTATTTTGGTAAATTGTTTTCATTCAACATGGTCCGAGCCATTTCTTGCAATGTTCGATTCTTCCTTTCTACTACACCATTTTGTTGAGGAGTTCTAGGAGCCGAAAAATTATGTTCATATCCATTGGATTTGCAAAACTCATCAAAGGCTATATTTTCAAATTCTCCACCATGATCACTCCTAATTGTGGTAATGGTGTATCTTTTTTCATTTTGGACTCTTTTGCAAAAATGTTTAAATGCATTTAAGGCTTCATCTTTTAAATTCAAGAAAATGACCCAAGTAAATCTTGAAAAATCATCAACAATAACAAATGCATAATGTTTTCCACTTAAACTAGCGGTTCTAGATGGTCCAAATAAGTCCATGTGGAGAAGTTGCAAAGGTCTTGAAGTAGAAGAGTGTTGTTTAAGTTTGAAAGAACTCTTTACTTGTTTTTCAAATTGACAAGCATCACAAATTTTATCTTTTCAAACTTTATATTTGGCAACCCTTTCACAAAGTTATTTTTGGAGATTTTTGAAAGTAAGTCCATGCTAACATGACCTAATCTCCTATGCCATAGCCAAGAATCATCCTTTATACTTGAAAAACATTTTATTTCCTTTTCAAGTTCAAGTTCAATAGATATGATGTAAACATCTTTGCTTCGGCTCCCCATGAACAATACCTCTTTAGATATAGCATCCTCAATGAGGCAATTGGAAGAATCAAATTTAATGAGATAACCTTTATCACACAATTGACTTATACTAAGTAAGTTATGTTTGAGGTTATCAACTAATAAAACATTTTCAATGGAGGAGAAGAACGATTACCAATATTTCCAATGCCTATGATTTTTCCTTTGGCATTGTCTCCAAAAGTCACATGACCTCCATCTTTTTTTTTTGAAATTTGATAGTAATGATCGATCTCCGTCATATGTTTGAACAACCACTATCCAAGAACCAATTGCTCTTGACTTTTGAGGTACCTACAAAAATAATTTTAATTTTTGATTTTGGTACCCACATAAGTTTGGGTCCTTGATAGTTAGTGCTTGTGGATTCTTTTATCCACTTGTGTTTCTTTTCAAAGTATAGTTTCTTTTTAGTCAAACAATTGTAAGCAACATGACCATCTTTCTTGCAAAAACTACATGTGATGTTTTGTTGAGAAAAGTTGGATGATTTTACAAAAATGGTTTCAAGGGATTTTTGTTTCAAGAGAGGTTTATATCCAATTCCCCTTTGTTAAACACACATTTTGCTCACCAAGCATTAATTCAAAGTTTTTCTTTCCTTGGGTGAATTTGTCAATAATGCTTGTTAAATCAACAACTTTTTCTTTCAATAAAACATTTTCTTTAATCAAGGACTTATGATCATCCTTTTCTTTTTCAAAGTCCTTTTGTGCAATAAAAGCTTCTTGACTACCTTTTTCAACAAAAGTGTTTATTGTCAAGAATAGAGTATTTTGACATAAGTTTCTCAAATTCTTCAAGAATTTCATCATAAGAGGTAGATAAGTCAATGTAAGAGTCATTGTTGTTTGTACTTACCTCATCCTCAATAGCCATGAAGCACATATTAGCGATTTCTTCTTGAATTTCATCATCTTCTTGATCATCTTCATCACTATCATCCCATGTAGCTTGAAGTGCCTTCTTTTGTTGAACTTCTTCTTGTTTGGGTATTCGGTCCTCTTGTGACCGGGTTTGTCTAATCATAGCATATGATCTTTTTGTTCTTTTCTTGATTTTGTCTTCTTTCTTTTGAAATCGCCTATTGTTTTGAAATCCTCTCCATTTCTTGACAAGAAGAACTAAGTCATCAAGTTCTTCATTACTCAAGTTTGTGTTGGATGATCCTTCATCATTTGTTGATTTCAAAGCAATTTGCTTCTTGGGAAGCTCCTTCATCTCTTCTTTGCTTCTCCTTGTTTTCTCATTTGTTTCGACATTGTTGAGCTCATATGTCATCAATGTTCCATATAGCTCCTCCAATGGATAAGTGTTGATATCTTTTGTATTCTCTATCAACATCCTCAAGGAGTTCCAATCTTCCGATAAAGACCTAAGCATTTTGCTCACAAGTTCACCGTTAGTAAATTTTCGATCAAAACCCTTACGGCCATTAATAATATCGGTGAAACGAGTAATCATATCAAAAATAGGTTCATCTTGTTTCATAAAGAAATTTTCGAAATCTTTTGTCAAAAGATTTATTTTGGTTTCTTTAACCTTGTTGGTACCTAAGTGAGTTATCTCTAATGCATGCCAAATATCATATGCGGAATCACATGTGCTAATACGATTAAACTCATTTTTGTCTAAAGCACAATAAAGTAAATTTTTGGCTCTAGCATTCAAAGACAATTTTCTTTTGTCCTCTTCATCATATTCTTCTCTAGGCTTAGAAATAGTTTGGTCGGTTTATCATCAACTTTGACAATTTTGTAGGCACATATGGACCAAACTCGATGACTTCCCAAATGTTATAATCAATTGATTGAATATAAATCATCATTCTAATTTTCTAATAATTGTAGTGGGAGCCATTAAAGAAGGGAGGACGATTTGTAGAGTGACCCTCAAGGTTTTGAAAATTTTGGTTAGCCATTACTCAAGATTGTGTAAAAAAAAAATGAGCACATTGCTCGATACCAATTGATAGTCCAAGAATAACTAACCAAGAGGGGGTGAATTGGTTATCTCAAACTTTTTCGAAAAATATTCTCAAAAATGATATTTAAGAGATAAAATAGATTCACAAAAATATAAGCACAATATAAGTAAATAAAAGAGAAGAGAGAGTGCAAACGATTTTTCCGGAGGTTCGATCCAACCAACGATCTACGTCCCCGTTACCAAGCTCTCCAACACGAGCACGGTCTTTCCACTATTTTGATTAACTTATGATGCAATCCAAACCCTTACAATGTATCCGGTGACTTACAAGCAAGGAGCACCGATCCTTATACAATATTGAGCTTTTCAAGGGACCTCAATATGACCCAAATAAATAAAGAGATTGATTTAAGTATTTATCTCTAGATGAATGATAGATACAAGTTTAGTTCTAAGAGAGACTAACACTTTAATGAATAGCAATGGATGAGGAAAGCTCAAGTGTTAGAAGAAAACTTTGTTGAGAAAGATGAACCAAAAGTTTGATTTAATCAAACAAAGTTTTTCAAAGAGAGATATTGAAGATATAAATGCAATGAAGCTTTGAATGATGTTTTTCAATATGATTCTCTCTATAAATGCTCTTGTAAGTGTTGTTGAATGATAGTAAATGAAGTGGTATTTATAGAGATGAATTTTTGTCACTTTCTGACCAAACGGATGACCAAACGGTCGACCGGTTAGATTGGTCAGAACTAGCCGTTGAACTGTAAAAAATCAGAACGGACACTTTTTGAAAAAAGACGTTCCAAACGGTCGATCGGTTCAAGGTAAACGGTCGACCGGATCAACCGGTTTGCCAAACCGATTGTCCGTTTTACGTTTTGAAAATCGATTTTGGCTTTGATCAAACTAATTTTTATGCAAGTGATAAAACACATTTACGAGCTTTGTTCATTTAATTGCTAAGGATTAAAGAGTTAATACCTTTACAATTTTATCTAAAAATCTATTGTTCAATCTTGATCTTGAATCTTGAATTTCGGTGGATCTTGAGATTCTTGAACTCTTGTATTGATTTTGACTTTGATCTTGTCATTGCATGGGAGTCCGATTTGTAGCGCTTTGAATTTTGCTTGAAAATAGAATATTAGAAAACATAACCAATTTGTTTGTAATAATCAAAACATTAAAGTTTAAAGTTAACCATAGGTCAACACCTGTGGCACTCATCTTGATGAGGAGCTGATAGCTTCGACAAGCTCTGTATCTATGGTCAAAAGGTAAACGACGGAGTTGGGTTTCAAAATGGTGCGACCGGCATATGAAATTTTGACAACCATTTAGATCAGCGTGCCATACTTCCATGAGTGAGCTAATGACCCTGTAGAAGGCTTTTATGGCCACCTATGAGCCATCAATGCAGCAAGGCCTTCACCTTATGCATCAACCATTCTTTCATGAAGTGCTTCGAGATTTCAACCTTACTCGTTTGCTGATAACATCGAACAGGTGGGAAAATATGGTGCTACCTTCTTACTGTGGCGAATAACGGAGACCGGTGGTGATCTGCCAAAGGAAGTGTTTGAAACCATCTATGGGCCTTGTATGTCCAATGGATAGTTTAATATTTTGTTGAGGCTTGGCCAAGTTGGAGACGACAACGAAAAGTCTGAATAAAGTCCCTAAATGGAAGTAGGCATTTTTCTTCACTGAGGACGAATTGGAGCTTCGGCGAAATGACCCCCGGCCAAGTGTCAGGGTTCTTGCGTATACTTTCGTTGATCCTGTCTTAATCATTTTTTGTCTTTGCAGTTTGAGAGAAGCCTCCGATTTCCAAGAGGAGGCAAGGGCCCCATTTGAGCTAAGCGGGCTGAGATTCGCAAACTTAGCAACGAGTTCAGGAACTTGAGCAACTTACTCAAGGACAATAATTACTTGATCCGCTTCGAATTGATGGTTAAGCCCAATTTTCTCTTATTTGAGCTTTCGTTAATTTTTGTTCGTATAAAAATACTTTTTTCTATTTTACAGACCAAGTACATTTTCAACTACATACCCATATTTGTTGTTGACGACGACGAGGACCATAGAGAGTAGGCAGTCCCTCCCCACAGCATTTTGTTGGGACCTCTGCTGACATGCCTGTCGGGTGCCTCTTTCCACCGCTCCCGCCTCTTGCCAGCAACCTACCGCCAATGCCACCATCGCCGTGCAAACCCACTCCTTCATCCTCATACTCTAATGCTTCTAAGGACAATGGAAAGAGAGTTATCGATACTAAGGGCGAATGTAGGGGCCTCATCTGGTAGCGGGTGAGGGTCTTATGAAAGACGTCGTTAATGCGATGCTTGCTTAAGATGCCAGGCGGCCAAGAGTCGAGACTTCTAGGAGGGCCCAAAGTACTGACCTTTTTTCCGACTTTATTTTTTAGTAATGTTGTACTTACATAGACTTTTATTCGTTACATTACCAAAAAAGAAAGAAAAATGATTATTTTTCTTAGGGGTTAATTGATGATTAAGTATTATTTGTTCGTTCTGTATGGTATTTTTTATTTTCATTTATCTACCCATCTTTTGAGAATTTTTTTTTGACATTTTAATTTGAAATTAAAATGATAAAAATTCGAATATTTGCTTAATCTTTTTATCTTAGAGATAAGAATATCTCATAAATAAGAAAGAAGATAAATGAAATGGTCGAAATTCAACATTTTGTCTTAAAATAGAAAAAAATCTAAATAATAGAGGGGCGGATGTAGCCAAGTGGATTAAAGAGTTTAGACGAGGTCAAGGGCATCAACATTGGATCTCGTAGTGATGAGCTAAATCTGGCTTTGTTGGAGATGTTGCCTTCGCCTGCCGTCGTAGCAACGGTGAACATTTATAAATTAAGGTCTCCACTATAGGAGAGGGCTACCGAGAATGCCTCATTAGAGGAGCTGGTCACCATGGCCACGATGAACAAAGTCCAGTGTTACGTCCTTAACAATAAGCAATACAACAATATACTCGAATTTTCTAGAAAACTGAAAAAAGTTGAGGCCAATGTTGAGAAGCTCGCAGGAGATCTAAAGGCGATGAGTTTGACGAATAAAAATTTGGGTTTCGAGAACGTGGCCTTCGATCAAAGGTACAGAGTTTGATAGCCAACGAGATTTCCCTAAAGTCAAAGCTTCAGGAGAATGGCAGAAGAGTGGATCGTGGTAGCTGAAATTGCGATAGCCACTGTAAATTGTTACCATGATGCCATGGTCGTAGAGAAGGAAAAGCTGCTCATTGAGGCCTAGGAAGAATTGCAGAAAGTCAAAGCGGAGCTGACGGAGGTGAGAGTTTTACTAGTAGAGATGGAGACTAAGACAGTGAGGTCATACAAAAAACTTCCCAAAAACGTTGGAGTACTCACGCTTCACTACCTGCTATATGAAGGCTAAGTATGACTAGCTAACGGAGAGGATTCGAAGAGTCCATTCCGTGTGGGACCTTTCCTTTCTGCTGGCTGGGGATGAGAGTGATGCCTATGCCGAGGCACAAGCTCCTTTCAAGGCTCCTGGCTTCTAGCTCCGTCCCTTATCCTCTTTCCTCGGTAGAAGAAGCCCATGATGCTGTCGATCCCTCTTAGATAATTAGGCGCTCGCTATTGCGCCGACCCTTTGAGAGAGTGGGGTGGTATGACTTGTAAAGTTTTATTTCTTTTCTTGCAATGTTTTGTATTTGAGTTAATAAACCCATTTTTTACCAAGTGTTTTACTCTCGTTTCTCCCTAAATTTATAGTTCTTTTTTAATCACTCATATAATTTTCGACTATAATGCCATGTTACATAATTGATTCGTATTAAGTTTTGTGTCCTCATATACATAAAATAGATTACCTAGTGAGTTAAAAATGTGTATACGAACTGTACTCCCGTAAATCACATGTTTACTAAGTTATTAATCTCTGCATGCGTAATACAAATTACCTAACGAGTTAAGGAAATGGCCGCGAACCTTACTCTCGCTGCATCATGATTTTACCAAGCTAATAATCTTCGCACGTGTAAAACAGACTACCTAGCGAGTTAAGAAAATGGCGTGAACCATACTCCATCATTGCACCACGTTTTTACCAAGTTATTATTCCTTAAATGCATAAAACATATTACCCAACGAGTTAAGGAGACGGTCACAAACCATACTCCATCTGCTGCATTTAAAATCCGACGACTAAAGTTGTAAATGAAAATAGTGCCATTGCTCAAGGGTAACAAACTCTGGGAACTAGACAAGACGGGCCCAGATCAACTGAGCCCTTCCCAAAAAAATGGAGCCCGTACCAGCCCGTGGCTTGTGGGCCACATGGGTCGGTCCACAGGCCGCACGTGAAATCTTTTTTTTTTTTTGGGGGTTTAAAAGTTAAAAAGAAATAAGTAATGTTAAAATTGAAATTTGAAACCCTCATCCTTTTTTCGAGCTTGGGACCAGCTTCTTTTAGCATAGAGAGAGTTAAAATTGTACACGAACAAGTTGTTACGTGTACAAGTTTTGAGTAAACTTAAATATCAATACTTAAAAGAAATAAATTTATACAAACTATACATACATTTTATGTACACAGTTCTTGCACTTCTTCGGCCAATATGAGGTCTACTTTATCTTAGATTCGAAGTTCTACATCATCCCAATCTTTTAAATACATTAAACTCTCTATTATGTCTAGTTTTAGTCTTGATCTCATATCAGTCAAAATCCTACCACCTACACTAAAAGTAGTCTCGGATGCTACAGAGTTGATACCAAAGGTGTTAGTAGACTGCGTAGTATAATAGAAACAATTGGATATTAATGCTTGTTTTGTCTCCACCACCTAAGTACATTAAAATTATTCATCTCATCTTCATCTAACAAATTTAGCATGTCTAATCAAATATCTAGCTAACTCTAATTGTACGTCTCTAATATTTGTTTCTATATTTGTGGCACATGAAAGCGAAGAAGAAGAACTAGATTGTTGAGTTTTCTTAAGTAGATATTAGGGTTATTTGATGACGAAGAAGTGATCGGTGCACGAGGTCATTTAACATACCTACCAGTTTTTACAGCATAAAAGTCATACATTTCACATAATATTTTTTCTAAATTACCATAATTTATTGGATTACCGTAACTTAAGTAATTAGAAATTTCTAAAATGGTATGTTTGTACTATGTAAATTTACTCTGGGGTCCATAATTGACGTTAATGGAAACAACATAGGCATTTCTTCTTAATATTTTCTAAACTTAATTTCCATTGCTACTACAATATCAGAAAATATTGCAAACGTCTTATACATATTAAAATTATTTACAATAAAATAAAAATAATTTAAAACTAATGGACTAGTAAGGTAATAAATACCAGCACATGCGTTTGTGGTATAAAAAAACGGTAAAAAAATAGAATGCAATTTCTCAATCATATTGTTGCAAATTGTATTTTGGATCGTATGAATGTCGGCCATTATAATAGGTAGTTACACAATTTTCATAGCCTTCACATGTTTGAAGCATTAAATAAGTAGAGTTCTACCTATTGCATATGTCTGTACATAAAGATTTTGTTGGAAGGAGTTTTCTACGTATAATTCATCAAATACTTATTTTCGAGCATGTGAAGCAATAATATAATTTAAGGCATTCTTAATTTTTTCTAATTGTGGGTCTATATACTTTAAACCATCTTAGACAATTAAATTAAAAATATGACATACACATCTAACATGTAATAAAATTCTACCAAAATTGATTTAATTCTCGAACTAATTTATTTATTACTATGCTATTAGGCGTAGCATTATCAAATGTGAAACTGTAAATTTTAGATTCACAATTAAATTCTCTAATAATAGGCATTAAATAATTAAAATTTTGTATTCCTTTATGAGGGTAGTCAATTATTTTTGAAGTAATTATTCGTGTATGCATAATCCATAGTTGATCAATATAATGTAAAGTGGCAGCAATATATACTTTATGATTTTTACCAGACCATAAGTCTGAAGTTAATGATACAACACCAGAATATTTAGTTAAATCATTTATTATATTTTGTTTCCTTTTATTATATAAAGCAATAGTATCAGCACGAAGTATATTTCTAGCAAATGGCACATAACTTGGTTGAAAATATCTTTGTACAAACTGTGTGAAGTGGGGGCTTTCTACTATGCTAAGCGGGAACTCACCACTGGCCACCAACTGAATTATGTCTTCTTGGCACATAGAATCCTGTGAATATACCTAGTTGTTAAGATTTGGAGAAGAACTAGTAGATCCACCGAGAGATCTAAAATGCAGTTAAGCTTGATTGGTATCAACTCCTCCGTGCTTTTACATACATTTAGAAAAATGTTGATTTAGATGGCTCGTGCCACCATCTTTTGCCATGCAAAAGGTTGTTTACAATATTTATACACTGTTTTGAAAATTGGTTGTCTGTCTACAGTTGCACCGGTCTGGACTGACTTGAAATGATCCCAACACCGAACCTTTTATTTTGTGGCTCTTCGTTTAGTAGTCGACGCAGTAGTGTTGATTGTTTTTAACTCTTCGTCGATATCATCTAAATCGATATTTGGACCAATGTTCCCAATCCCAAAATCATCACCAAATTCTAGAATTGGAACATCATTTAACCCACTAAAATCATCATGAATTTGGTGGTCGATAGACTCGGCACTTCCTTGTAAATTGTATTGATCTATGTAGATAATAGAAATGTAGAAGTAGAAATGTAGTATGTAGATAACTAAAAATCTAAAAATATAGAAATGTAGAAATTTAACTATAAATTGTACAATAAAAGTTAAAAGAGGTTATATTGACAATATAATTTTTTCGAATTGTGTAGGTTGAGATAATTTTAAATTTGTGAAGAATATGAAAAGTTTATGGGGGTAAATATAGAAAAAAATAGTTGTTTGAAAAAAAAAAACTGGGGACCAAATTGGCCCACAAGCCGGGCTAGTTCGTGGGCTTAGTCCATGGACCAATTTTTTTTCTTCAGCTCATCCCTGTCTCGGGTCCTTAACGGGCCAGACTTTCACTGGTCGGGCCCGTCTAGCTCGTGGGCCAAGTCTGTGGACCAATCCACAAGTCAACCCGTAGGCTCGGCCTTTTTTTTTTCCTTCAGCCCGGCCCTGGCTCGGGTCCTTAACGGGCCGGACTTTTACAAGCCGGACTCATGGATGTCCCGACCCTTTTGCCATCCCTATTAGGAACAATCCTCCGGATTTGAAATAAACATGTTGTCGGCCCAGAAAGGGGTGGACGTAAAAATGGACAAATGCAACTTTCTATTGATAATATGGTCGAAGATGTGTGACGTTCCAAGGATGTTTCGTCTCTTTTCTATTTGGATCTTCTAATTTGTAGGCCCCTAGTCGAATTACCCGTCTGGGTAAAATTCTAATTTTTTCAACTTGTGGGATATTTTGTCATTTTCATATATACGAGTTTCAAGGTAAATTAAACACTATATAAAAACTTAATTAATCTAGGTCAAATTAAGGGCGTCTAAACATAGACAAAATAGGAGAATTACGGCGAAAGTTTGAAGACTTTGGCTTGAAGAAAGAGAATTCTTGGTGCAAGATATTCAATTCTTTTTCTTTTTTCCTTTAATCTCGGTGATGAATTCCAATTCCTTCTTCTATTTTTCCTCTTTTATCATGAGTAGCTATGATGAGTAGCTAAACTAATAGTTGAGATGAATGATATGTAACGTAGTTTTGAACCTCTAATTTCAATTCTCAAGTTTTAATTAAACATAAAATTGAGTTTCAACTTTTCCTTATAACATAGAAAGTGTTTGTTGTATGTTCTGAGGCGACAATATTGAACGTACATTCAGGCAAAAAAAAAAAGAGTAAAGAACACAACAACAACAAATAAAAATTGCAACAAATCACTATGGCGGATGAACATGTTAGATTAGCCGCTGTACGAGATGTCTCCAGGCCAATTGAGGTAGAAACTGCTCAACATATTCAGCACCATGACATAGTGGAAACTGATGAAGGAGATTTGTCGGTTGCACATTTTTTTACTCCAGCTCTCAAGCTTCATAATTCAAACTCAGATTATTCAATTGAGAGCACATGAAAATCCAAATACTCACATTTCTAGAATCATTCGGAGGTGCCAAAATTTTCAATTTCAAGGGATACGAGATGATGCTATCGAACTTAGATTATTCCCATACATATTGAGAGATTAAGCTTTAGAATGGTTATATTCGGAACCACATACTAATATCACTACTTTGGATGATTTGACAAGGAAGTTCTGCAATAAGTATTTTTTCACTAGCTAAAGTGGCCAAATAAAGATGAAAATTTATACTTTTTAGTAATTTGATGGAGAAAGCTATCACAAGGCATAAGACAGATTTAATGAGTTACCCAAAAAGTATCAAAATCACGGGATAAGAAAGGAAAAACATGTGCAATACTTCTATGTTGGACTTTCACCTCTTTCGAAGTCTCAAGTCGACCCGTCAGCAAATGGTTCCATAATGAATACTGAGAACTTTCGAAGAAAGTAGCAAGTATACATGAATTTGACAATACATCGACCACTAATGCACCCATTCTGGTACTAATGAAGCAAGTAAAACTATTGGTCAAAACACCAGCAAAGGGGTGAATGTAGTACATACAAGTTTGGTATGTGAAAATTGTGGGGTGAATCATTATACTACAGATTGTATATTATTGGCCATTCCAAACGAACAAATAAATTTTGTGCAAAATAATTCAAACCAGCAGTAGAATGCATTCTCTCAAACATATAACCTAGGATGGAAGCAACACGCAAAATTCAGATGGTCTGACAATCAACACAACAATAATTCCAAAAGCCTTCAACAGGAAAAAATGCCAAGTTTGGGATAGATGTTTCAGCAATACATACAGAAAACTGATAAGATCCTTCAACAAAATGAGACAAATTATTATAATCAACATGCTTATATTAGGAAGTTAGAGAACCCAGATTGGCTAGATTGCCTTGAAATTGTTAGAAAGGACCCCATGTACTGTACTTAGTAACACCGAGACAAATCTATGAAAACATATTTATGCCATCATCACACGTCATGGAGTTCAGTTACCTGAAATATCAGTCAAAAGACTAGTTGTAGTTAAGGACAAGGTACTAATAACCGATGATGGACAAGTAATATAGTGTGAACAGGTAAAAGATGCAATTCAAAAAAAAAAAAAAGAATCATATACATTCAACATGCGAAGAAAGTTGTTTCTATCAAACCTTAAGTACCACCTATTCCATTTCTTCAAAGGTTTAAGAAGACTCAGCTCAACAAGCAATTTGCTAAGTTTCTTGATATTTTCAAGAAACTACACATTAACATCCCTTTCGCTGATCCGTTGGCTTGGATGCCACTGTATTTAAAGACAATGAAGAAAATGTTGGCAAAGAAAATTAAGATTGAGAATACGAGATTGTAGCTTTGACTATGGAATGTAGTGTTATTCTACTAAACAAGTTGCATATGGAGTTAAATGATCTAGAGAGTTTCAAAATACTTTGCACAATTGGACAATTTTATAATTTTAATACTTTATGTGATTTAAGTACATGTATTAATTTAATGTCCCTTCCTGTCTACATGAGATTAGGTTTGGGAGAGGTAAAAGCAACGACTATATCTCTGCACCTTGCGGATAGATCAATCAACAATATACAAGGTAAGGTTGATGATATGTTTATCAAGGTGGATAAATTTATCTTTCTACTTGACTTTATTGTGCTTCATATTGAGAACTAGGATATGCCAGTTATATTGGGATGACCATTCCTAGAAACAAGTCGAGCCCTTATTGATTTAAAAAAACGTGAGCTGATTTTGAGGTGCAGGATGAACGAACAATATTCAATATGTACACTGCATATGAGTAACCAATCAATCTTGATAGGTGCTTTAGAGTGAATGAAGTGGTAAAAATTGGCTAACAAGAGTGTAAACATGATGTGGAGAAATGTGAACTAGTTGGAGCACACAAAGATGAAAATAGTCGACCAAAAATTTGAAAGGTGAAAGAAAAATCATGCATAGTCGGCAAGTGTGAGCAATGCATGACATCCAAAGCCCAATTTGAGTCACATTGAATGATTGTTGCAACAAAATGGAGCTAATAAGTAATAACTTTAAAGATGTGCTTCTTGGGAGAGACCCAATTTTTATTATTATCACTTTTATTTTTCATTTTTATTGTAGGATTACGTTTTCACTTTTGAGATATTTTATAGGATTAGTGAGCAGTTTTAGCCTAGGTGATCGTGCCCCTGATTTGTGTTCCTCTCATATTGCTATATATAAATTAGTTTGTGTCTTGCAAGACCTCTAAAGTCATACCATGCCATTAAGAATAAGAACTACCATCTCCCGATGAGATCTAAGCATATGGCTACCAGATTGTACCCCCACTCTACGGAGAGTCTAATAAACTCTTTTCTTTTTGTTTCTTTTGTTCACATTGAGGACAATGTGTATTTTAAGTTTGAATGTGTAGTCGTTAACTTCGTTATTTTTGTTATGTTTGTGTGTGTTATTTATATTATTTTTAAAAAATGAGAATTAAAAAAATCATTTTCTTATTTTTGTGTGTGTTTTGTGTTAGATGGATAGCCTTATCACTAATAATAATATTACTTGGAACCACTTCTGGTTTATGAAATGTGACTAGATGGTGTTACTTGTGTTTATTTTTCTACTATGATTATCCATGTGAGACTCTACTAATTTTGAGCATAATAGTACTGACAATCATTATTTTTGGTTGATTATACGGATAGAATAGGTTGATAGAACTGTGGAACTAGGTTGTTAAAACCAAGACAACCAATTGAAATGATAGTTTGAGGGTGGTTGAACTGGTGTGGGGAGCTATTTAGATAGGTGGTGAATCCGTACATGTTTAATATTTGTGTGGAGTGTATTTGGCTACTAAGTAGAATCTAGGCATTGACCGTATGCTAGTAGCCTTATCAAAACTAATCATCTAAATAAAAAGACATTAAATCAGCATGGAAAAAAGGAAAAAAGCATCATGTCATCATGAACAAAAGCTATCATATAAAAGATCCTAATGAAAACATTGGTATTACTAGTGTTTGAGCGAAATAGTTATATAGAAGTAAAAAAAAATATTAAAAAAAAGGCCGTGGGCCTCATCGGTCAAGTCAAGCCGTCCATGAGCTAACCTTTTTTTAAAGCGAAATTTGTAAACAATTTAAAATTTTCAAAATAAAAAATCGAAAACATGAGTCAGCTCGTGAAAAAAATTAGGGCTTGTCCCTAAACAATCTCGAGTTGGCCATGGGCCAAACCGACGAGCCCACAGGCTGCTCGGCCCATTTGCCACCCCTAGTGCTATTTGGTGATCAACTTGATAATTATATTTTTGATGTGCGCTCTAATATGGAATTTTCAAGTTTGAAATGAATCAATAGCCTTGCACAAAAGTTGATTGAAAAAAAAAAGACAAGATTTAATCTTTAGTTTTTTTTCTCATCAAATTCATTCTTCTTTTATCAGTTGCAACAGCCATGGTAGAAAGTGTGTTCAAAATTATGAATATCATTAAAGGTCAATTGTATAATCGAATTGGAGATAAATGGATGAATGATTTGAGAACAATATTTTTGATAATATTTGCAATAATAATATTGTTAAATAATTTAAGAATATGAAAATTCGTCGTGGATAATTTTAATGTATTGAAAATTTTAATTATTTCTTTCTATGTATAATTTTTCTTAATATTTTTTGTTTATGGTTTACATAGTGTCCTTTTGAATAAAATTTGCAGAAATAGAAAGTATCACTCATTGTTTCTCTTTTTCTGATGGAATCCAATTCTTGATGTGTTAACACTTACGAAACCCATTTAGATATTTGACTTCTTGATGCAAATTGGTAAAAACCAAGTGGGATTTTTTATTTAACGTGGGTATCATGATTTTTTTTAGTGCTTGATGTGTTAACATTTATTAAACCCATTTATATATTTGATTTCTTGATGCAAATTGGTGAAAACCAAGTGGGGATTTTTTATTTGATATGGGTATCATGATTTCTTTTTGTCCACATTGTTCCTGTTTTTTCTAATGCAAATTAGTGGAAATCCATATGTTAACAAAGAATTTCTTGTGCTATCAAATTTTTGCTGTTCAAATTGGGATTTTCCATTTTCTGGTACGAATTGAGGCTTTGAACAATGGAATGTCAGGTGTTGGTTTTAGTTGATTTAGTTGACAGGTGTTGGGTTTGGTTATCGAGAGAAATGGATTTCTTTAATTGGGGGATGATGGATGTATTATGGTGAGGGGTGTTGGTTTTTGTTCCCATTCGAGGTTTGATAAGAATGGTACTAGTTATGATAGATTTTTTTTTTTTGATCGTATAGTTATGATAGATTTTTAACTTCATCGAAGAGGGGACGAGAGGATTGTCAAAGAGGATGGTAGAAAGCTACCATAAGTGGGTAGAAAATCATTATGCTAAAATAAGGGTAAAATGATTATTTAATAGAAATTTGACTTTCTAACGATTAAATAAATGATTTCCGTCGTAATTGACTAACAATCACTAACTTTTCATAGTTAAGGATCCATAGTGCCAAAAATGCAAGATTCGAGACCCTAACGTCAAAAAATCAAAAGAATCTCGATCCATAGCAAATAGTTTTTACTTCCGTATTTTAAATATTTTGAATATCCGTCGAACAATTTAATTACATATCTCTATTATCTAAATATACTTTAATATAGGGTTAATTACACTAATGTTCCCAATTCTTTCAAGTTTGTAACGATTTCATCCCTATTATTTTTTTTAACAGATATCATCTCAATTCTTCCATTTATTCTCACAAATAGTTCCCAAATCACTATTTTTCACTATTCAGACAATTCTATGACAATTTTACCTCTTGACTTAAATAAATTAAAATAATAAAAAAAAAATACAATGAAAGCATTGCAATTGGACCCTTAATATTTTTAAAAGTACAAATAAATTATGAACTATTTTATTTTAGGGTTAATTACACTAATGGTCCCCATTCTTTCAAGTTTGTAACGATTTCATCCCCATTCTTTTTTTAGCAGATATCATCCACATTCTTCTATGTATTCTCACAGAGGGTCCTCAAATCACTATTTTTCACTATTCTGACAATTCTATGACAATTTTACCCCTTGACTTAAATAAATTAAAATAATAGGAAAAAAATACAATGCAAATATTGCAATTGGACCCTTAACCTTTTCAAAAGTACAAATAAATCCTAAACTATTTTATTTTATTCAAATTAGCGTTCTTCCCTAACTCAAAGAAATAATCTTTTTCCACCCCCCCCCACCCCAACCCAACCCAACTTGACCCAACCCAACCCAACCCAACCCGCCTCTAAAATCACTCATCACGGTGGCATATTTGAAGGTCGCTTCATCACCATAAACGCACTCAACACGCCTCCCCAACTCTTATCTCTACATGCACACACCGCCTCTTTGCACCGCCCTTTTCATCATCATGTCAAATATCTCACCATTCTCGGAAACACTTATTCTTAATTTTTCGCCATCATGTCAAATACCTCACCAAAGAACTTGAGGTCCGAGAGTAAATTGAGTAAAATTCGTCCTAAATGTAATATCCTCTTTCAGCCAAACCAAGGAGAGGGCTTTATATATGTGGAAATATGAGTGGCGGTGCGTTCTTTGGGCGCAAGCAATTTCCATGGGTTCAAGCGGTGGCGGCAATGTAGTCGGTTGAGGGGTTGGAAACCTCATAATAAGAAAATGAGTAATGAAAGGTGCACCCGGTGGTGGTGGTCACGCACTCGAAAGGGGAAATCCTTCCAATGTCTTGTTTTGCGGTAAACCATTTGTATCGGCTAAGGCATTATTTGGACACATGAGATCTCATCCGGATCGTAGATGGAAATGGGCATTTCCACCACCATCTTTCGGTCTGAGAGGAAGAATTTGCCGGCGTCCCTTTTACGAATCGAGGTCCTGCTGCTTTGGTGATGGTGGTGTTCCTCGAGATAGAGGATGTGCCTCAAGTTGATAACAACCCGTTGGAGGAAGAAGAAAATGCTCTTGCGGGGTGGGGAAGAGGGTGGTTTTAGATGAAGGAAGGGGTGGGGTGGGGTGGGGTGGGGTGGGGTGGGGTGGGGTCGGGTGGGGTCGGAAAAGATTATTTCTTTGAGTTGGGGAAGAACACTAATTTGAATAAAATAAAATTGTTTAGGATTTATTTGTATTTTTGTAAAGGTTAAGGGCCCAATTGTAATATTTTCATTGTATTTTTTCTATTATTTTAATTTATTTAAGTCAAGGGGTAAAATTGTCATAGAATTTTTAGAATAGTGAAAAATAGTGATTTGGGGATCCTCTGTAAGAATAAATAGAAGAATGGGGATGATATCTGCTAAAAAAAGAATGGGGATGAAATCATTACAAACATGAAAGAATGAGGACCATTAGTGTAATTAACCATTTATTTTATACATATAGGTGTTCTTTCCCAACCAAAAAAGAATAATATTTTTCCACCCACCCACCCACCATCTTTTCATGCAAGTCATCAATGGCGGATCCCAACCAAAATTTTTCATGAAAAGTATTTTCAGATTTCTGTCAGATTTCCAACCCACCCCTCTTTCTTTCTATCAGATTTCAACAGTGGAGGAGAGGGACGACCATCAATTGACGAACTTGGCATTACAATTCCAGCACTTTGCTAACCAAGAATAGGGCGATTAGTCAATTTGATCTAGTCGTTTTAAGCTTGAATTAGAGTAAAATGACATATCCGTCACCCAAAAGCATGCTGGGCTGGCCTTGGGGTTGGGTAAAAAAAAGAAGCAAGAAACACGCACACACCCTTGCGGATGTGTGTGTGATAGAGAGTGTAAGGAGAGCCTATTCAGTATTCACTCACTATTGTGCGTGCACTTTATTCTATTCAAATTCGATACTTTGCGTTTGCTGTTACTATTACTACTCAAAACGAGGCTGCATTTCAAGAAAAAGAAAAGAGAAGTCCTTTTCGCTCTCTCTCTCTCTCTCTCTCTCTCTCTCTCTAGAGGCAGTGATAATTGCATAATCTTGTTCTTAAGTTGAAGTCTTGTCTCATTCTTGGTCATTCCATTGCGTGTTTCTCGAGTTGGACACTTTTTTTTCCTAGTGTATTTCCATTGAAGTCTGTGTTTTTGTGAGTGCACTACACACACACTCTCTCTCTCTCTCATATATATATATATATATATATATATATATATATATATATATGTACATTACAAAGGTCTTCTTGGATTTTCTTTAGGGGCTCCATGAAGAAATTATGCCCAGAAAGTAGAAAGTGGAATGTTGAAGAACTGAAGATTAACAAAGAAAATCTGAAATGCCCATTTGGAAATTTTGATCAGATTTTGCATGGAAGTTGGGTGGGAAAAGATTATTCCTTTTTGGTTGGAGAAGAATACTTATATGTATAAAATAAAATAGTTTAGGATTTATTTGTACTTTTGAAAAGGTTAAGGGCCCAATTGCAATGCTTTCATTGTGTTTTTTTCTTATCGTTTAATTTATTTAATTCAAAGGACAAAATTGTTGTCGAATAGTGAAAAATAGTGATTTGGAGACCATATGTGACAATAAATGGAAGAATATAGATGATATCTGCTAAAAAAAAAAGAATGAGGATGAAATCGTTACAAATTTGAAAGAATGGCTGACAATCACTAACTTTTCATAGTTAAGGATCCACAGTGCCAAAAATGCAAGATTCGGGACCTTAACGTCAAAAAATCAAAAGGACCTTGATCCATAGCAAATAATCTTTAATTCTGTATTTTAAATATTTTGAATATTCGTCGAACAATTTAATTGCATATCTCTAATCTCCAAATATACTTTAATATATGTAGTTTAATTGTATGGAAATTGTGTTTCTTTCCTTTTGCCACTCACATAATGACATGAATAAATTGATTGAATAACATATCATTTTATAGGTAGAGAGATGACCAATTTCCTAGTTAGATTGTAATTTTATTTTCTATTAAAATATAGTTCTTAAGGAAATCAACTTCTCCAATAATTATCTAATTAATTAATTAATTAATTAATTAGATATATCAATAAGACATATTATCAAATCGATATTATCAAATCATGTGGCCACATAAAATCTAAAAATCCCATTCATCTTTCCCTTTCATTATCAAATTTTGACACGGACTGAAAATCTTGAACATGGTTGAGAAAAATAAAAACAAACTAGATATATAAATTAAAAACTTTATATGTTCACCATAGTGAATTGTATCAATTCTTTTTGAATTTTAGATTTTTTAACAATTCTTTTTTAAATTCTTTTAGCAACTTTAGAAGGAAAAATAATATAACTTTTCGTTGTATTTCGTATCAACTTTGAAACAAAATCATTATAGTCTTTGTATAATATAATATTTCATTGTTCCCCTATCAATTTCAAAATGAACTCGTTTTAAGTTTTGTTTGATTTTGCTTAAAATTTTACAAAAAAAAAAAAAAACAAGTCAAAGTAAATAATTAATTTTAATCATACATTTCATGAGACTCACAATTTTTATCAACTTTTTAACCACACATTTCATTAATTTTTATCAAAACTTACAAAAAAAATTAATTTTAGTAAAATAAAACAGACACGTAGTCTTCTTTGAAACAAAATCTCTTCCATCTTCTAATTTTGAAGTTCTAAAATATAAAATATAAACTAGAATAATTGTTGTACATAAAATACACCACTCAAAATGAATCGTACTCCTTATATCTATGATATATTTGTATTTTTCTAAATAAATGCCAAGTACCCTTTTAAGTTTTAGCTAAAGGGACAAGTTTGTTTGTTATTAAATAATTAAATTACTTGTCCATTAAATTTGTGCCAACAAGAAAAGCATCTTTTCATATTCTGGGAACATTCTTTAATGTTTTCATGTTAACCCAACCTAAAGGAGTCCGGCGTAACCAATTAAAACTTTAATCTCAATAAATTTAATTCAATTACATTGTATTTGTTTCATCATTTTGTTCACGATTTTTTTTTTTATCTATTTCTGTATCACCTTTAACCTTGTACTCAGGGATGGAGTCACGAATATAAACAAAGAATATTAAAAATATTGAACTTTTCCCCACTACAATTACAATTACTCCTCATGAATTTTCATACTTTGAAACTATAATACAATAATGCTCGTTTTATTTTTATTTTTACTTAAAATTATTAAGACTTGGAGTTCTATCTTAAAATATCAACTTTGTTAAAAATAGTAACTCAAACTCTTACTTGTTGGTTATAGTTTCGATATTTAATCGACACAAAAATTATTCCTAATGATAAGTGCATTTCGATATCACGTTATTTTATAGATTTTCTACTTAATTTAGTTCATTATTCTTTTTATTTCAATTTTGGTTCCGTTTATAAGCAATTAGAGAAGAATTGACGGAAAGAACAACAATTTGACGAATGTTTAGAGAGTACCGGAACTCAATTGCACTCAATTGGAACTTGAAGGACCATCTTAGAGGCTATTGGAAGATTTGAGGACTAAAATGATCAAAATATAAAGTTGGAGGACTAAAGGCTCAGATTTAAAGTGTTTAAGCTGGGCGACTGCCCAACACCTAAAATGACCAGTAGAAGCCAGTGTAAAATGTCTACCTGCGGATTTTTTTACCTTTTAGAATTCGACTCCAATTAGAAAACTTTTGGACTCAATTTTAATGATTTTTTGGGATCCTTTTGGGCATTATTATGAAACTATAAATATAGGTTCTAAATTCATAATAAGGGAATCGAATTTTGAGAGAAAAACAAGAGAAGAAACACAAAACGAATATCAAGATTTATTCTTTCAAGAATTCAATAAAGATCAAGAATAACATTTCATCTTTTGAGTTCTTTTTATCCGGTGATGACTTTTATATTTTTTTTTATATTTTTTTCTTCTTAGTATGTTAGGCTTAATCATTTTTGTGCTAGGATTATGATGAAGCTTGTAGCTTAATTCTTCTATTTGGAAACTTGATTTTCGACGATTTGCATTAATATAGTTTTGAATAATTAATTTTGATTTCATTTTATCTACAATTATATACGTAGTAATTGTATGATTCTTGTGATTTGTTCTACTATCGAAAGATTGAAAACATGCTAGACATAATTTTAATTATGTTAAAGTTCGATATGGGATAGAGATATACCGTTATACTTTATGTTAAGAGTTGACTTAGTTGTTCTTGATATGCCTGAAGATGCAGAGATCCCTATTCTCTTGGGCCGGCCCTTCTTAACTATTTCGGATGCTCTCATTGATGTTCACGAATTGAGAGTTCAGCATGAATGTGAGGTATTTCATATGTTGGGTAAGGATTGGGCACCACCACCTCTTTCTTATCGGACGGGATATTAGGTTGAGACTTTGAAGAAATTCAAGAAAACTTCTTTAAAAAGTTTTGGGAGGCGAAGCCAACAAGTACTAAGTGAAAGACAATGGTAAACAAATGAAGGATGCAAGAAGCTAACATTGGTGAACATGTGGTTGAAGTTGAAGAAAACATTCTTGATAGACCAATTGCAATTGTTAAATAGAAGATGAAGGACAAGACATATAACATGGAGAAGAAAATCAAGAAATTATTGGAGAGTGACACATTCTATAATGTCGAGATCCCTTCTTATCCCACTTGAGCAACCAAACAATAATTCAAGCTAATGACTATAAATAAGCGTTTAATGGGAGGCAACCCATTCTTATATCCTTATTAATTAATTTAGGTTAAATAATGCATTAAAATTTTTTTTTCATATATTGTTTATTACACTTGTTAAGCCTCACCATGTCAACCGCAGGATGCTCTACTTTGCGAGCCGCATGGATTATATCTATGACAACATCTTTCGACCATGAGTCCCAGCACAACACCTGAGTTCACTCCAGTCGGACCTTCAACTAGCTCGATCCATCTTCTTCACGTCTACCTCCGAGGGAGTAATTGATGTCTTTCCTCTTTTATTTGCTTATTTTTGTTATTACATTGGGGGACAATATAATGTTTTAGTTTGGGATAGGATAAGTATCATGATACTTACGTGATTATCTTTAATTTACTTATTATCCGGGTCTATATATTGACATATTTGTTAAAAACAAAAAATAAAAAAATATTTGTCTAGTTATTGTTGAAAGGCTTGCCGCCAATTATGGTAGTATTTGTTTGAAGTTAAGTATATTTTTAGTTAGAATATTGGACAACACCTAAATTGTATTTTTACTTGAATACTTATCTATGTTAGACTAGATTAATGGAGCAGGTAACCACTATTGACTTATCACTTATATGAAAACATGACTTGAGTGTATGGTTTGATATTGTTGACTTAGGATTGTTCTGAAAAATCTCGTTCCCAAATTCTTATTCTACTAACCAGATTGTTTGAAAATAGTTTTAGGGTGTTAAAGTTAGTACGTGTGTTCATAGAATTTTGATGGTTTGGGTTTTTTGGGCCTAATCTTTGGTTGAATAAGTTCTAGTCAAGGAATCTAAATCGGACACTACTTCGCTGCTAAAAAAAGAGAAAAATTATTAAGTCTGTTAGGGTATCTTAAAACCTGGTGCCTTATGGTTGTCTGACTTGAGAGTTATCGACCCGAAGCTCGCTACATGGATCACATAGAAAGCTTACGGGAGAGAAGTATTGCACACAAGATGTAAGGCGTGTACATTAGCTAAATAAATAAAAAGAGTTATAAGTTAAATAAAAAGAGTTATAAGTGCTCGGTAGGGATTGCTAGGTTAGGACATCAGTGACTGAAGATGAGAATTTAGAAATCGCTCACCATCTTAGTTCTAGAAATACAAGCTTCTAATTTTTACCACTTTAATTGAAAAAAAGTATTGCATTGATTAATAGGAATCAAATTCGTTAGAACACCTCGGGATTGGAGAGAAAAGCATTAGAATTGTGATATTTTACGAGAGGTGTAAAGAAAGAATGACTGAAAAAGGGTTCGGGCTTATAAATATATCAATAACACAATATTGGTCGTGGTCTAATATAGTTGTAAGTTCAATATTTGGCTATTCACAAAGTCACAGAAGGTCGAGCATCGGATAAGTAAAGATTTATTTGTGGTGTTGTTTAATATCTTTCTAAAAGTGGTGCTTTATATTCGAACCTGAGGCATTTGGTAAGAAATTTAACATTGACTCCGTTGTTGTGATTCTCTAAGCGTAGTTTAAAATTGTATTTTAGTTTTGTTTTTTTTCGAGGATGAACAAAAGTTTAGTTTGGAGGTGTTTGATAAGTGTATTTTGTATACTTATTCAGACTTTTAAAATAAGCTTTTATCATGTCATTTTATGGATTTTCTACTTAATTTAGTGCATTATTCTTTCTATTTCAGTTTTGGATCCGTTTATAAACAATTGGAGAAGATTGGACGGAAAGAGCAACAATTTGGCGAATGTTTAGAGAGTATGAGAATTCAATTGCACTCAATTGGAACACGAAGGACCATTTTGGAGGCTATTGAAAGGTTTGAGGACTAAAATGATTAAAATCTAAAGTTGGAGGACTAAAGGTGTAGATTTGAAGTTTTTAAGCTGGGCGACGCCCAATACCTAAAACGACCAGCAGAAGCCAAATCTTTGAATTGGGCGATCGCCCGAGAATGCAATGGGCTTTCGCCCAGTGTAAAACGTCTACCCGTGGATTTTTCTTACCTTTTAGAGTTCGACTACAATTATGAAACTTTTGGACGCACTCTTAATGATTTTTTGGGATTCTTTTAGGAAATATTATGGAACTATAAATATGGGTTCTAAACTCATAATAAGAGGGCTGAATTTTGAGAGAAAAACAAGAGAAGAAACACGAAACGAGGATCAAGATTTACTCTTTCAAGAATTCAACGAAGATCAAGATCAAGATTTTATCTTTTGAGTTCTTCTTATTCGAGTGATGGCTTTTATATTTTCTTTTTATTTTCTTCTTCTTAGTATGTTAAGCTAAATCCTTTTTGTACTAGGATTGCGATGAAACTTGTAGCTTAATTCTTCTATTTAGAAACTTGATTTTCGACGATTTGCATTAATATAGTTTTGAATAATTAATTTTGATTTCTTTTCATCTACAATTATATACATAGTACTTGTATGATTCTTGTAGTTTGTTTTATTATCAAGAGATTGAAAACATGCTAGATATAATTTTAATTATTTTAAAGTTTGATAGGAGATAGAGATATACCGCTATACTTTATGTGATCTTTAATTGTAACTTAATGCATTCTTGTGTATTCACATTCTTCATAGAGATATAGTCGGGTCATACGTATGAATAAGTTTGATTTTATTTGAGAGAAACTGTTAAACAATTTAGGGATATTAATCGTCATAATTAATGTACTTTGTCAAAATCAAAAATCAAGATAGAAGAATTAACAACAATAAGTGGATTCGGGATCTTAGTACTTTTCTTTTCCAAAGTTAAAGTAATTTTTATCAAACTTAATCTCTTATTTGGTTGAATTATAATTATTTAATTATTTTTAGTTAATATTTTTAGTAGTTTAAGAAACCAAATTTCAAAAGTTAAATAGATTTGGTTAAGGTTAAAGTAATTGTGTAGAACTATCTAAATCCTCATGAGTACGATATTTGGACTCAAAATCTAATTTATTACTTGTTCAATCCGTACACTTGCGGAATAACAACATAAAACTGCTAACAAGTTCTTGCATGCCCCGCAAGATTGTGACTTGTTTGAGAACTCCAATCTTGAAATCCGAATGTTCTTTGAGTTTTAGACAAACCAAATTGCTCGTTTAAACTTAATTGACTCTCATACCATATTAAGAAGTGTGCTCCATCTTAAAAAGTCAATCTTATTAAGAGAAGTAGGCCAAGATCTTGTATATTAATTAATATTTCGAAATGTAACTGATGTAAAATAATTTGATCGACTTTTAAAAGTGTTGGGAGTCTGGAAAAGAAAAGCTTGGGGATTTATGTGGAGTTTCTCGCTTTTAACTTGGTTATGCAAATGGAGGATTTGGGAAATGAAGGATTTGGGTAGATTTTTTAATTTTAAAGATTTAGGTGGATTTTTGAGAAATTAAATAAAACACAAAAGTTTGAATTCATTGTTTGAATGTTTAGACGTACCATATAAGATAGTATGAGCGTCTTATCGAAGTTTTTCTCCATATGCTCAATAAATCTTTTCAAATACTCCATATATAAAGCTTTGATTTTTACTTAATCTATTTGTTTTATAAGTTATTTTGTTAGGTTAAATTTGTTCTTTTTGAAATAAACTTTATAAGTAATTTAGGATGGCCAAGTTGGTTAAAAGGCCGTGTCAAACGTCATCAATCGAAAAAGAGCTTAGCTTATAAAATTTAAGTTGCAAATGCCTCTTTTATAAAAAAAAAAAACTTAAATACCATCGTTGATAAAATCTATTAACAGATGGTCCATTAACTCATAGTTTGTTAATAGATCATTAACAGATGGTCCATTAACAGGTTTTAACAGACCTCTTAAGACCTCTGTTAAAGCATGTTAACGAGACCAAATCTTAACATATCATGGGTCTTTTAAGACTAATTTACACTTGTCAAACTAATTTACACTTGTTAAACCATTATATCCCAGTGTGGTTGTTAGGCCTCCATCGGGAAAAAGATTGGGAGGGGGGTTTGGATACCCTAACTTTATATAAATAACTCAAAAAAATACATGGGAGGATTGCATAAAATCTGACCTCCAATCAGAAGAGCTAAAACAAACAAATAAATGAATAAATAATAAAGTAATAAATAAGGAGGTACTACCATCCAAATAATAAGTCCTAATAATTCTATAGACCCCTAATTGTAGGAAGTCTATGTCTATCAATTTGAACTAAGTTGCGGTATCGCCGCGGTAAGTCCTAAACGATGTACTCGAAATAGCAATGATGATTCCAATCCTCTGAAGCAAGTAAATCAGCCACCTGGGTGGCCTTGTGATAAATATGAGAACTAGTATCACGGTTGGAGGCAAAGAGATGTCTGATGTGGCGAAGAGTGGCTTGAATAGACCAAGGTCCTCCACCTTTGGTGATGCAATAAATGGCCAAAGTAGAGCCGGCCTCAATCCATAAATCTAAGAGTACATTTCTCCGAGCAAAAATGATACCGTCAAGAATAGCCTTGAGCTCGGCCTCTAAAATAGGGCACTTGCCATACGAAAAGAAGAAGGCGCGAAACAACTGACTTGATGAATCCCTAATAATCTCTCATCCACTTGTAAATCATATTTGACGCATCCATCAGTGTTAACCTTGCAAGATTCCACTGGTAGAGTACGCCAATAAACCAAAACAGGGAGAGGAAGCGATGGAGTAGTAAGAGATATAACCAAAAAAGAGAGCAATATACATATTCCTTCGCCAATGAATAACCCAAAATAATCAGCACGTATGTAATATGAAGATAGTATTGTATACTCTTCAGATGATCCGTCTAGGTTCTATAAAGATATTCTAGTACTTCGCATCATTCTTCGCAGTCTAAATAAACCAGAGAATCAAAAGAAGAATGATCGTGCGAATATGACCATTTCTAACAAACTGACCCGAGAAACGCCAAGATTGAAAGCGATATTGAAAACTCTTTATCGGCCGAAGGGTTATATGAAAAATATTACAAAAATGGCGCCAAACCTGGTCGGCAATACAACTGTCGATAAATAAATTCTGAATAGTCTCAATAGCTAAGCAACACTGACAACGAGAAGCCATATGACTCCCAATTTGCCTCTGAATCACAACATCAACTAGGATAAGACCCTGCCATAGTCTCCAGCAGAAAAAAGATACAGTCGTCGGGATAATAGACCTCCAAATCATGTTGTATACAACCTAAATAGTATGTCTCGTGCGAACTAGCTGCCATATAGATATGGTAGCAAATCAACTATCTGAAGTATCTTTCTACATAATCTGATCGTGCATCTCAGTAGTGATAGGGATTTTCTCTATATGCACAGCAATAATATATGGTACAAGCTGAAGAAGTCTGCTAATGTTCCATCCAGTATCATCAAATAATTCTCTAACCTTGATAGAAGAATATATCAAGTGTGGGTGCTGATCAGCTAATGTAGACTCGTCCATCCAATAGTCATGCCAAAAGAATATCTGCCCACGCCCTAACTGTCAAGCAATGTGTGTCTCTGCATGTGGGCCAATGTGCTCCAGTCTCTTCCATACAATTGAAGCATAGTAAAGAATAGTAGCCAACAATGGATGGGTACTCTTACAAAACTTACTCGGTAAAAACTGAGCCCATAATGGCTGCTGAGATCTAAATGACCACCAGAGCTTTGGAGAGTATCAATAAGATCCTACAGTCTCCTAAAGCCTAGTCCACCTCCTCAGTAGGAATACAAAGGTCCTTCTATCTCTTCCAATGTAATATGGGTGCATCGCCTCTGGAGTCCCAAATGAACCTAGCAAATATGCTTTCTAACTTCTTCAAAATAGCCTTGGGAGGCTTCATAATCTGAAGGAGATAGAGAGGATTAGATGATAGCACCGATCGAATCAAAGTAATACGTCCCTAAATGATAGGAGCCTCGAGGCCCAGCCAGAAATCCTACTGGACTTTCTGGACTAAGTCATCATAAAAGAAGATCTTCCTGGTACCTTTAAATAAAAGAACACCAAGATAAGTGAAGGGCTACTGCTGATGATGAAACCCTGTCAAATTTTCCAGTCTGTGTATCTGAATAATAGAAAATCTCATAGGTAAGATAATCTCACTCTTATCTCTGTTCACCAACTGCCTAGAAGCCCCATCATAGTGCTCAATACACTGTAATACTCGTCTGATAGACTGCTTATGGCCATTGATGAAAATAATCATATCATCTGCAAATGACAAATGAGAGATAAGAGCATCACCCCATGTCTGTATGCTATCGAAAGAATATGTTGATATTACTGAGTGAGTAGTCGTAAAAAATAATCTGCAGCAATAATAAACAGCGATGGAGATATAGGATAACCCTGTCTGAGCCCCCGAGATGATGAGAAAAATCCACATGGTCTGCCATTAAGTAGGATTGAGAATCGACACTTTGAAATACACCTCTATAACCGATCAATCCAAAGAGCGTCGAACCCAAAACCCTCCATAATGGATATCAAGAAGCTTCAATCCATGCGGTTATATGCCTTAGCCATATCAAGCTTGAGGATAACATTACCCCTCGTACTTTCGTATCAAGTGTATGTAGTAATTCCTATGCAAGTAGTACATTATCTCCAATGAGTCGTCCCGAGATAAATCCGCTCGAGGAGTTGAGATAATCCGAGGTAGTAAAGTATTCAGTTGTGAGTTCATCAACTTCGTAATCAACTTATTAAACACTATACATAAGCTGATAGGACCAAACTCTGACCACCTACATGCATTGTCCCGCTTTGGAAGCAAGATAATAGAAGTAGCTGCAAAACCCCTATGTAGGTGTCCTCCAGCAAAGAAGTCCAAGACTGCCTGAAACATATCCTCTGATACGATGTCTCAACAGACTTGAAAAAAGTGAGATGAAAACTCATCTGGCCCGACGACACTGTTTGAATCAATACTGAAAATAGTTTCTCGCACCTCAGTCAAAGTAGGAGTCCGAATAAGCTGTAAATTGTCCTCACAGGACACCAATCTATGTATAATACCAGGTCGAATAGGGTTGATAGGATGAGGAGGAGCAAACAAAAGCTCCTGGAAGAAAGATTCTTGAATCTTGAATAGTCTTAGAAGACTCAAACACCTCACCAAGTCAAGTAATAGACCGGATCGGCTTGAATCGTTGTCCTTGAGCTATAGAATAGAAGTATCGGGTGTTATGATCACCCTCACAAGTCCATGTGCCCCTGCCTTTTGTTTCCAGAAGGCCTCCTCAATAGATAAAGTACGGTTCAGAACTGCCTAAGCCTGATGCAAAGTATCACGATAAGAAGAAGAAGGATCTCTGTCATAGTCTAACTCTGCCTCGTCTATCCTACACTCCGCATCCCTAATTCTCTGAAAAATATCACCAAATACATTTCGATTCCACCAACGAAAGCCTTGTTTGAGCCTAAAAATCTTCTCTTAGAGAGCGGCCATTCTCGTAAGATGGGTAGGAAATTACCACTTTTGAGATACAAAGCCCAGAAAATCGTGATGCCTAGACCAAACATTGAGGAATGGAAAAGGACGAGGCCCCAAAATCATCGTCAAAAGACCATTGGATCAGAAGAGGTGAGTGATCAGAAGTGCTTCGCTTTAGATGACAAACCAAAAATCGAGAACAAAATGAAGCAACCATTGAGTAAATCAAAACTCTGTCTAAATGCTTCCAAACCCTCCCATTTGTCCATGTTTACTGACTTCCAGAATACTATGCATCCGTCAAACCAAAATCCATCATCATTACTGCAAAGTCTGAAGGGCCCCTATCACGAGTATTCCTACCAATACGCTCATCATTGTGAGCGATCACATTAAAGTCTCTCCCAACTAGCCACGGCCATCCACAAAGAGATATCTGGTGAAGACCCATCCATAAATCCCTACATCCAACCCTGGCGAGCAAAAAGCATAGACCGGAGTAATAAACAATGGTCTTGCTAATCTAGGATCCTCAATTTTAATGTAAAGAAATTAAGGATGATCAACAATAGAAGTAACAGTAGTCTCCAAATTCCAAAAATACCAAATCTTATCCGACTTATTCTGTAAGCCCACATCAAAAAAGAGAAATCGTCAGATAAAGTCAAAGTTATTCTTCAAAACAAACAGCTCCAACACTACCAAATAATATACCTGATGAAGCGAAACCAATTTCTTAAGTCGTCTACGAGTGGAAATACTGCGCACACCTCTCACATTCTAGATGATAATACTCATAAAAAAGATTGGCTATGTAACGAAGCACTTGTCTGACTATGAGTCACCTGTTTGATCAGGCGTGGGATATCAGTAAATTTCGAATTTTTCTTCATCTGAACTGTAGTAAAACCATCGCACTCCTGCCACTCATCTAAACCAACCAAGTCGTCAGAATAATTCCTACGAAAAAGCCCCTGCATATGAACCTCTAGCTGAATAGAACTAGTAGTATCAAAAAGAATTGAAGCCTCTACATTCTCATTACTACTGAGGCGTGGACTGACATGTGGATCAATATAAAAACTAGATGCATTGGCTATGAGAAAATAGACAACTCATGAGGGACGAACATCATGTGATCTAATAGTGGATCGGAAGAAACAACATCATGAAAGGGCTTTGAAGCCACAATAGTGGGAATAGTAGGAGTAAGCTAAAGAGTGGGTCCCATATGAACCACTAGAGGTGGTATAGCAACAACAGAAAAAGAACCAGCAACTGGGACCCACTGTCTAGGAACCTCAACAACTACCTCGTTCCACTTACCCTTCCCAACCCTATCAACAATAGGCACTAGAGCATCAATAAGCTTATTAGCCGGAACAACAACAGGCTTAGAAGCTGGAGCAACAGCAGGCTTAGGAGCTGAAGTAACAAAAGGCTTAGAAGCCTGGATAACAACAGTATTCACTAGTGGAGCCCCACTCTACAATGATAAATAATATGGCGATATGACGGCATTTGGCACAAAAAGTAGCAACCTCTCATAAACAATAGGTTGCCAAAAACTACGGGATGCACCCATATCAATCCAAATCCTATATGGGAGCTTATGCTCCAGATTCACCTCAACACATACCCTGGCTTTACTAGGCCTCGACAAATCGATGAGTCACCTCATCAATCCATAAAGGCACCCCAACAATTTTAGACAAAGCAAATAAAAATTTCTTTGCACGTAAATGAACAAGAAATAGAGGAAAATATATCTAGGCAGGGGCAATGGGAATCTCAAAGATCGTGGTGGAAATCACAAGTCCACTTAAGTATACGCATATGGCAACCCATAATAAATCAAAGTGGTTTAAAAAATAAACGACTATAATCATTCTCATGCGTTAAGTGTATAAGTGTGTGCTTGTAATATATAAGCCCAAGTTTAAATTCACTACAAAATCCAAACTTCTGAAAACTATTACGTACATCCACTATTTTGGGCTTGCGGTGTGAAAACTTGCCAACAAGTGTGAACTTGAATGGCTCAGCAAGAGATGCCTCTTCATAAGATGAAATAACCAAGACATGCTCAACACGATGTAAGTATGGCTCCTTAGCCACAAGCTGGTGACAAGTAGAATTAGGAGAGGACTGAAGGACATAAACAAATGACTTCTTCATACTTTGCTGGGCTGAAAAAATACTCTATCAATCAGTGACAACTGTGGTATAAGTCAATTTGCCGTAATTCAAGATCTTGACCGAGCTTTTTGTGGCGAACAGTGATCGGAGTGGACCCAGTAGCGATGGGGATGACATGTGGCGGTGGGGTGGGCGCTGGCCTCCACATGCGTGAGTCACACATTTCACGTGCAATTTGAGATGGGCGCATTAGGCGCTGTTGGTTGGAATTTTTTCAATTGGTCAACCATCCAAGGTCAAAATAGTGTCACCAATCACCTAGGGGCGTAATTTGGGGATTCAACAAGGTGGGCACCATCAATTGCAACCCTAGAAAATGCCCGGGTGCGTCTGGCTGGATGCATCACAAGTAGCAACATGGGCTCTTAGTACGATTCCCAATGCATGGTTGGGGTCGCCCAAGGTGGAGAAGATGCCGAGGATAGTCTCTGGCGTGGGACCCACTTAATTGGGCAGTGAAGCCAAGGTTTTGCCTAGGTCCGTCGTGGGTACGTAAGGTTTTTGTGGCTCAATTAAGCCACTTTGAGGTGGCGTATGGCCGGCGACGGTGTGTGGCCTGGTTGGCAGGAAGTGGCCAACCACTTTGGTGACCGTGTCAAGTGGTTTTGGGCTTGGGTCAAGGCCGTGTTTGGATGTAAGGATGAATCACCCATAAGACCCGTTTGGCGTTTCTCAAGGTAATTTAAAGTAAAAATCACAATTCATACTCAAATGTATACATATTTTCATGATTTATACCATAAAATCTACAATCTACGCCATAAATTAAAAGAAGAAGAAATAACGACACATTTTGCAAAAATTAGATGAGTTAGATTTTAACTTTGAAATGAAATTTTCTACACTTGTTTGAACTTGTTTTGAGATTAATGAAATGTTAATTTCTTTACAAAATATTGAAATTCAAAATTTTGTGAGAGATATGAATTTGAACTCTTTTGAAATTGAATAAGCGGGAAAAGAGAGAAAAGATAGAAATATATTTATTAATTTATTTGTAAAATAGGCTAACGATTATCCACGTAAATTGATTGAGTCACCTGACCATTTACCACAATTGCCACTATTTAGGATTAACTGACCAATTTGTCACATGCAGATTGACTTTATTGCCAAAATATCATAATTTTATTAATAGGAACGGAATTAGAATTAAAATTTAGTACTTAGTTGAATATGTATTCCCGAGATGAATTAAATATTTTGTAAACTAATTTAATAAAATAAAAAATTAGCAAAAAAATCTACCATGAGCTATACCTCAATTTAGCTCTTAAACGATTGTCTCTAAAAAGAAGTATTTTAAAGATTTTTAATGATTACTAGTAATTAAATCAGGTATCTAATTTTTAGTACGGCCACTTCTGTGACTAGTATGTAAAACGTGCGTTGTACGTGATTTAATAATAGTGTTATAAGATATATATTTATTTAAATATTTAAATAATTATAATTTAATTTAATATTGTATTAAAATACAAAAATCTGATATTAGAAAATACGGTGAAATATAATATTTATTGTATTCAAACAAAGTACTTTCTACAATTGTGTGAGTAATATTGAACATCTATTTTTTAAGATCTGTAATATAGTCAAATAATGTAAATTAAAGAACACGAACAAAAAAAAAAAAAAAATAGCGTACATAATAATTTCTTAAATATATCGAGCACTCAAACCCATTGAATTTTAATGCTTTACGAGATGACAAATGACTTATAACAAATCTTTGTAATTTAATATAGCTCTCCAACTATGAAAATGTTTTAACCCAAAATATCACATGCAATTTGGACTCGTAGCACCTCAAGTTAGGTAGATTTATCAATTAATATATAAAAGAAAACAAAATAACATTTACATTAAAAATTGGCAAAATTAAACATTCTCATTTGCACAATTTATATGTCTTCACGTAAATTTATCCAAACTGTAATGGAGAAATAAAGTAATATTACCAAAAAAACTAAATATTCTAGCGATTTAAGCGTCTTATTCACGTTGGAGCATAAATAGTTAAGAAAAATTAGTTTAAGAAAAATAGATAACAATTCAATTCAAAAGCATAAAAAAGAATAATTGAAATAATATACGTATCAATAGTGAATTGAAACTATTATTGAAGTTAGCCCACAAATTTTTTTTCTTCTACAAAATTTGAAGCTGCAAGTCAATTAGATATGTAAACAATATACAAATACGTATGAGCATGCACAATAATTAAAAAATACACTGTAATATTTATAGTCAAACGCAAATTATTATTTTTTTTGAAAAAAGAAGAGCATTGAAAGAAGATTATTCACATTAACTAACAAAAACCACAATCACAAATACAATTCTTCAAATAAAGTCTTTATGGACATTACAAACTACATAATTACCTTCAAATAAAACAATCTTAAATTTCAAATTAGACCTTAAATAAGCTGAATAAATTGTTGGTGGAATGTCAATTACTATTAATCTTGTAACTGACCAAATCCGTTTTCACAATTCAAAAAAAATATTTTCAAAATCTAGTAATTAAATATAATAAATGGAGATTTAGCTTTTTCAATTTTTAAAGACTATATGTGGCTATAAATTTTAAATTAGGAGTTCAATTATAACATTAACTCAAGGACAATTTAGAAAATATAAAATATTAATGAGGATATATTTGTCCAAAAATATTTATTTCTTTAAGCTCTTTTTAGATTAGTATAGATTAATTAATGTGCATACATTTCAAGACTACTGACAATTAGATTGGTACGATGGTTTATAGTTTGAGAAAAATTTCGATAAAATGTTCGTACAGTTCTATGTAATATGTCTAATCACTTAAACAAAGACACTTAGATTTTGTATTCTATTTAATTTCTCAAAAATTCACTTGGATTTTTTAAATTAAAAAACCCTGTTGAGCCCCAATTCTTTTATTCCCCAAAGGCCCAAATCCTTTTTTCTTCTTTGTAAGTCTGCACATCTTTTTATGTCATTTTTTTGTTAAAAAGAATGAAACAATGATTAATTATATTGTCTAGAGATTACTAAATAAATTTCTTTTTAGCTTTCCTTCGGCATTGATTTTAGTTTTTCTGCATTGACAGTAGGTTAAACTTTTCATTAGCCAATACAAGCATAAGAAAAATTATAAATAAATAATTATCTTTAAATAATAATAATATTTTAAATGTCAAAATTAGTAGTTTTAAAATACAAGTCATAAGCCAAATTGAAGAAGTTAAAATAATTTACGCGGTCTGAATAAAAAATACTCTGAGAATATATATAACAAAATTGATGAGTAGTTGTGGAAATTAAGAAGAGGTAAACACATTATGGGTGTAGATTCAATTAATATTCACCTAAAAACTAATATCAAGGATTGACACGTATGAAGAATTACAAGTTAAGCTAAGAAGAGTTACATCTAGCCATGAAATATATACGACAAATTTTTCGTCAATAAATACAGAGCATACATATAATGGGAGTTTTGACAAATAACAAAATAAAAAGAGAACTTTAAATTTCAAAAGAAGACATAAATAATCAATAATTCCTACTGTTGGAACACAAATATTCCTAAAATAAAGGTTTAAAACAAAAACCCAAAACTAGATGCCCAAACATGGAGTTTGAGTGAATTGCCAAGATAAGAATCGCCCAAAACGTACAAAGGCCTGGACGATAGGGCGAAATGGAGCAGAGTTTGGACGAATGAAGTGATAACTGCATCGTGCAAGTAGTGAAACAGTTTTATACGTAGCCTATAATCCAAAGTAACGGTTAGTTAATGAAAAAGGCATTATGGAGAGTTATGAGAAGTTATGGCAGTCGTGGGAGGTTATTTAGAAGAAGTGTTATGAAATAATGGTTAGTCATGGACGAGAATTGTACAAATTGTGATCAATGTATAAATAAGACGAATCAATTGAAGAAAGAGAACAAAACAACTATCTCACAAAGAAATATGTGAATTTACGTTTAAGCTTTTTACTTTCTATTTACGGATCTTGTAATTTTGTGTGGTTGTGCCACTTGGAGATAAGTTGCATAATATAATCTTTCAATTCAAACACCCATTGTTGAGACATTGTCTCAAGAGGTCTTGTTCCTTACACATCGTATGAATAATTTTTTAATTGTTAGCACAATTCAAAAATGCGCATGAAACAATTTGGCAAGCCAAGTGGGACATTTGGTGTTAGAAAGATTGGAAGCATCATGCCTCAAAAGAATTTTGGCAAGGAGCCAGCAAACCAACAGTCTGTCTATTATGTGATCGAATAATTTGAGGGTCAACAAGGTACCCCGGAGATAGAAAGACCAAATGCTAGTCGTTACGAGTCAATGATGGAGTTAAGTCCCCGCACCATGCGTACATTGCTGGGAGAACTCACGCAAGACATTGTTGTATAGGTAAGTCTGCAAAACATTCATACTGTAGAAAGACTCACTCAAAATGGAAACAATCGTTATGGCTATATGGCTAAGCAATTAAATATATTGAATGAACTTATGAACAAAATGGTAAACCAAGTATGTCAATCGAATCCTTTGGGTATTGGAAATCATTTCCAAACCAGAAGTCTTGTAGGTAATGGTTCACCAATTGTAAACACGAGTCAAGGAGTTGAAACACCTCATATGTGACCATCTATGGCCAACTTGTGGGGTGCTAGGACATCTAAGGGGGTAGCCCTAACGCAAGAGAAAACGTTCAATATATAGGACAAAATGCTACACGTGTCAACGATGGGGAGAATCCACATATCAATGGCAATAATGGGCCAAATAATGGCTTCTTCATGCCCAACATGGGGCTGAACATTGTTAGGCCTCAAGCAGTTGCATACGTACACCAATCCTTAGGAGTTCCTTTTGATCTTAATGCCATTTTTGAGAGATCAAGTTGTAGAAATCATGTAAGATCAGTTGACTTTTGGAATACGGCCAATAATTCGGCCAACGTACAAAAAGCCTTACCCAGATTGGGTAGATCAATCGTATCCATGACCTAGAGGGTATAAGGTGCCTGAATTTTCTTTGTTTACTGGTTTAGGAGAAGTGTCCACTTTGGAACATGTAGGGTGTTTCACATTGCAATGTGGCGAAGTTACTAACTTCGACAAGATGGGATTATTTCTAAATTCACTAACTGGGATAGCCTTTTCATGGTTCATTAATTTACCAACAAATTATGTCCAAACTTGGCAACAATTGAAACAATTATTTCACGCCCAGATTTACAAAATTGAATCAGAAGTCACTTTGGCAGATTTAGCAAATTTGTGTCAAATGCTAAATGAATGGGCTAAATCTTTTTTTCAAAGATTTGAAATGGCCAGAAACAAATGTTTTGTACCTTTATCCGAAAAAAGAATTTGTAAGGATCGCTCAAAATTGTTTGAATTTTGATCTAAAAAAGAAGTTTCAAGATAGAAAATTCCTTGATCTCTTTCAACTTAGCGCGAGTGTTATAAGATATGAACGATTATTAAGAGAAGAAGAACAAATTAAAAATTCTAGTAAATGGACCTATTATAGAGAATTTTGATATGCACGCTATTGACACTAATCAAGATCAAGCCGAGAAATTTGAAGTGTATCTGGCCGAGTTGATCAAGGGAGACATATATGCCTGCCGACATCTTGGCTAAATCAGAAATGCCTATTAAGAACGATCTACAAAGAAGAGAATAAAAAGGTCTCATTTGATATAACAAAAGCTGACGTAATATTTGACCGGTAATATAAAGATAAGCAAATAAAGCTAAGCGATAAGCATAAACTGCCAAACCCTGAGCAAATCAAGGATAACAAATATTGTAAATGGCATAATGCATGGTCTCACACAACTAATAGTTTCTTGGTTCTTCGTCATGTCTTGCAGGATGCTATCGAGTCAGGGCGAATCACCTTTGAGTCAAAGAAAAAGATGGCAGTGGACGAACCATTCCCACAGCCTGTAGACTTCAACATGGTCATCCCAAATATGGACAACTTTGGTCTCCCATGATTCAAGTTAGTAGTTGATAATGGCGAGGATGAACCGCGTCCCAGCGCCTTTGAGCGTTTGAAAGGAAAGGTGGTGGTAAAAGAGGAAAGGAATTTATGTGCCAGGTGCCAAAAAGAGATTGACAATATCATAAAAAAGGGTAGACGCATATTAACAACAAACTCATGTGACTAACGCCACTAATTTTCATCCATTTAGAGGACAAGTAAAATCATTCTATGGAAGGCAATATGGCTCATTTCAGGGCATCAAAATATTCAGGCCACAACCTCAACGTCCAAATACGTGGAATTCATACAATCCTAAAGTAAGGAGAGCGATTTCATTCGATGAAATGATGAGAACCCAACAGAGATGTTTTCAAAGAAACTAGGGGCAAATGATGAGACAAAAACAAGGTATAGAGCGTTCTAAAATCATGAGGACTAGTAAAGTGATGAATCAAAATATCCCCGTAGACAAAGAAAAAGAAGAAGAAGATATAGAGGAGTTAGCAAAAGAGTCGATTGAAAAAGAATGCGTCGGGAAATCAAGATTTGACCATAGAAAGAAAGATGAAGGTGAGGGTGATTCGGGCAATTGATCACCATTCGATTCAACAGACCGCCCCGATTATAGCTAGTAATTATTTATTGGCCAACGAGTTTAAAAATAAAGAAAGCGATGAGGCGATGATAGAATAAACTGCGGAGCTAGCTTGCATATTGGAATGTGAAGAAGGCACGTCTAAAAAGGATCAAGTTATTTTTGACAACAGTGGGGAAGAAGATGATGGAATGATAGACATAGAAGAGAAGATTGATCTAGAAGCTGAGCAAAGAATAATGAGGGTTTCATACAATAATCTACTCAGGCAGCTATACCAAGAAGGCAATCTAGTAGTAGGTTTGTTGGGCGAACCATATGGAAGATCATTCGATTACTATGTTTTTTATAGAACGCCTACAAGGAAGAAAAGGGTGTCTCGAAATTTTGAGAAGTATGGGTCACATCGCGAAATAGTGTCTCCACTCATGGGTTGGGAAGAGCCATCGTGGGATTTCATGCAATTAGAGAAAGCAAAGAAAATCCATGGCAAAGAAATATTACATGTAAACATATCCAACGATATGAGCAGAGAGAAAATAATGAAAAGTGGAAATAAATACAAAGGAAAGGGTCATGTTTAAAAAGTTGTCAATAAAATTGACCAATCATCTAAGACTCTTGTATGTAAAAGTCTTTGTTAATGGCATTCCAGTTGTCAAAGTTCTCATTGATAATGGGGCAGCTATAAATACAATCCCTTACAAAATGATAAAAAAGTTTGCGAAGTCTAAGAGCGACATAATCCCAACAGGAGTAATTCTGACCAACTTCAATGGAGGAGCTACTTCGGCCAAGGGGTAATGCCTTTGGATATAATAATAGGGAGTACAACGAGGACCACGATTTTCTTTATAGTAGATGGTCCTACTAGTTATAATATCTTGTTAGGAAGAGATTGGATATATGGGAGTCGGTGTGTACCTTCCTCATTCCATCAATGTATAGTTTTTGGAACGATAAAGGTGAGGTAGAGTTCGTGCAAGGCGATCACCGGCCTTTTGTCGTAGAGGCTAATTCAATAAAACGATACATGTATAAAGGAGATTATGGGCCAATTAGAGTGGTTCAAGAAGGAGAAGAAACACAAATAATAGCGCAAAGCAAGGAGCCATTTTTAATAGAAGCCCTTATGTAATTATTCAATCAAATGAGGCCAAATATATTGGCATTTGAAGAGCCAATTGAAGTTAGTGAAAGATAATTAATGAAGAGACAATCACAAAAGAATTTGATTGAAATTACGGCCTTTAAAGCCAAATTAATGGCTTATAGTAAAGAATGTGAGGAAAAAGTAAAATGAGAAAAAACAATGATGCTATTAAAAGACAAACTGGCTGTACTCGGCCTGGAACAGGATCTACGGAATGAAATCAACAAGGTGGATTGCTTAGAAGAATGAATATTTGCAAAGGAATTAGAGGACGACATGGTGAGGATTGAAAAGCCAGGATATGCGCAAGCACAAGATCCCTTGACAAAGATAAACTTTGGTGATGAAGAAGAAGATCTTCCAACCTTTATAAGCCAGTTGCTCGATAAAGAGATAAGTAATAAATTGATATCTCTGTTGAAAGAATATAAGATTTTTTTTGCTTGGGAATATGAACAAATGCCTGGTTTAGATAGAAACTTGTTAGAGCATAGATTGCCCACTAAACCAAATTTTAGACCTCATAAACAACCACCTAGATGTTTTGCACCCAATGTGTTACCAGAAGTAAAGAAAGATATTGAGCGATTGCTTTATAAGAACGACCAGATATGTAATATAGTACATGTGTTACAGAAGAATGGAAAAATAAGAGTGTGTATAGATTTTAGAAATCTAAATCTAGCTACTCCCAAAGATGTATACCCAATACCAACAGTAGATTCTTTAGTTGATTCCATCGCTGGATACGTAATGTAATCCTTTATGGACATGTATTCTGGGGTATAATCAAATATACATAGCTGAAGAAGATGTACATAAAATCGCTTTTAGATGCCTAGGTGCGTTGGGGTGTTAGGAGTGGTTGGTGATGCCTTTCGACCTAAAAAATGCTAGGGCCACTTATCAAAGAGCAATGAATTTAATCTTTCATAACATGATTGGCTAATTTATCGAAGTAGAGGAAGATCATCTTTGCCAATTGAAACGCTCATTTGAACGAATGAGACAACACAAATTGAAATTGAACCCCTTAAAATGTACATTTGGTGTCAATGCAGAAAACTTCTTTGGTTTCTTGGTATACAAGAGGGGAATTGAGCTTGATAAAAATAAAGCAAAGGCCATACTAGAGGCTAAATCGCCTAACAATAAAAAAGAGTTGCAAAGATTTTTGGGACAAGTCAATTTTTTAAGGTGTTTCATCTCTAATTGTGCGAGGGTGAACAAAAGTATTTTCGCCTCTCATGTATCTCGGGGGTCGGGAATTAATTTGTGCGGAATGAAGAACATCAAAAGGCTTTTGAAAACATGAAAACTTACTTATCAAATCTATCGGTCTTAGTGTCTCCTATTCAAGGACGGCCAATGAAGATATATATATATATATATATATATATATATATATATATATATATATATATATATATATATATATATATATCGCCGAGCAAGAATCTATAATTTGGTATGGTCGCTCAGAATACCAATTGGACGAGGAAAGAGCAATCTATTATCTTTGTAAACAGATTGACCAAATGTGAATGTAATTATCTGATTATAGAAAAGTTATGCTTTAGCTATTTATTTTACATGTACAAAATTAAAGGCATATCTTGACATGTGACTCTATATTTAGTGTGTAAAGTAAATCTAATCAAGTACATATTTTCTCGCCCTATTTTGCATCAAAGGATTGGTCTTTGGACTTTAGCTTTGTCTGAATTCGAAATTCAATATGTCTCACAAAAGGCAATTAAGAATCAAGCCCTAGCTGATTTTTTGACCGATCATCCATGTGTCATTATTCCAAACGAAATGTAATTGGACATTGATTTGTGCAAAGTAAAACCATGGACATTATATTTTGATAGTTCAAAAACAGCCAAGAGAGTAGGAGTAGGTGTAGCATTAATAGATGCTTTTGGTGTAAATTATCAATTCTTCTTTACACTGGATGATTTATGCACCAATAATCGAAATTTGAATCTGAAGTACTTATAGTGGGCCTAGAGTTATTACTAGAAATGAGAGTTAAAAATGTGATCGTTAAAGGTGATTCTCAACTAGTAATTAACCAACTAATTGGCATGTTCAAATGCCAAAGTAGCTCAATTATAAGTGCATGTATGAAATCATTCAGGAGTTACTGGAAGAGTTTGACCAAGTGGAGCTTCAATATGTAAATAGAATATATAATAATTTAGCGAATGAATTGGCCCAAATGGCCTCAAAGTTACTCCAAAATATTGAACTTGGAATACGTGTGTGAATATGGAGTGATAATTTATGCAGTACAACGGAGAGCAAATAGATTTGACATCCATTTCATAGAAGATGGAAATATGGTGGATTGGAGAGAAAAAATAAAAGAGTTTTTAGAGAAGCTCGACAAAAAGAGTGAGAGGAGAATTAGGTTGCACGCTTTAAATTATATATTAATATATGGAGACTTGTATAAGAAACACGTAGATGGAGTTATATTAAGATGTGTCAATTTGGTGGATGCTAAAACAATTATGGCGGAAGTGCACGAAAGAATATGTAGGGCACACTATCTTTGGCAAAAAAAATGAGATGGTTGATTATTAGGAGTGGATATTTGTGGCCAAAGATGGGAGAATTGTGTACCCAATATACTAAGAGTTGTTTAGATTGCCAAAAACATGGTCCAATCCAAAGCGTATCAAACAAGGAAATAACACCTATCATAAAGCCTTGGCCATTTAGGGATTGGGTGATAGATTTGATGGAAAAGATTCACCCTCCTCATCCAAACAACACATATTTATTATAGAGGCCACATATTTTTTTAACCAAATAGGTAAAAGCCATTCTCCTAAGAAATCTCTAAAGGAAATGTTATCAAATTGATCCGAGATCATATAATTTATAGGTTTGGGATACCGCAAACTTTAATGATGGATCATGGAACTTTATTAAATGAGGATCAAGTAAAGTAATTTTTGGGTGAATTTGGCATCAAGTTGGTAATTCCACACCTTACTATGCCCGGTCAAATGGTCGCGAGAATCATCAAATAAGGTTCTTAATAACATCATAAGGAAAATGATATATGAAAATACCGAGGAATTGGCACAAGTGTTTAAACAATGCTTTATGAAGCTTATAGAATGTCTCTGCGTTCGAGTACGAGAGTTACCCCATTTCAACTTACCTACGGGCAAGAGGCAGTATTGCCTATGAAAATTAATGTACAATCAATTAGAGTGGCTTTGCAAAATAATTTGAGCAGTGATCAACATGCAGAAGTTTTGGCCTAAAGTTTGTTAGAATTGGACGAAATAAAGCTAGGCGTCTTACATAAATTACATATTCAAAAGCAAAAAATGGCCAAGTATTATAATAAGAAAGTTGTGTCAAATTTTTGTTAAGATACGAGAGTTATTCGGAAAACAATATTGCCTTTGGATAGTAAAGATCCAAAATATGGAAAGTGGTCGTCCAATTGGGAAGGTCCGTTTAAGGTAGAAAGTGTATTGCCCAACGGAGCTTATCATTTGAAAGATTTAGATGGTACAAAACATATAAGATCTATTAATGGTAGATACCTAAAGAAATACTTTCCGTCCGTATGGAAAAGTGAACGACTAGATGTTTGAAATATGAATTCAGGTAAGCCAAAAAATAATTGTTCCATTAAAAATATCAAGCGTTAGAAACACTATAAAATTCAGGACGTCGTCGTCCAATCATATCACATCAACCTTTATACTAGCTTGGAAATACTATTGATCTACCTCATCTAGCTTCTCTAGTACAGACCGCATTTGGCCCCTAAGTTTTGACCATTCAGAATGCTGACGGGTGTTAACAGTGGACAAAGTCTCCATAACTATATTAGGGTCATCCGATGTTACTTCTGAATAGCGTACCATCAAAGCTTTGGTTCGCTCAATCTCTAGAGAGGCGCTACATTTCTTGGCTTCCAGCCTCATCTTGCAATCATAAATCGTATCTTGAAGTTCCTTCATCTCAGATTCTAGACTAATCAACAAAGAATTTTCAATCATTACCTCAGAAGAAAGCTCGTTCAATTTGGACTTGGTTGAATTAATGTAAATATTCAAAGATTCTTTTTCAGGCACAACCCGAATGAAACTTATTTTCTTAGCCCTCGACTCCATATTTTCAGGCAGTAAATGGCTTACTTCCTGATGGATCCCTCTCAAAGTCAATCTGATGGAAGCTGAAAGTTCAAGAGAATGACATTTGAGAGCATCAGCCAGATCTTCACTAAAATGCGTAAGTAATTTTTCGATCGTCAAGACTTGCTCTGGATATATCCTTATCCATGAAGAAGGTATAAGCTAACACGGCCTTCTTGAAGCATTCATGTCCTTAGTAGAAGAAATAGAAGAGCTTGAAGGACGAGTTGCAGAAGAAGAGCACAGAGTAGAACTCGCCTTGACTTGCTCCCAAGATGTAAATAAAGCTTGATTGGATCGCAAGAGGCAGTCAAGATCCCTGTGAGGAAAAATAGTATATGTCAATCCAGCTGTTGTCATTACAAATAGGTGAAAGCAAGGAGAGGAAAAGATGTACTTCATTAGTAGATTTAGGCGAAGAGGGCGCTTCTTTGGATGGACTGGGAAGGACGTCAGCTTGAGATTGGCTTTCAAACGCTGTAAGAGCTTTTCTCTTGTCGGCTGGACGAGGAGGCTCTTCCACCATGAGAATCTTAACAGGGGCTACTAAGAAAGTAAGGGTCAAATATGAAAAATTCGTATACACACAAGCATGGTATTATAAAAGGCACTACCTTCTTGCTCCAGAACTATTGAACCAGCATATTGGGGTTGGGGAATGTAACTCACTATAGCCAAACCTCCGGTACGGGAGGAGATTGAGTTCTTTCACCGCCCGAGTGGGCGACTCCGAACTTTGAGGCTCCTCAATTACGATAACAACTAGAGAATTAGGAATGATTGGATCTTTGTGAAACAATATGAGAAGGGTAGATGCTCTCGATAGAACCAAATGGCGTGTTAGTATGTCAAACATATGCAAGAACACGGGCAAATAAAAATAATCATCGATGATCAGAAACTTAGAACATTCTTTCTGAAAAGAGTGGGATTATCTCTTTCATCTAAGTCATCAGCCTGACGTGGGCTCAGTTCTTTATTGCCAGAAGTTCCTTTTGGACCGGTTTGAAGAGGTGGAATTGATTGAGGTTCAGTTTAGCACCCTTTTTAGAACTAGGCGAGAGGAAGAAGAAGTTCTTCTAGGAGACTCAAGAATGTGAAACATAAAACGAACGTTAGAAACAAAAGACTTGCGCCTAATATTGGGCCAAAATTCATTGAAAAGTGAGCGAGTATTAAATGTGGGATTAAAATGGACGAGAGAAAAACCAATCATTAGAGAATTGTTGCGGCTCTCAATAATTCTCGCATCATCTTGGGTAATAGTATAAAAACGCTCCTTGAGATTGTTTGACTAGTAAGGAGGAATTGGCCAATGCTGGCCAAATCCAAATTGACGGGCAAAGAATTGAGGAGCACAAACTTCAACTCAAGATTCGTGTTGTTCCGGTGATCAAACCATGGAACAACTCTCACCCAACAAAAATTGGGCCCAAATAGATACAGAGGCTTCTACCTCATTAAGAGTTGAATGAGGTTGAATGTACGGAGGGATTTGATGTGTAGAAAAGGAGAAGTAAGAAGGTAAATAGTTCAAAGTATATTAATAAGTAAAAATATCCCTACTAGATTGAGTTGTTGGACTAAGTTGGTTGATCACCATCTTGTAACAACTGACTGGGCGAGTAGCTGATGAAGAAGTACCAAAATAAAGAAAATACGCCCTAAGCCATACACTCGGGCACCAAAGGGGCAAAAGCGAAGATCACAGTTGGTCTTGGAGGGTGGCCATGCCTCTATATAGACCAGCCAGAACGAAAAAAACCAAGATTTAAAAGCTTGCCATGGGCGAGTTCGTTGGAAATAGGTAAATAACCTATGGAGGGCTTAATACTGGGAACACAGATAACGAACTTACACAACCAGTAATGGATGAAGGCCACACGTTCAGCATGATTAGGATCAGCTGTAGTATTATGTTTGGAGTTGCTTATAGGAGCCAAAAAATTGATTCTCTATTGAGGGGGGTGTATGGGTAACAATCATTGCAGGTGAGATAGTGGCACCGACTGGAGGTATATTGGTTAAAGCACTAATGTCCCTAAGAGTGACATACATTGGACCCAGAGGAAAGACGAAAGTGTTGTAGTCAGAAGCCCAAAAGCATAGGGCGATGGAGAATAAAGTGGGGTAAAAAACAGGGATATCAAGAGTAAGCTCCAAAAGGTCAAAAATCTTAGCTCGCTCAAAAAGCTCTCTAATAGGGCCATGACCAACCATACGTCTATGCCAAGCACAGAAACTAGTGTCTGATTTGGGCTAGATGCGTATGCCAGCACTATGAAGTGAAGGTAATGGAAATGGCTTGATAATAGGAAAAGTATAGCGTTGGAAAAATATGAGCGACGGAGAACACCCAACAATGTCAACAATGTTAAACCGGGCCCAAATGGAATTCATGATTTGAGTATTTCTTTGGTAGTAAACAACCGGGGTGACGAAGGTTTGAGAAAGTAAAGTTCGAAAATCTTCAAAACAAAGAGAATTTGTTGATGCCATTATGAGTAAGAGCAAGAGTAATAATGGTTTTCTTAGTGAAAAGGTAAAAGAAATGGAAGAGTGAAGAAGAATGATGAATAGTGGGGTCTTTATAGAAGAGCGATGTGGCAAAGTTATTGCCAAAAAGGGGAACCAGCGTTAGCACCGCCAAACAGAGGATACCAAGGAGTTTTGTACTTTTTGAAATTTCAAAAGACGTGGAAAAAGGTGTAAAGTTTTGAATATGACAAAATTAATTATTAACTTCAATTAAACCATATTAGGAGGTAATTGTTGACACACAAAATATTCTCAAAATAAAGGCTTAAAACAAAGTCCCAAAACAAGAGGCCCAAACATGAAATTTGAGCGAATTGCCAAGATAAGAATCGTTCAAAACGTACAAAGGCATGGACGATAGGGCGAAAACGGAGGCGGGGTTTGGGTGAATGAAGTGATAATCGCATCGCGCAAGTAATAAAACAGTTTTATACGTGGCCCATAATCCAAAGTAATCGTTAGTTAATGAAAAAGACATTATGTGAAGTTATGAAAAGTTATGGCGTCGTGGGATGTTTTTTAGAAGAAGTGTTATGAGATAATGGTCAATCTTGGGCGAGAATTGTGCAAATTGTGATCAATGTATAAATAAGGCGAAGCAATTGAAGAAAGAGAACAAAACAACTATTTCACAAAGAAATATGTGAATTTACGTTTAAGTTTTTTACTTTCTATTTACGGATCTTGTAATTTTGTGTGCTTGTACCCCTTGGAGGCAAGTTGCATAATATAATCTTTCAATTCAAACACTCCTTATTGAGACATTGTCTCAAGATGTCTTGTTCATTACACATCGTCTGAGTAATCTTTTAATTGTTAGCATGAATCAAAAACATGCGAAACACCTACAAATTCATCATAGTTCCCGAGCTTATATTGGTTTACGAGCCAATATATGAAAATTTAACAAAATGAATACATCATAATCCCTTTTTGTCTTCTAACATTACTTCAATAAAGAAAAATCATGCTTCATTCACTTGAAAAAAATAAACAACAAATAAATAAAAAATATAGAACAAATTCATTTGTATAAAATTAAGAACTTCATGAAATATATTAGAGTGTGCTTCGACTACCGAGGCTTCAAATGGCCAAGTATAGTGTCGGTCTTCTTACACGCAGGCACTTGGTTGACTAGTCTGGTGGGCTTTAGTTTTAAAGCCGGATGCACGTAGGACTTGTGTATTTTGGATATAACACTTTTCGCTACATCCGGGTATGGGTTGGATTGGGTCAATTTTGGGTCCAACGACATATTCGGTTTGATAAAAAATCAAACCGAACCAACCTGCCAACGGGTTGAAACCCGACCCAATCCAATTCGACCAATCTTGGGTTAGTCGGTTTGGACTTGGGCACATTTTATGTTGGGGCAATTTGCTTTGGCTTAAATTCATGCTTAGACAATTTTATTTTGTTTTTACCTTAATACACTTTGGGGCCTTTTTGTTGATTTTGTTAGACATATTTTTAAAGTTCGAGCCCAATTCAAATTGGACAAATATCAATTACATTAAAATTAGAAATTTGAAAGGTTTTGGTTCGATTTAATTCATCTTTAATTTTTAAAATATTTTTCAACAAGTGAATTGAGTTGGGTTGGGTTGAGTCAGTTTTTATGAGGTAACTCGTAACCCAACCTAACCCCGAACACAAAATGGATTTTCAAAATCGAACACAATCCAATTTATGGCAAAAATCGACCCAAATCGATTAGGATAGGTTGGGTTGGGTTGACCGGTATAGGTTGGTTTTGCTTGACCCTACTTCGCATAAGTACTACTCGGCTTTACCCTTTAGGTGTTTGAAGCTGTAGATCCATAAATTACGAGTTTTTCTAAAAGTTCAATTTTTTTTCGGATTATGTCTTTTTATTTTTGGGCCAATCATTTCTACTCGACATTATTCGGTGACTTCAGGTTCAATATCCTTACTCTCAATTAAATTAATGAGGACTACATTATTTTTTCATATGTTATCGACAAATATTTCTTTTGAACAAGAAGATACTTTGTACTTTTGAAAAGTTGTGGAACTTTTTCTGCAATTTTTACTTATATTTTGTTTTTTTTAGTTTTCTTTTATTTTTGTCTATTTAAAGATAAGGGCAAATCTGTTATTACTTGTCAATAAGGATGTGATTTGCAATTAATTGAAAGGTTATAGATGTTTGTTGCTATAAAAATTTACTGGGGATAGATTAGTAACAGACTGAAAATGTTGTGGATGAAAATTGCATTTGCTATTAAAAACAATAAAACAATATTCTTCGAGAGTATTGATATGTAGAATCCGTATTTCTTCAAGAGCAACAACACAATTTCTTTATAATATTATCACATAAAAAAATGAGCGATTCTTACAGAGCAAATACACAATATTCTTCTGAAATATTGATAAGTTGTAATAAACAGTATTAAGTAAAACACATCTATTATTGATTAATATAGGCAGTGATATAACCAAATGGAATAAAATATACTTGCTTCTCGTTAACGTGTTAAAGTATTTTCAAGAGACTCTTTAAACACAAGATAAATCTTTAAAATTATGATTCAAGAGACTCTCCAAATTAATTTTTTAAAATAGAGAGACCACTCTCAATATTAAATGCACTTATAGAATTTCAATTTTCAATGCTCGTATGTTGACTAAATTAAATAGTATATACAAAATAAAATAGAGAAAAATTGAAGAAAATCATATAATAATTAGGAAGGAAGCATGCCAAAATAAAACATATGAAAAATAATAAATACTTATTGGGAGAAGTAAAATGAAGTGTTAAAAATAAAGAGGCTATTGTAGTACTTTAAAATTTTACTCTCTAAATTTATAAATGCTCTCCAAAATACAAAAAAAATATTTTTTATAAGTAGAGAATCTCTTAGAGATGTTATAAAATAAAGAGAACAAGATAAGATAAGATAATTTTTATAGAGAATCAGAACCCAAGTGTGTAAATTTACTATAACAATGACCCATATATACAAAGTTTCAATATGAGTTATAATATGAATAGATTACACTATTATAGGGTAAGTTGGACAGTCATATAGACATCTAGATTAGACTAAATAGTCATTCATTATTATCTATTATTTTACATTATGACTAATGTCATCATCATTATAAAATATAATTTTTATTAAACTGATTTTTCTAATATTTTATTAGATTTTTAAGGTCAAACTACCACGTGCTGTATGATTTTGATGGAATCAAATTTAAGGGGATGACTTATTAAGGAAATGATTTCTTGCCCTCAAGGGGCAAGAAATCTTGTTGACTCTTGAGGTGTTGGATTGCCCACTCACGACACCTCAACTTGACCCGAGACAATTGTACAAATTGAAGTTGTAAAAAAAAAAATTCTATTTGAGTGAGTTTATGTGCGCACATTCAAACTCACAAATGAACCGATCTATCAATCTTATATATTTTCCTACTATCTTGAATTCGTGATTCTTTGAAATTATGTGGAAAAATCTTATATCTTTATACCTAAATAAGATTTCCTTTCTTACTATGTATGATTCTTAGAGGAAATAGGAGATTATATGGAATCGAAAATTAATTGGGTTTTTTTTACCACATAATTATAAGATATTTTAGGATTTATTTATTTTTTTTGTTTCTCAAAACATGATCTTTCCTACTTTTTAGAATCATATTTGTAGTAAGTTTTTTATTCCTTGATTGAATCTTACATTTTGAACTGGAATTGGACTTTAGGATAATCACTTATAACATGGACACTAAAAAAAAAATCGATGCTTTCACATTGAATTGCGTTGGCTCTGACTGTCTCAACCCTTTGGTGTTCTTGATTTGCTCATTCGTTCTTTCATTGTTAATATCGAAATAGTGAAGAGCATTCTTAAAACTAATTTTATAGTTTCTTGAAACTTTAATCCGTAAGGTTTAAGGAGTGATTTGAGTTGGGAGATCCAATTTCCCAAAAGCAAACTCTATGAGTTTTATTTTTGAATTTGCCAGACCAACGTTCTGGCATCGACTATGATGAGGTGGGTACGTTGGTCTGGCATCGACTACGATGAGGTGGGTACAAAACATTTCAATGATCATAAGATGCAATATCATACATCCAACCTACCAATATACTAGGTTGGTTAACATGTTTTGTTGCTCCATCCGTCCTCTTTTTTGCTCTCGTCGATTTTTTAAGAACCAAAGAATGTTATACGTGAACGCGCACAATTAAGTACATGTTGGAATCAAAGATCTTGCATAATTTGCTAAAACCTACTTTGACTATGCAATTGAAAAGGTCCCACAATTTCTGAAAACCTGAATAATCAACAGTATATGGCTATTACTGTTTGTATCTTTCAAATTACATTTCTATCCCTGCAAATTTGTTACCATGTTTCCTTCTCTTTTCTTAAGTCTGTGGCTGTGCATTGTGTGCTTCCATTCACTCTTCATCCTCTACCAAAATCAATCCACACGTAAGATTAGCCAGTGCCAGATAACATATTTCTTACAAGCACTCCGCCGATCTGGGCCAAAAAATAGAAGAAAGAGCTTGAACAAGATATAGAGACCCAAAATTTCATTTGAAGATGTATAATCCAAGATGAGAGGTATGTTTTTTCTTTTTGCTTCTATTGCCTTTGCCTTTGTAGTTCTCTTTCTATGAGAAGTTTTATGTTTTTCCTAATGACAAGGTTGCAGTATTTATTTATTTATTGGTTTTTTATATGTCCATTTCCATTATTCATTCTACCAGACCTGTAATGATGAAGATTCCAATCAACATTTGAGGATAGGCAAGTCGATCGTGCCGTCAAACCCCGCCTCGCCGACCAAGAAGAATGTGAAATGGGCCGAGCGGGAATACCAAATATTTCTCACCGCGTGCAAAACTGTGATTGCGGAGGGCACAAACACGGTTGGGAAATGTTGGTGAACTTGTTCAACACCTTGGCTACCAAAAGTTGGAACCGCGCCCATCTTAAGAATCATTGGGACTCAATGAGGTAGGAACTCAAACACCTTCACGAGCTTCTGCGCTGTATAGGCATTGAATACAACCACCGTGACAACGTCATTGCTTCCGACGACGAATGGTGGGAGCAAAAATTAAGGTTCGTTTTAACTCAAATTCGTAAAGGTCTTTATCTCGCTTCATTTTTGGCTTATGTTCCAATTGTAATAGATGCATTGGATTGATATGATGAGTATGGTGGATTTATACTTGTGCATTTGTTCTAATTTCAGATATTTTGCACTTGTGCTTTGCGCTTTGTGACATGGTAACTTTTGATACATTATTTACTGAAGATGTAGCAGCATCTTTATTGTTTAGCAACATTCAATTGTTGGCCATAGCAGTGACAAATCCTATTTAAAACCTATTTTTATGAAGAAGATTATGAAAAACATATTCACCTAAAAACATGTTGACATAAAGTGAGGTGATTTACAATAGTTCGTTAGTATTAAAATGGTGCGGGAAAAGGCGAAGTATGCCAAATTCAGAAACCGTGATGTTCGCGAAAAGTTACCTCCCGTTGTTTGGACCGGCTTTCAACTCAGACAAGTATGCAATGACGCCAACAAAGTTATCGCAACGTAGAATTGATGGGGTTATTAAAAGTGGCAGCGATAGTCCACATAACACATTGCCCATCCACGCAGAGACACGTGACTCAAGTGATGAAGGTCCGATTGAATTGAGTTCATGTTCACAAATGGATATTTTTGGTTGTCACAGTGGTGAGAAGCGGAAAGGTAAAGGTGTCAATCCGAGTTGGCCCGTCTCAGATGAAACCCGGTGATAGCCCACATTAGAAAAAACCCACGCCACGGCGGATTGCGGGCTGGGTCAACCCAGCCCACGAAAATTGAACACGAGTCCGGCCAACCCGTTGGCCCACCCGATTCTGCCCGTATGAATAAAAAATAATTTTTTTTTAAATTATTAAAAAGATTTAGTAACTTATTATAATTAAAAAAAATGTTTACATTTATAGCAAAAAATGTGTTAAATTACTAAATAAAAAATAAATAACAATAACAAATTCACATTTGTTATTTATAACAAAAAATGTTTAAATGAAATTTATATCTTATTTTACATTGAATTATTTCTAACTTTGTTAATTTAAATAAAATACAAACAAATAACAACTAAATACATCACTGTAGTTAAAGCGTATTCCAACTAGGTTGACACGTATACAACTATCAATCATTTACATATTTATAGTTTAACTACATTCCAACTAGGTTGGCACATACCTAACTATAATTCAATTGTTTGAAATTATATATTATTTGCAAATCAATCTTCAGCAACTACTAGATTTTTAAAGTCTTTAGCAATATCGTTAGACATTTTATCTTGTATCCTTCTATCTGCGAATAACCAATCTTTTACGCATATGAGAGCTTCCAAAATATCTTCTTTAAGTCTTGATCTTCTTTTGTCCAATACTCTGTTACATGCACTAAAAGTAGACTCGGATGCTACTAAAACTATTAATAGATCTCGTGCCATTTTTGATAATACTGGGTATGACCTCTCATTTAATTTCCACTATCGTAAAATATCTAAATTTTCTACCTCATCTTCAGGTATTAAACTATAATGATCAAATTGACAATATCTTTCAAATTCGGCATGTGTGGTAATCGTGTATGTAATTGATAAAGTACTAACAACATGTTGTTTTTTCTTAGCTAGCATGGAGAAAAAAGAAGATTTAGAGTTAGAAGTTGTACTAGAGTTTGTAGAAGCGAAATATTTTCATAGTTACCGTATTTAATAAAATAGTAGTTATACATTTTATTGATGAAAATTTTCAATTGTCGATTTGTGATGTTTATGTTAAAAGCTAATGGTCTGTTCTCTTTGCCATTTTCAACCCATATTTCATTTTGTGTTTTTGAAAATAGTGAAAACGTGTTTACTTATCCATTTTTGAAAATGTATTTTTTAAAACATTAAAAAAATTTACAAAGAAAACACAAAACGCCTATTTCACCGTTTTTTGTGTTTTGTGTACAAAACGCGGAGATTGCCAAAACGCGTGTCCTGTTGCGCTCTTTTTTTTTATATTTTATTTTATGCTAGACAAAATAATTATGATTTAACCATTTTCTGTATTTTTTTTACAAAATGCGGTTCATTTCCAAAGTGGCCAGAAGCGCGATTTTGCAAAGAGAATGTCAGTGGTTCAATTCTCCTCTTCTTTCCAAGTTTTTTAATTGTTTTTAAATGTTTTTAATTCCTCAATTAAATTTTTTAATTCTTTTAAATGTTTTTATTGTTTTTAATGGTTTTTAAATGTTTTTAATTTCATAATTAAATATTTTTAATTGTGTTTAAATTGTTTTAATTCCATAATTAAATGTTTTTAGTTCTTTTCAAATGTGTTTAAATATTTTTCATGGTTTTTAAATATTTTTAATTCCATAATTAAATATTTTTATTGTGTTTAAATATTTTTATTGTTTATAATTGTTTTTAAATATTCTTAATTCCATAATTAAATGTTTTTAATTCCATAATTAAATGTTTTTAATTCTTTTTAAATGTTTTTAAATGTTTTTAATTTCATAATTAAATGTTTTTAATTCTTTTTAATTGTTTTTAAATGTTTTTCATTCTATAATTAATGTTTTTAATTTTTAATGTTTTTTAAATATTTTTAATTCCATAATTAAATATTTTTAATTATTTTTAGTTGTGTTTAAATATTTTCCATTGTTTTTAAAAAGTTTTAATTAATAATTATTTTTAATTCCAAGTAAGTCCAAATTTTTTGAGTTTTCTGTTTTCGTAAACAATTTTCGAAAATTCCAAAAAGAACGATTCTCAAAAATCTCAAAACACTAAACACAAAATGAATTCAAAATTCAAAACATAAAACTCAAACGCAAAGAGAACACCACCTAATCTTTCGTGGAAAGTGATTCTAAAGTAGTATAAACTCCAAATAATTTTAGGCGAGGATCCATTACAGTTGCCACTGGAAAATTAGTGGCATGTTTTCATAATATTTTTGAAAATTTTCTTTCATTGACAAAATAATGTAAAAAAAAATGGATTGTTTCTAAATTTTGATAATTGGATAACAATTTCTACCAATTGTAAAAGTACAAGATTACTAGTTAGGCAATACACACTCGAACTAACTTTTGTTGCCTTATAGAAAGGTTTCAAAAATTTCATAACTTTAAATGCATGTTCCCAATATGAATCATCTATATAAAATTGATTCTAATTCGAATTAACGAATGCATTAATAGCATTGGTATAGATAACACACAATTTTAACATAAGAAAAGTTGAGTTCCATCTATTTGGAATATCATCAGCAAATTTTATTCTCAATCCAAAAGTTTTACAAATTTTCGCAAATTCTTGTTGTCTAGAATCTGAAGAAGAAATATAATTAATTCCTTATCTAAATTATATATATGACAAACACACCGCACATGCAAATAAGGGTTTAACTGTTCTAATTAGCAGGTCAATGCAAGCAGTATTCGGACTTGCATTATCAAAAGTAATACCAAATAATTTGTTTAACACACCAAACTCATTAAATATTTGTAATAAAGTTTCACACAAATTTACTCCATTATGTGGATATTCAAGTAAACGAAACGCAATTATTCTTTTGTGCAGTAACCAATTACTATCAATAAAATGTAATGTAACACAAGCATACCCATTGTGATTGCGCCCGGATCAAAGAATCAGACGTGAAACACATAATTTCTTCAATGTTTGTAAGTTCATTATTTAATTTTTCAGCCTTTATATTAAATAATTTCAGACAATCAGAACAACCAGTATTTCTACTTACATTCCTGTAAGAGGGTTGAACATACTTTTGCATGAACAATTCAAAATATACATCTTCTCCAAAAGTGAAGAGAATTTCGCTTGTTGAAATAAATTCTGACATTCTAGCTCTCATCCGTTCCTACGAATAAGTAGAATTAGAAAAAGTGACAGAACCACTTGCATTAGTAAATGAAGTAATTTGAGATTGTCTCGGATCTAAATATCTTGTTTCATTTAGATGTTTGTCTTTGTGTCTCCGTAGCGTGCCGGTGCCTTGACTACTTCTCCACGCATAAGTAATTTTGCAAATATTGTATATTGCTTTACTATTTTTTTCATATATTGTAAACATTTGCCACACTTCTGATGTTTGTTTTTTTCTTTGATTTCTAGATAATCCAACATCTACAACATGATCATCTTCTAAATTTATTGGAGAAGAACTATCATGTAAATTAATATTTTTCAGATGAAAAATCGTAGGAATCCATAGCACAGTAATGCAAAAGGAGTTTCAAAAAATTTGTGTACAAAAAAGGTTTGTAAGCTAAAATGCCAAATTACAGAGAGAGTAGCTGAGAAGGAAAAATGGAGAATGATATAAAAAAATTGCAGGTAGTTTACATTGGCTGCTTAGTTGAAATTTATAGACATTATCAAAATTATAACGTTAGATACATACTATTTATTTGGTTGAAATTTTGAAATTTGAACGTGTGTGTAAGTGTGATTTGACAACACACTTACACACTTTTTAATTAATTTTCTATTTTTTTTATATTTACAGACTAATTTATACCTGCCTGTACGTTATTTTTTGGTATTTACCAGCAAAGACGCCAAGATCGCAAGCAAGTCAGTTAGCTTTGCTTTTTGGTCAAAACAACGTGCTGCTGCTTTGGTCAGCTATCATGTCTTCATGGTAGAGAGCCGTTCAATGGCTCTCTGCCATTTTTTTATTATTATTTTTAATATCGTTTTAAAATTGAAACCGTTGAATTTTCTATCTTTTTTTGATTATCAAAACGCCCCGTTATAGGCTGAATCACCCCGGTCGGCAATTTAGGCTCCTCGGCCCGTGAACCGCTCGCCCGGTTCACAGGCTGCGGTTTCAGGTCGAGGAGGGATCGATGCGGGTTCATCCGCTCGTCTGCGTCTTGACACCTCTACGAAAAAGTTCCACACGTAAATCTAAAGAGAAAGCCAAAAAATAGGAAGTGTGGACTTGTCTTATTCAGTAGAGCATCTTGCAAGTGTAGGCGAGGCATTAGCTGCAAGTAGTCAAATCTGCCATGAAGAGGTCCCGAGCTGTTACTAGTGCATTACAGAACTTGTGGCCACAGGTAAAGTGCCAAAGGGTAGTGCATTGTATAACTTCGCTTTGACATTCCTAGTCAACCGCAAGAATAGGAAAGGGTTTGCAGGAATTTCGAATGTGTCTTGATGCTTTCATTTGTTTCACACATGTTCTTCATGATGAGTATGGCTTACACGATGGCACCGAAGTTTCAATATACGAACAAGTTGGCATGTTTTTATGTATCCTAGCACATGGTAAAGGGTATGGTAGTGCGAGACCATGTTTGGACACTCGTTGGAAATCATAGGTCACTATTTCAAAATAGTGTTACGCACCATGGTGCAATTGGGTGGTCGGCTAATTAAACCAGACCTAAACTACAACCAAAGTCCTCTCCACCATCGGCTAAACCCGGATGGACATCCTATGTTCGGTGTGGTGCAATATGTTTTGATACATTTTTTATTCGTCATTGTTCAAGTTTTCTGTTTATACTATCTTCCATGTGTATCGTATGTACGTAGGACTGTATTGGTACAATTGATGGAACACACGTGAAGGCTGTCCTACCTCAAGAAGAACGACTTAATTGCATTGCCAGAAGGGTATCCCAACACGTAACGTTCTAGGCCGCATGTGATTTCAACCTTTGCTTCACATTCGTACTTCTGGGTAGTACAAGAAACACACACGATAGTCGCATTCTTGCAAGAGCAATATATATTCGGATATAAATTTTCCAAAGCTAGGACCTGGTAAGTATTATTCGCTTGATTCCTAGTTCGCAAACAAGCCGGGTTATCTCGCCTATATAAAGGGTTCGGCATTAGATATCACTTTCAAGAATTCAGGGCGTCTATGGAAGGTCACAGAAGACGGTTCGAAATGCAAAGAAGCTTTTCAACTTTCATCACTCATCTTGTTAAAATGTGATCGAGAGGGCTTTTGGTGTTTTGAAGATGCGATGGAAAGTACTTGACCGTATGCCTAGTTATTCTTCCCTGCACAAACAAATTTGTCGTTGTTGCAACAATGACGGTCCACGACTTTCTTAGGCGCTCATGTCAAATCGACCAGGATTTGATTCAATTGAATGTCATCGTCATTATGATGACATTGGCATGCCGAACGAACATTATCAAATTACAACAAAGATAAGTGCGCCACAAAACCAAAATATGACATAGGATGAAATGCGCGACTACATGGCACAACGGATGCGTTAGTTAAGAAATGACAACTAATACTTACGTGAATGTAATTTCAAAAAAAGTTGTACTTCATTAAGAACGAACTATATAATTTTTGCGATGCCATTCAAATATAAGAATTGGCCGGATTTATGAGCAATATATGTATGCAAATGAGGGTCAACAAATTATGACATTTGTTGAGAAAATTTGATCTTACGCCCATTCAACTTGTTTTAATTAAAAAATGAGACAAACGCCCCTCGTTATATATTTAAAAGGATAAATTGCAGCTAATATCCCTAATCTTTGATTTCATTTACAGTTGTATCCTCATTATTTAATATTTGGCATCCATCACCTCAACCTTTTATATAATTAGCAACCAATGTCCTTATGCAATGGCATAAGGACATTGGTTGCTAATTATATAAAAGGTTGAGGTGATGGATGTCAAAATTTAATACTAAGGATATAAGTGCAAATGAAGTAAAAGGTTGGAGACACTAGCTGCAATTTGCCCATTTAAAAAATCAGGCGCGAACCGCGGCTCAGCCGCACCGAAAGGGTGGACCGGTGTTTGCCACGGGCAACCGCGATAGAAACACTAGTATAATTCCACAATTTGTAATTGTTCGAAGTCGGTGCGCAACAGCCTTTGAAACGGTCAAAATTGAAGACATTTTTGTCAATGTCCATGAACGCCCTAGTCAACAATTACTGCAGAGGAATCGAGATATGGTAGCTTTTTATAAAAATTGTTAATTGTTTGCAATATTTTAGTACTTGTACTTGTTGGTCAAAGAATTTAAGCTCAATTTATTTGATTCCATCCACCCTCATTTTTGCTCTTGTCGATTTTTTAAAAACTGTAGAATGTTATACATGAACGCACAATTAAAAAGAAAAGAACCATTTTTTTGTTATAGATCATATGTCAAATAAATGTATAATTGAATCCATTCGTTTACACACATATTCATCAATAATTATATACATAAAGATGCTCACTCTAAAACCTTAAACTTTGAGAGAGAGAAAAAATTCTACTTTAAGTTAGAGAATAATTCAAATTGAAACTTTAGACCCAACAATAAGAAGAAAAACAATTTTATAGAATGACATGCATATGATGTATTATTCATGTCTTATAAGGAAGACAATAATAAATGAGACATATGATGTATATACTCGAGAAATATTATTTGTGTATGGAGAATTTAGGTAGATGTACAAAAATTGAATGCATAAAAAATGTCTATTTTCAAAAATATTTGCAAAAATATCTATTTTGGGGAGCAAAATATCATTTTTATTATTTTCAATATTTGGTTCAACTAATTTAAAAGGCACAAGTTTCTAGAAAAGTGGCATCTCGTTGGAAAAGTAATGCAATAACTCATAGTATTACACAATGAACAATAGTTAACTTAACCGAATGGACAATGGCTAAATTAACAAAAAACAACAAAAGTAATTATATATTAAGGAAGTTTCATAAATATTAACATCTTAATGTATCTCTAAACAACCATTAACTTAGATATCTTCTACATCAATTGCAATTTAAAAGTTGAAATCATAGTGAAACATCTTCCTATTTGAATGTTAGTTTTTATCATTTTTAAATCTTTTCATGTTTGAGGAAAGTAATAATATCATCAACACCATGAAAAATCTACTTTGCTATATGTTATTCATTAAATTTAAATTGATTCGCAAAAATACATATGAAGAACAAGAGATTTTGAAACAACTAAAAGTGGCATTAGTCGCATGTAACATGACATTACATAAACCATTTGATATTAGAGCTACTTCATTTTCAAGAGTTATGTACAAGGTTGATGAGTTTTTATGAACCTATTTAATGTTTCTAAATGAATGTTTTGCATTAGGTGACATATTGCTAGGATGGTGAAGCGAATTTGACATTGACACTCCAAAGCGTATATTTTAGATGGTTTGAAATGTTAGGATATACAGTTCAAACGTCAAATTGACAATTGACAAGCTGTCGAGACAAGTTATTTACATTTGCACTATGCATGCATTTAAAGCGACACCCATTTTATTTGTGCCGCAAATTGGCCATTTGTTTTTTCTTAAGTTTTAAGTATGAGTGAATGTCTAAGATTCGTTGTATCACATGGGGCGGTTTGTCCACATAGATGACGAATGGAAGTGGCAGAGAAACACAACCACATCAATCATAGTTCCAATTCATATCACTCTTGCGGAATTGAGGTTAGATTGACGGAGAAGTTGCGAAATGATGATACATTTTGCGCAATGCGATTAAAATTCAAAGTGCCAAGTATGAATCTTTGCCGGCTGAAATACGTGAAGACAAGGACTTGAAGTGGTACATTTTCATTCACAAAGAAGCGCACTATGTGCCACTCTCGTTCCAATCGAGACACCAACTTGCATTAGACTTCATCAAATGAGGAGAACGGATTTAGTGGAGCCTTCTTTCGTTACGTGAACGCCGGTATGATAACTTATAAAAACATGAATTTGAGGATATGCACAACTTTTTGAATGGGATTGGTGAGGAATGAGAATTGCCAATCTTATGATGCATGATGTTGAATAGAACTATGAAGATCCATTACGTAGTCCATAGGTCGAGAAATGTAATGGTGGAGAAAATGAAAATAATGGAGGGAATGATGATGAGCAATGTTCAACACATTTGATGAATTCACCAAATGTTGATGGCGTTAGATCAATTGATACATCCGACATAGTTCTAAGTCAACTATTCTTTGGTAAGAAACAATTGTACATGAAATTGTGTATTATTACTCGGACAAACAAATTTGATTCGGGTAAAAAGTCAAACATCAAAACTCTCACGGTGGCATGAGTTGACACTAATTGTATGTGGCTTGTGCGCGCCTCGACAATCAAGGAATTTGAAGTACTTAAGGTTCGAAAGTACGAATCTATGCACACATGTTCTGTCGATTTTCGATGCAACTTATAGAAACATTCCATGAGTTCACTCGCTGCTCAACAAATAATGCAAAGATTGCATGATGCAGACCAACTGTATGCTCCAGCATTGATTATCGATGATGTGGAACATAACTCGGTGTCAGAATTAGTTATAGCAAAGAACATAGGAAAAGTGAAATTGCCTTAATTCTTCCATGTGGTACGCCAGAGGACATTTTTAATATATTTTTAATTATATTGCCACATTCTTCAAGAGAAGAATCTGGGTACCGTGACCTACATCGACATCGATGCTGGTAACTGTATTTTTAATTTTTACTTGCATTTGGTACTAGTATACGTAGATTTTTAACATACTTGAGGCCGGTTATTTGTGTTAGTGGGAGTCATCTGAAGGGGCCATACAAAAGAACTCTACTCTTAGCAATTGGACAAGACACAAACAAGCAAATTTTTCCTATTGGCTGGAGGGTCATGGATGCCGAAACAAATACATCGTGGTTGTGGTTTTTATTGAAATTGAAGGAGCAAATAGGTGGCTCTGAGAACCATGTCTTTGTTTCCAATAGGAAGAAAAGTATTGAAAAATCGATCAAGCGCTTGTTTCTTATCATACATCATGGTTGCTGCATGTGGCATGTCAAAAAGAACTAAATACAACGGCACAATAACTCAAGTGATGTCGTTCTTTTCAAGAGAGCTACCATGGCATCTTGAATTCCGAATTTGAACGCTTAGTGGGATAGATTCGTAGCATCGTCGAGTCGATTGGCTTCGTGTTTGGATAGAGCCGATTTTGCGCTTTGGTCTAGAGCACATTTTGTTAGAGATCGGTACAACATTCGACAAACAAAAATCCATAATCATTGAACTCAACGTTGAGACATGCATCTAACTTACCAATAACTAGTTTTGATAAGCATATTCAGAGCGTAATGCAACAGTGGTTTTATGATTGACGTACAAATATCGCAAAAATGTACTAGTATTTTGACACTGAAGATGGAGGACAAGTTATGCACAACCTTCCAATCTGGGACTAGGCTTCGCACACGAGTTGACTGATAACTTAATGCAAGTCAGTTTAGGAAGCGAGACGTACATAGTTAACTTATTGGACAATACTTGCTCCTATCGTGAATTCCAAATAAATCGCATGCCTTGCGCCCATGCGACTTGTGCCGTATGCTCCAATGAGAAGTTCTTGTACGAATTATGTTCACGATTCTACACAATCGTGTATTGGAGAGGGGCGTACGATGAGGCCATTTACCTAGTTGAGAACGAAATCGACTGGGTTATACCTAATGTGGTCACTCAATTTAGATTTTACCAATAAATGTACATTCTATTCCCGGTGAGACCACCAACACATCGTAAGTGATCTCGAACAGAAACAATGACAAATGTGAACATGAATTGCAGTTCGTGTAGGCGAATTGGACAAACGTGTACCAATCCAACTCTATTGCAATATAGGCGTAAATGAAACTTGTATCGATGGGTGTTTTATTTTTTATTAGTTTTCTCCTGCCAATGTGCTATACAATTATAATGTTTGACTGCAAATCATTAGATTTGTTTTTGTGAATGATGTGTAGGAGTTCATAGAATAGAGCTTGTTTTATGATGTATTGATTGTCAACAAAATTATTTTTCTGATATGTACAATTTGTTTTGTTACAAATCAACTTCATTACTACACGTTCTCAATGGTTCAAATGTTTGTCTCGACAGTGAAGTTGTCTGTAATTTCGATTGTTTGGGGACTTTGTCAAAGTTTGGTTCTTAGATCTTCAAGTTACCTAACCCGTATTCATCGATATTGTTGTGAGACAATGACTTAAGCAAAAATTAGGAAATTCAAATTAGTTTATGATTCTTCTATCCTTTTTCTTTTTTGGTTGCCCTCCACAATCCTTTCACCGGCGTTGTGTTCGGATCTAGATTCAAAGCTCTCATCCAACAATCATCTTCCTATCCCATCCTCGGAAAAACTTTTGCTTTTCTCATTCTCGATCGAGCTTCTACTATTCTCAACCTAGGATGACCTTGCGCTGTTCTCGTCATCCTCTTGTTCAGGACAAGAAGTTTGAGCATCTTCTACATCACATGCAATGGAATCCAACGTGGAACTTCTCTATCCTCTATTGGAACAAATGTGGAAATATATGGATGCTGGTTCTCTTATTCGGTCGACGAATTGTAATAACTACTCTATTTTCTATTGAAACATATTTGGCAATATACTATTGTTGGTTCTCTTGAAAATTTAATTTACATTCGTTCTTGGGGTGCTTGGGAGCTTTCTAATTTAACATCCTTGGAATGTTGTTACCAAGATTTTCTATAAGTTGGCTACTGATTTCAGGTATAACATCGTATGCCTAAAGTTGCACATTAGCAATAACATTTGATAATTACTTAACACTACAAATGTGGAAACACAAACAAAAAATATAAAACTGAATTAATAATTACTTGAATTTCCAAAGGAAATCTATATAGAGTGTACGTCATTTTTTTGGCCTCTGATTTATTAGCCATCTACCCCATATGTATTCGTAAAAAACCAATTATTTAGTAAGAAAGCTAATAAATATGGATTTATTTTTTACGATTAATAATTTATTCTGGACCCTCTGGAAGCCTTCCGCATCTCAAACCAATTATTATTGCATACTGCATCATCCCGACTGGGTTAGATAATCATTCACATTAAACCATATTTCGTTGTGCTTATGGGACCTCACTTGTCAAATTATCATTTGTGAAACAAGTTGAGCATAAAATTGCAGTTCGAGCAATCTCGCCAAGTGTCCTAAGGTAGATCCATCAAAATTAGTTTTTTATTGTGCATCGAACTTGTCAAGCACGGTTTTTAAATATTTCAGGTTGCTCCTTTGCGACAACGAAGTGTGAACCCAGTATTCTTCAGAAATTTCATATCAGAAATCCATCTACACGAATAACATCAACAAATTTTCATGTTAACTGTAGAGAATTCTAGACAGTTCACATAACATGATTTTAACTGTCGAGAATTACAGAGACCATCTGTCGCTGTCGAGATTAACAAACTAAAACTGCCTAAATTGGTACATTAACTGTATCGACAACAACTTTAAATTATATGCATTCTACTTAGTGAACTCGACATTTGTTTAAAAAAACATTAAATTACCCACAAAATAGGCAAAAATAACATCAAATGCACATTCTCCAAACTCAACAGGTTTTACCAAACATTCAATTCATTGGAATGTTCAAAACCACAACCAAACAACTAATAGCATAATTTATTTTTTTCCGACAACCAAACAACCACTTCTTTTTCCTTCTATTGAATTTATTATTGAGTTCATTTCCTTGAATGACTACAGAGTAAGTAATTGGTTCTAGTGTAGTAATCAATTTTGTATTTACTTTGTTGTTGTTTTATAACTAAATTTGACCAACTAATCCCATCTATGTCACTTAAATATAATGCCAAAACACTTGGTTTTGGCATCCACTATTTCTAGTTTCTTCATGAATTGCAATAGATATTTTAGCAAGTTTGTGTTGTATAGTGTTTTTGTTAATATGGTCAACATGATTTGAGTGTAGATGTAAAATATGTTACATAACTAACTCAACAAAATTGCCATATAATCTATCTCTTTTCTATACAACCCACAAAATTTATCTCTTTTATCCAAGTAAATATCATGGCCTACAACAACCCACATAATCTATTTCTTTTCTATAAACACGTACCCAATTATATCCCTATGTCAATCTATATTTCCATTCTAATCATGTACCATATATTCTCTCTCAAATCTATATTTATTTTTATATGCATGAAGAATAAATATACACAAAGCATTTATCATTCACTCTTCAAAACTTCAAAACTTCAAACCTACATACGAAAGTGTAAATTGACAAAAACAAAAAAGATATTATCATTGGTGTTTAATCTATAGCCTTTGTTCTTTCTTAAAAAAATACACACAGCCTGTTTAACAACAGAATTTTTGTACAATTGAATGTAGATGTGAACTCTTTTTTTTAGATGATGAGTTCATTATAGCCACAAATGGGACACATCACTAGTTTACATTGTAAATGCCAAGCACGAAAAGTCTTAAAACTCCTAAATTTAAGAGGTGAAAATGTATTTACTTCAAAACATAGATGGCATTGATATCCATAGCAATACAAATTAATACATATCAAATTTTATAACTATAGAAATACACATACAATACTCACAATATTACAACATCAAATCATCCAAAAAACACAAAAATATTGTTCAAAAATTAGAAAATAAAAATAAAAATCTATGCAACACAAACAAAAATATAATATAACATATATTGACACCAAAACAACATTAAAGGACAAAAAATAAGTCACATTACGTGCTCTACCTTGTTGAAATTTGAATGAAGAAAAGAAGAACATAAAGAGGTGGTTCACGGTGACAGCTTGCGGGTAACCAACAAACAGGCCTGAATTTGTACTGATTAGAGTACTGAATTTCGGTCGGTGAAGAAAACCCTAGAAAAAGATCATAGCATAAGAAAATTTTGGGAAAAAAATAAAAATTTCTGGAATACAGAAATCACAACATAATACGATGTATATTTACACCAAAATATGATTAAACCACCAAAATTTAGTCACATTACCTACTATGACCATGAAATTTTAATAAAGAAATGAGGAGTCCGAAGAAGGAGGAACCAGGAGATGCTTTACGACGATAGCTGCTGCTAAAGCAACGAACAATAACCAAAGAAGACCCCAATCATTGATTTGATTGAAGTAAAGATTAAACAAAGGAAATTCCAATCTCGGTACACAAAGAAAGAGAACATACTATGATAACCAAACAAAACCCCACGCCAGTGCTTTAGTTTACGCAAAAATCGATAAAATCTGAAAGAAGGTGCAAACTTCCGATTACGATAGAGCGGGGATGACAATTTTGAAATACGGTCTGCCAAATATGCATGGGGGGGAGAGAGAATGGCGGGGAAAGAGAGCACATAAAATGAATTGAAAAAAGATAAATACCACAAGTAAAGCATGAAACGGTGCCGTATTGCACCCACTGAACGATGTTGTTTTTCTCAAATACTCTTAACAATTTGTTTGGAATTTCTGAATTAAAATAGGGGCATTTCTGTCCTAAATTTCAAAAAGAGACTTTTGCCAATATTATTAACTTCAGACATTTTTGGAAATTACTTCATGAAAGGAGACACCGTGCAATTTCCTCTTTATATATTAAGAAAGACAAGAATTAATTGTTAGATCATGGCCATATGAGTAAGCAAAAAACTAAAAAACTTGAGTAAATTAAAACGATTAAAAAATTGACCTTGTTAAGAGAAAATGACAAATGAAAGGAGAGACAAGCCAAGACATGAAGAAAAAAGGGACGACATTGCGTATGCATGCAAGTGTTTAAGATGAAATTATTGTAAATAGCCATTTGAGCAAGAACTTGATTAGTTATTTCTTTAGTCCTTTACCATTATGATATTAATTGATGAATAAGAAATTACTAAAAATTGGTAACAATATTATTGATCAAAATATGTTTCTCTACCATTGTACTTTTATATATGTTGTGTTATATATATTATAAGAGAATTTACACAGATGTCCAAAAATTGTGAGTGCACAAAAAATGTCTATTTTCAAAAATATTTGCAAGAATATTCATTTTGGGGTGCAAAAAATCGTTTTTACCCTTTTCAATAATTGATTCAATTCATTTTTAATATCATTACATGAAAGACACAAGTTCCTACAAATGTGGTATTTTCTTGGAGAAGCAATTCAGTCACTAATGGTATTACACAATGGACAATGGCTAACTTAACCCAAAAAAAAATACAAAATTAATTATATTTTTATCATGTTTCTTGAACATTAACACCTTCGTGTATCTCCTAAACAACCATTAACTTGAATTTCTTCTACATGAATTGAAATTTTAAAGTTGAAATATGAGTGGTTTATCTTCCTATTTGAAAGTTAGGTTTTACATTTTTTTTGAATCTTTTCATGTTTGAGGAAAGTAATAATATCATCGAACCATAAGAAACACTACTTTGATATATGTTCTTTAGTAAATTTGAATTGATTTGTAAAAATACAAATGAAGAACAAGAGATTTCGAAGTAACTAAAAGTGGCACTAATAATATGTAATATGGTATTATATAAAACCATTTGACAGTGAAATTATTGTTCTATAGGGCATGCTAAGTGTTGTGGTAGAAATAACCTTCATTAGTACATATTCCCAACAATTCATATGTTTGTCTCGACAATTATGTGCTAGAATTCTTGACATTTTGGTGGAATTTTACCCAACAAATGCATTTCAATATCAGAAGGACGAACACAAAGTAACTTTAAGATCTATACTCCATATGTTTCGTAAGAAGTGTTGAAAAATAGTTAAACATCTTATCGATTAACCTTGATACTAAAAAACATAAGATATTGAAAGACGGTCTATGAAAGATAAGATATTTATTGGCCTAACAACATTGACGTCAGATACTTAAGAGCATCGATAGTCCTGTACGGGCTATCACTTGGCTAGTCGAGTAGAGTTTTCCTCCATCTCTTTGTCAGAGCTTATGATAACAATTGTTGGAGCTAGCTTGTTTGAAACGTTATCTTTTGAATCAGAAGAGTCATTGTATGGAAACAAATAATCCATTACATTTTTACCTAGTGCATGTGGTGGAATACATTAACATCATTCACATCAGGAGAAGACGGCATTGAAATGTCATTCATGTCGGGAATGGAAATTGGTGAGAGAGTCACCCTTCCACTAGGTTGATCGACTTTTTCATCATCGAAATCGAGAATGATAAAAAAACATGGGTGAGGAACCAGACGTGAGACAATGTGGTTGTTGCCATGTGAAATAGTATTTTCTTTGTGGGAATCCATTACAAAAGACTTGGTAGGAAATTAAAAGAATATTGTGCCTTTGTCATGGTAGTGAAACTCCATCCTTTATAGAGGGATTTCTCATATCTGCACTAACAAATCATTAATGTGCAACAATCAAATGGTCAATAAAATTAAATCATGATTGACATGAATTGATTGGGTGTGATGTGTCAACTTCACTAATACTAGAATTTTAGTGAATATGCAGCATATGAACTCAATCTACAAATCCGAACAACTATGAAGTGGTTAATATCCAACATAATGTTCATGTGAATGTAATGGTATAATCATTACACAACTAATAATCTATCATATGGTTTTGTATTGTTCACTACAATATGTCACTTACTTGTCCATACAGCATTGATGTATAAAAATAAAACCATTAAATATTTTGAAGTTTGGTTCTTTGATATTTGAATTAATTAACCAGTATTCAACAAAATTGTTGTGAGACAATGACGTAAACAAAATTAAGCATGTTCAAATCTCACATTAGACTAAAACACAGATGAAATTCTAAATGTACTACTGACAGACTAGTACTTGTTATTTCACACAACAAGAGCCAATAACACATATCATAAATTCATAAACTCCTCAAAATATCGATTCACAATTGTTAACAAACACAAAATGTCCCCGTTCCAGTTTGCAAAATGAGGTGACACAAGCAGTCGCCTCTTGAAACATAGTCCGACCTAAGTTATTAGAACATTTTTCAGTCCAATACAAACATAAAGTACTGAAAAAATACATTCCAAAACAAAAAAAAATTCAAAAATACAATTGTGACCATACAAAGAGAAGTTACTTCTTAGACCTCTAACCTCAGTTGCGTACTCTCTTAGTGTATGAAGTCCTAGTCACAGTTGTTGGAATTTTGATACACAACGGATAAGTTTTGGTAGCTTTCATTGTTGTCTGATCGTCTCTAGATTCCTTTTCAATTGATGGATCATCATCACCAACATCTTTCTCAACTGATGACTGGTCCCCATCTATAGTTTCCATTTACCTAGGGATGGGAAAAAGGCCGAGTAGCCCGTTGTCCCGTCCCTTGAAAGTCCTAGCCGTCATGGGCCCGAGCTTCATCCAAAGACAGGGCTGGGGTGCCCTTGAAATCCATGGGCCGACCCGTGGATTGCTCCGTGGGCATGGTCAATGAGCCGGCCCAGCTCGTGGGCCAATTTATTCCACGGTCTTCAACTGTTTAAATTGGTCCCTCAATTTTTTTTTTCAAACATTTATGTTTTTTCCCTATAAATACTCCTCTAAACTTTTCATAGTCTTCACAAATTCACAATTCTCTCAACCTACAACAATCTGAAAAAATTATATTATCAATATAAGCTTTCTTATTGTGCAATTTATAGTTGAATTTCTATATTTCTACATTTTTAGTTATCTATTACATTCTACATTTCTACTTCTACATTTTTATTAACTACATGGATCAATATCGAGTCTGCCAACAACCAAATTCATAATGATTTTAGTAGGTTAAATGATGTTCCAATTCATGAATTTGGTGATAATTTTGGAGTTGGGAACACTGATCCAAGTATCGATTTAGATGATATCGACGAAGAGTTAGAAACGACCAACACTACAGCGTCGATTACTAAACGAAGAGCCGCAAAACAAAAGATTCGGTGTTGGGATCATTTCAAGTTAGTGCAGACCGATGCAACCATATATGGACAACCAATTTTCAAAGTAATGTGTAAATATTGTAAACAACAGTTTACATGACAAAAAAGTGGTAGAACGAGCAATCTAAATCGACATTTTCCTAAGTGTATGCAAAAGTACGGTGGAGTTTATACCAATCAAGCTCAATTGCATTTCGAATCTCTCGGTAAATCTACTAGTTCTTTTCCAAATCTTAACAACTGGGTGTATTCGCAGGACTCTATACACTGAAAAGGCATGACTCAGTTGGTGGCCAATGGTGAGTACCTACTTAGCATAGTAGAAAGTCCTCACTTTACACGGTTTGTACAAAAGGTATCTTCAACGAAGATATGTGCCCTTTGCTAGAAACACTCTTCGTGCTGATATTATTGCTTCATATAATAAAAGAAAACAAAATATAATAATTGATTTAAATAAATATTATGGTGTTGTATCATTAACTTTGGACTTATGGTCCAATAAAAATCATAATGGATATATTGCGGCTACTTTACATTATATTGATAAACTATGGATTATATATAAAAAAATTATTTCTTTTAAAGTAATTGACTACTCTCATAATGGGATACAAATTTATAATTATTTAATATAAATTATTAGAATTTAATTGTGAATCTAAAATTCACAATTTTAAATTTGACAATGCTACGCCTAAGGACATAGTAATAGATAAATTAGTTTAAGAATTAAATCTTGAATTTTGGTGAAAATTTATTTTATATTAGATGTGTATGTCATATTTTTAATTTAATTGTCCAAGATAGTTTAAAAATATATATGCCCAAAATTAGAAAAAAAAAAATAGGTATGCCTTAAATTATATTATTGCTTCACCTACTCGAAAACAAATATATGATGAAACAGTAATGCTCCTTGGACAGCTACTTCAATCGAAACTTAGACTACTATTGAGAAGATCTCGTAAGAAGTTGCATATTCAATTTATCACATTATTATATTACAAAATGAAAAAATTGAACCTGCGCCAAAACAAAATCAGATAAACCGCATTTCTCTTTGAAACCTAGATTCTCAATTTTCCTACCATCCACCGTCCTTCCACCGTCGTAACAATACCTTGCCAGCAGCATAATCTAACTCGCGTCGGGTAATAAACTCCAGCAGAGCAACTACTTTCTTTTTGATTTCACACAAAATCTACATCGCGATTGGACTAATTTGCAGGTGATTGTACTTCGACAATGTCCACTAGTAAGTCGTTCTTCCATTGATAAAGCTTGTGGACTGTTATTTTGACTTTAGTTTGTGGGTAAAAGAAACAATATTTTCGCTTGTCTAATGGCGAAAAATCTGCAAGTTCAAGTTGCACATTAATGGGAAACAATAAATTTACAAAATTTATAGAAGATATATTTTTTGTTTTTCTCTGTTCAGACTTTAAATTTCAAAACTGAAATTCATTTTTTCCACTATTTGATAACGATTTCAACCTATGTTTTTATAGTATTAAAAATCAATGTAATGCATACTAAATAATTGGCAAATGCTCAACAAGCATGTTGGTTCTCCTAAATATTAATTTAAAATTTGATTATTTTGTATAGGTACGGATTATCAGTGTTGTGATGATGGGAATGAAGTTATTGCAGGTGGTGAAAATTTTGAATTTAATGGGATGGTGCCGAAAGTTGGAATGAAGTTTTTAAGTGATGAAGAGGCTTTTAAAAGCATATTCTTATAAGGTTAGATTTCTAGTAAAAAGAAGAAATTTCAAAAAAGGGTGACGATGGTGAGTTGAAATATGTGATGTTTGCTTGTTGTCGAGAAGGCAAACAAAGTAGTGTTGCAAGCAGTTCGATAAAGTAGAAATTAAGCATCCAATTGGGTTGTAAAGCTAAGATTATAGCTTCTGCATATATGTTAGGAATGTGGCGTATAACCGGAGTTCATGTGGAGCATAACCACGAAATAAGTCCATCAAAACCCAGGCTTTATAGATGTAATCGACAATTGAAGGAACGTGTGAAATGAAAACTTGAAGTGAACAATGTAGCTGGTATTCCTTTACACAAAAGTTACAATTCAGTCGTTGTTGAAGATGGTGGATACGAGAACCTTACATTTGTCGAAAAAAATTGTAGGAATTACATTGATAAAGTAATGAGATTAAGACTTGGGGAGGAGATGAAGCTTCAATACAAGCCTACTTCTCCAATATGTAGGCATAGTGTCCTGGCTTTTACTTCAATGTTGATTTAGACGATGAATTTCAGTTGAAAAATATATTTTGGGCTGATAATAGGTACAAACAAGCATATAAGGAGTTTGGCGATGTCGTGACATTTGATACCACATACCTAACAAACAAGTATGACATGTCGTTTGCTCCTTTCGTTGGTGTCAACAATCATGGACATTCGACACTGCTTGGTTGTAGTTTACTATCCAATGAGGACACTAACACTTTTGTTTGGTAGTTCTGAACATGGCTTGAGTACATGGAGGGACAAGCTCCAATCGGTATAATAACAGACCAAGATAGGGCAATGCAAAATACAATTCAAATTGTTTTTTCTGATACGAAAATAGATGGTGCCTGTGGCACATTCTTAAGAAGTTGCTAGAGAAATTTGGGTACCATTCTCTTAAGAGGTCCCTACTTTTAGCCATGCACAATGTAGTATACGATTCATAAGGTCTGGAGGAGTTTGAATAGGGATGGAATGCAATGATCGATACGTATGCATTGCAAGATAATGCTTGGATGTTATGACTTTATATAGAGAGACGTCGATGGGTCCCATGTTATTTGAGAACAAGTTTTTGGACGGAGATGTCAACAACGAGGTGAAGCGATAGTATGAACGCATTCTTCGACGGGTATGTCAACTCGAAAACTTTGTTGAAGCAATTTGTTGAATACTACGAGTGGGATTTGAAAAGTAAAGTGGAGAAGGATCCAAGTAGATTTTAGGTCCTACTCGGTGATGATCTCTTGCCTAACTAATTACGTATTGGAGAAATAGATACAACAAGTGTACACAATTGAAAAATTCAAGGAAGTTTAGACTGAGCTAATTGGAATGATGTTTTGTGATGTTCTATCTTGGAGAGATGAATATCTTGGAATGAGGTACGTAGTTCGAGAGGATGTTGTGGTCAACGAATCTACAAAGAGGTTGAAATTAAAGTTGTGTATGTGAAAGATGAATGTCAAATAGTTTGCAGCTGTCACTTGTTCGAATTCAGAATGATAATTTACAAACTTGCTTTTTCAATCTTAATTAGAGAAAAGTGAAATTGCTCCCTAATAGGTATATCTTGAGGAGGTGGATGAGATATGCAAAGAGCGTACATGCGAGTCAAGATTATTTACTTTGGATGAGTTAGTATTTCTGAGCAGGTCGATATGATCAGTTGTTCAAAACATTTGGAAAGGTTGCAAATTTGGTTTTCGACGATGATGTTCGCACTTAGGAGTTTATAGAGTTTTTGGAAAATCACATGAACGAAATAGTCATATTGAAACTAGCATGGCTAGTGGTAGTAATCTTCTGTCTAAAAATAGTGTGCATTTGGCCTTCGATTCTAGAGAAGTTGAAATAACACAGATGGGTCCCATTTTAGACCCGACTTGCAAGAAAACAAAGGGCGCCTCTAGGAATATTCGTAAGAAGGGACCATTAGAGAAAACTAATAAGAAGACAACGGTTGGTTAATGTTTTATGGACTCTTTTTTTTACATATATTTTTGTGTTCCATTTTTATGATTTTAATTAATGGAGTTTTGTTTGTCATCAAGTTATTTTGAAGTTAAACAAAGGTAAGAGGCCTTCACAAAACAATGAACAAGAAAGGCATGGAATGATTCAACAATCAACCTTTTCGTACTCACAACTGTTGATGGTAAGTTATCCTTGTGCTCATAGTAATTTTTAGATTCCAATTTCGTTATTAGATTGCTCACTTGAATCAATTTATAGGATCGCAATTTCAACCTTGGGAAGGAGCATTTGGGATGCCCACATACGTCGTGCAACATCAACCCAAAGAGGAGGAAGCTGGAGGGCCAAACGTAGTAGGGTTTAACATAATACAATGAAATTATTCAATGTTCTTGTAATTTTCCATTTGAACTAGTACTTGGAAATTGTATTGACATTTTCTTATTGTGGATTTTGCGTTTTGTCCCGATTCTTCTTCTTCATCTCTCTCTTTTTTTTAGTTTTTATATAATATTAAGTCAATAACCAATTTCATTCTTGCAGATGACCAATTTGCTAAAAACCAGCAGCTTTCTCTTAATTTCATACATGCAGATGACCAATTTGCCAAAAAACCAGCAGCTTTCTCTCAATTCACACAATCTACGCGTTTTCTCCTGATTTTGTATTTTATTTATATTAGTGTTTCTTGAATTCTAAATGTCTCTGTATATGTATGTATTTTTTGGATGTACAGGGTGCAATATAAATAGATCTTCAGGCAACTTCTTGAAGTCATATATATCATAGTTGTGGAATTGAAGTTAAGAAAATGTTGTGGTAGTTAATGACCATTCTATCCAGGACAAAATGCAAGTTTTCATTCATAATGTAACATAGATTTAGTTTTTTTTTTTTTTTTTTTTTTTTTTGCTGAGATCAAATATAGAGTTTGTTGTTTCTTTGTTATCAAGCAAATATAAGGCATTTTAACATACATAATAGGAGAAGCCCTCATCTATTTGGAAGATGAAACATGAAAACCAATCTGTTTAAACAACACAACAAGACATTACGTTCCAAACAATTTCTACGCCTACATAGGATTACACGACATTCACTAACTTCAAGACTTCAACACTATATAAATATTTTAATAATCTATTTTGGGCCTTTGTTTTTGCGAATGGTGATACGTGTCACTAATAGGTCCACGTCTTCTTTGTTTGATATGCGTGCACACGCTCTCAGAATGCAGAAAATCTCATCATCTTCACCTTTATTTGTTCTCGATCGAATGGTGCTAGATTCACCCTCGTCCCACTTGAAGTAATGATACGTCTCCATGCTACAGTTGAAAAATAACTTCTCTCTAGTGGGTTTTTTGTCACCAACTTGCAACCATTGCACGAATCCTCGTCCACATTTTGGGCAGGACTGCTTCCAAGATTTATGCCAGTGCAAAGGATCCCTACAACTATAACATACTCCGTCGTTTGGTCCTCCCATTTTAGTGCTGTCAGGAGATCAATCCTCAATCATATTAGGCAAGACAAGCGATAAAAATTTACATTAAAAAATAAAATCGATACATTATGGAGTTTAGGCATTGAATGGAACACGGCTAAAATACTAAAATAAAAAAGAACATGTTCTAATTCCCAAAATCTATATGTTAAAATTGATACGTTCTTAAAGAATTGACATTCCGACTAATTGCAATAAAATTATAGAATTTAAAGAAGAATTCAAAAACCACATTTATATAGTTCAACCCTTCACCGCCATTTACACAAGAATTCAAAAAACCACATTTCTGCCGTTTATACATGAACTTGGGCAAACAGTTCAACCCTTCACTGCCTTCGTAGATGTAGATTCACATGAATTGAAGATTAATGAATTAGGGGAACATCAATACCAACAAATTGAAGATTACAAAATAAGAGTGGCTTACCGAAGTAGAAATCACAACGTCGGTGGCGAAAGTCCCAATTTTTCAAGTCGATTTGGAGTGGTGGAGGACGAGAACGAAGAAAACTCTAAAAATCCACAAATTTTTACTCTGGCTGGGAGTGGTGGTGGACAGAAACGAATGACACCCTAAATATCTCCAAATTCTCACGCCTGCTGGGAATGGTGGTGGAAGGGAACGATGAGACCCTAAATGTGCCAACTTTGAGTTGTTTCGTAAAGCCATATGTGATATCCAACTGGGAAGCGTGTGTCTCAGAAAAAAAATGTGGAGTTTAGTAAATTTTAGGAAGGCAAAAGGCGTATTTGTTATTTTTCAATAGTGGTCTAAGTTTCAGTTGAAGTTACTGTCCAAGAGCATTACTGTTGATGAATTATGCGTAGAAAATTCCTTTCCAATAAAATCTTTATGTACTGACATATGTAATATGTGGAACTCTACTTATTTAATACTTGAATTATGTGACGATTATGAATATTGTGTAACTGCATATTATAATGGTCGATATTTACACGGTCCAGAATACGATTTGCAACCATATGATTGGCAAATTACATATCATGTGAGAAAATTTTAAAAGTTTTTTTCGACATCACAAACGCATGTGCTGGCGTATACTACCCTACTAGTTCATTAGTTTTAAATCATTCATATTTTATTAAAAATAATTTTAATAGGTATAAGACATTTGCAATTTTTTCTAATATTGTAGTAGCAATAGAAATTGAGTTTAAAAAATATTGGAAAGAACTGCATATGTTGTTCTCGTTAGCATCAATTATGGACTCCAGAGTAAATTTTCAAGGTACAAAATATACTATTTTAGAAAGTTCTAATAACTTAAATTACAGTAATTCAATAACTTATGGTAATTTAGAAAAAACATTATGTGACATGTATGATTTTTATGCAAAAAAAAACCGTTAGTAACGTTAGAAGACCTCCTACACTAATCCCTTCTTTGTCATCAAATAACTCTAATCCTAATGATTATTGGAGTTTCCTTATTCTTAAGGAACTCGACAATCTATTACTTCTTCTTCTTTGTTTTTCCATGCCACAAATGTAGAAACAAATATTAAAGCCGTACCTTTAGAGTTAGCTAGATATTTTGGTCACGACATGCTTCATTTGTTAGATGAAGATGAGAAGAATAATTTTGATATACTTAGGTGGTAGAGACAATTCGAACGTCAATACCCAATTGTTTCTATTATAGCACGCGATCTAGTAAGACCTCTGATATCAACTGTAGCATCGGATGCTACTTTTAGTACAGATGGTAGGATTCTGAATGATATGAGGTCAAGACTAAGACCAGATATATTAGAGAGTTTAATGTGCTTAAAGGATTGAGAGGATGTAGAACTTCGAATTCAAGATAAAGTAAGTCTGATATTGGTCGAAGTGCTGCAAAAGCTGGGTACATAAAATGTAAGTATATTTTGTATAAATTAATTTTATTTTTATTCATTTTAACTTATAAGTGTTGATATTTAAATTTACCAAAAATTTTAACTCCACCTACACTAATAGTAGCTGGTTTAAAATTTCAATTTTATCATAACTTATTTTTTTAACTTTTTAAACAAAAAATAAATAAATAAATTCACGTATGGCCCGCAGACCGACCTTTGGGGCCCGTTGGCTGGTCCGAACCCAACTTTTGTGGACGAGCTGGGGCTCAGCCCATTGCCATGGCTACTTTTACCTTAAAGTCAAGTCACCACTTTCGTCATGCACAACGTTTTTCTCCAACACCAATGTCCTCAGTCAAATTCAAGGCTGTTTCATTGTCGATGTCCATATCATCATGTCTGCCCACCCGGATGTACTTGTGCTCTGCTGTCTGACTCTCTAGTATGTCCAACCATGTGGCTATCATCATTTTTGTAAAATCTCCTTCACCAAACATCAATTGACCACGTTCTCTACTTCCTTGTACCTCGTCTTTGGACGTGCCAATGGTATCAGTCAACAATTTTATCAAATCCATAGGCTATGTGTTTTATGAAGTGCTCGAATTTCACACTTTTGTGCTTCCACAAACTTGGACAACATTTTTTGCATCTTCAAACACTAAGATATGGTGTCACCATCAAACCTGCCACCAATGTAATCTAATTATGATGAAATCTGTCAAACTTTCTATCCACGTGCCACTTCAACCTATTGCATTGTTCGTCCACCCATTTTTCAACCTCAATCAACCTGTTCAATATTGAATCTGTGGCTTTCTCGATTCGACCCTCTAAATGTCTACCCTAGTAACTGAACATAGTGAATATATCTTATCGCATTAGATACATCACAGAAGACATATGAGCAGTGCAGGACGATGATAGGACATCAAAGTTTGGTGAATAGTAGTTTGCTCGTCGGAAACGCACGAGGTCCGCTCCATCACCAACTCGGTTTTGATCATGTTTTGCTTATCTCATCATCGGACAAGCTTGCACTACTCTTGTCCTCCTCTTCTTCCGGATAAAAAATGAGCATCAACTACGTTGCATACAATGGCATCTAACTAAAACACTTCTCTTTCGTCTAACGGGACCAATGTGGCAATGTACAAAATCTTGGTTACCTTCCTTGGTCGGCTGAATTGTAATGTACACGTGAAGCTGCGGATCGAATAAATGTGAAAGAATTTAAGTAAGTGCGCATATAGTAACATCCTCGGGAAGTCTAAAATCAACTATAAGTGTGTGAAGTTACCTCTTTTTGCTTGAAAATTGGAATGTACGTTCGTTATTGAGGTTGTTTGGTAGCTTTCAATTTAACATCATCGAGATGTTGTTACGGAGTTTTTCCACAAATTGGCTACCAATTTCAAGTATAGCCTCGTATGCCAAAGCTGCATATTAGCAATAATATTCGTTAATCACATAACAATATAAATGAAGAAATAAAAAAAAATTGCAAAATGAATAATTACCTAAATCACCATGGAAAATTCATATAGAGTGTACGACATTTTTTTAGCCTCCGTTTGTTAGCCATCTCATATTTCTTACTCTAACTATTTTGCAAGGACCTCAAAAAAGCTTGATAGCTAATTTTACCCCATGGGTATTCGTAAAAATTCACCAAATTAACAATTGACAATGTCGACAATCGATACCCAAATTTTTTCTCTAGCTTGAAACGCTCCATCTATTATCAACGCCAACCCCAACTTATAGATCTCCGCGCGTGAAACATTGCTTTCTAGAATGCACGTTCTAGCTTTGTACTTGTGTCGCATTCACTTTGTTTAAAGATCTTGTCCTTCAACGAAATTTAGAGAGTATATTCTCCAATTTTAGACCCATCCGAAAGTCGTCCGCATCTCAAACTAGTTACTACTACATATTCCATCAACTTAAACAGGGTTAGATGCCCATTCACCTTTAAAGCATCGATGCGCTTGTGGGACATCACATTTCGGACAATCAATTTTGTAACAAGCTGAGCAGAAATTTGTAGTTCCGACAACCTCGCCAAGTGCCCTAACGTAGATCCATCAAAATCAAAATTTTGTTGTACGTTGAACCTGTTGAGCATGATTTTGAGATATGTCAAGTTGCTTCTTTGCGAAACTAAAGCATGTCTTCCTAGAAAATTTCATACCGAAAGTCCATATGCACCAACAACATCAACAAATTTTCATGTCAACAATAAGTTTAAGTAGTACTAAAATTAAATGTAGAGAATTCTAAATCGTTCAAACAATGATTTGAACTGTCGAGATTGGCAAATAAACTGTCAAAATTGGTACTTTAACTATTAGAGAGAAACTTCAAATTACACGCATCTTACTCAATGAATTGGTCTTTGTTTAACAAACAATAAAATACCCACAATATAGACAAAAACATCATCAAATGCACATTCTCCAAACTCAACAATTTTTAGCAAATATTTAATTCAGCAGAACATTCAAAACCACAACCAAACTAACAACATAAATAATTTTTCTCAACATAAATACTATGCTAGATTTGTCATTTGTGTAAAAAAAATAACATACCCACAACATATATATACACCATCATCAAATTATCGAGACCAAATGTCAAGATTGGCAAATAAATTGTTGAAGTTGGTACTTTAATTGTTTAGAGCGAAACTTCAAATTACATGCATATTACTCAATAAATTGGTACTTGTTTTGCAAACAATAAATTACCCACATAATACGCAAAAACATCATCAGATGCACATTCTCCAAACTCAACAATTTTTAGCAAATATTCAATTCAATAAAACATTCAAAACTACAACCAAACAACTAATAACATAATATTTATGCTAGATTTGGCATTTGTGTAACAAAAAATAACATACCCACAACATATGCAACAACATCATCAAATTCCATTTTTCCAATCTCAATTTTTTTAAAGCAAAAACTCAATTCACTACAACATTCATGACCATAATTCAACAACTAATAACATAACTTATTATTCCCATTTCAATCCAATTAGAGGAAACTAGACTATACTCTAACCAAAATCATTCTAGATTATTGCACTGAATAAATGTTCAAAAAGCATATACAATCAAAGTTATTAGTGACCAAACAAATGAGAGCTTAAAATTTCTAATCAAATTATTCGCAATAAAGACATAAAATCCAGAGCAAAAATTCAATCTTAAAATTTGAGTGCAATCAAGCAAAAGTAGCAAACCATTTTTCGAAAAATCCATAGTTCATTAGAGATGGGAGGGGAACATATATACCCTCTATTCGCTGATTGAAAAATCTAATTGAAGTCTAGAAGCTCTTGGAAACACAATTTCACTGGTGTGTCCTCCGCGTGTTCATTCTCTCTGTAGGTTATCCCCGAATTATGTACGAACCTTTGGAAGAGAGATACAAGTTCTACAAGTAGGTTTTGATTTGTTTGGGCACAATGAAGATGACAACATGTAGGTGGGTTTGGAGTATGGGTGCGTGCGATCTGATTTGGTTCGATTCTGAAGAGAATTGAACCGAGAACCATCGAATATCTTGTAAATATACTATTGGTTCCAACTTGAATTATGGAACAAAACTAAAACCAAAACGCTTGATTCGATTCAGTTCAATTTTATAATTAAAATTTTTAAAATTGTTATAATTCTAGCAACTGTTTTTATTCTCATTACTTGAAACAACACAATAATCTAAAAAATTATAATTCTCAAACCTTAATATAGTCACAAAATAACAATATATCAAATTTTGGCAATACAAAATAACAAAAATAGGAATAAAATATTTTATTTTTATGCTAAATTTTTAGAAAAAAAATAAAAAATAATTTGTTTGGTTCAGTTTGTTGGTTTTTAGTCTAGAACCGATAATTGAAACATAAATGATCGGTTCTCGGTTTTAATACCGATTAGTTGATTTAAACTTAAGAAAAACCAAACCAAACCACTTGGTTCGATTCAATTCCGTTTCAGTCCAATTCAGTTGGGTACTTTTAGCCACCCATAGTTTGGAAAGAGAGTTTTGCTTTTCCTGATTTTAAAGTTTCAATTTGTTACATCGAATTTTTCTAATGTTAAATTGTTTTTAATGTTTCACATTCTCCTAGACACATGTCAACTTCTAGTTTTTTTTTTTTTTTTGAAGCACCAAAGACAACCCCAAGATAGTTTTTAGACCTCTACCGGGACAGTTGGTGGGGGTTTGGATGCCCCTACCATTGATTTGTATAAAATGGTAGTACATGAGGAGGGGGATATGAAACGACCTCCAAGCATACAACGAATAAAAAAAAAATCCTCAAACTACAACAAATAAAGAGATACTACTTGGGTGCATAATTACGAAAAGCAAAAGCAAAAAGCAAATGAAAACCAAACTAACAAAAACTAAAGACCTCTAAGCGATGGAAGGCCATATATGTCGGTCTCAGTAGTCCACGCGAACGACGTGGCAAGTCCGAAGATCCATACTCCACGATAATGTCGTTGGTCCCACCCCTCGAAGCTAAAGAGTCACGACACGGTTTCCCTCTCGAAAAATATGGGAAATTGTGTCTCGATCGAATGAAAGAAGATGTCGGATGCGTCTCGAGTATTGATCGAATCACCCACGCCCCCACCACGTGAAATGCAATGAACAATGAGTGTAGAGTCGGCCTCAATCCATAAGTCCACAAGACCCATCCGTCGGGCAAGCTCAATGCCCAGTAAAATGGCTCTCAACTCGCCTCCAAAATAAGTATGTCTCAGTAGCGAGAGAAGGCCACGATACAACGCCCCAGCAGTGATCTCTCGATAACACCCCGCCACTGCAAATCCATCCCCGACGCATCCATCAAGATTGATCTTGGTAGATCCACCCAACGGGCACGCCAATAAACCAAAGTAGAAATTTGGGGTAGGAGAAGTAAGAGTAAAACCAAAATGTGGTTTGGAATTTCAACATTTAAATAAGGGCATTTCCATCCACAATTTTAAAAAAATGGACAATTTTTTCGATGTTTTAAATTTTGGACATTTTTGCAATTGACTTTGTAAAAGGGACACCTGGTGCAATTTCCTCTATATATTATTACAATATATGATATAAACGACCAAAAATGTTTATCCTCAATCAATATTTTTATATATGTTAATATTGATACTATACATTTTTTCTCTTCAATAAAAACTTTTAAATACAAAAAAAAAAAGACGGAATTTTTTGTACACAATAAACTCACTACACCATTGTGGTGGTGGTGGAAGGATGAACTTTTTATTTTTATTTTTCTCTTTCCTCTTTCCTTTTTTGTCATTTTCTTTAGTTTTTTGTATTTTTTTTTTTTTTTTTAACATTTGTTTAAAATTTAAGAGTAAGAATGCAATTTAATAGCATTTGAACATAAATTTTGGACGGATCCTATTAGTGGAGACCATATATGGTAATTGATTAAATGTTGGAGACTATATGCAGGAATAGACTCCGTTTGAAATCAATTAAAATTTTATTAAAAAGTTGAAGTCAAAGTTAACATCAATTTTAACCACACATTTTATTGGCCCACAACTTTTACAACTTTTTAACTACACATTTTATCAACTTTTATCAACTTTTACGAAAAAAATCTAATTTTAATCAAAATTAAACACACTCTAAAATTAAATAAGGACGAAATTGTTACAAAATTAAAAGAATGGAAATCCAAAGTGTAATTCAACCTAAGCTTTAAGAGGTTCCACGTGATTCATCTCTTAAAAAAAAATTAGATAGAAAACCAACTTAGTGATATTCTAGAATTGGCTACGCTTGAGATTATTTTCAGAGTCTCAAATTTTGATTGTCACACAATCGCATCTATTTTAACTATTTGGTAAAATAGATTATAACAATATATGTACCATATATCAGTATATTTTGAAAAATAGTAAAAATGACGGTACATTTTGTTTGTTATTTTCAAGTTGTTTCCAGTTTCAAATTATGTAAAACACTTAAAAATTGTTTGATCTAGTATTTTTAAAAATGTATTTTCGGGGTTATAAAAAAAAAAATTAAACTTATAACATAAAACTCAAAAATGTTTGTTTTCAAAGTTTTGAGTGAAAAAAACACAAAAATACACAAAACAAGTTTAATGAGTCACAATCTAACATATAAATATTCTAGAAGAATATTACATTGTTATAAGAATAAGTAAAATTTATATTACATTAATATTCCGAGTAGAATATTAATTGCTAGGAAGAGCCTAATTTTATAAGATATTTTATTATATAAGAATATTATAATATTGTTTCTAAAAACGAGATCTTTACTTCAGAATAATGATTTGTTGTTGTCCATTAAAAAGCACAACGTTATAATATTTTGATAAAATATTAGCTACTCGAGAAGAGCATAACGTTACAATTTAAATATTCCAAAAGAATGTTAATTTTATGACGTTATAATTTTTATGAAAACATGAGGTTATAATTTTGATATTTCAGAAAAATATTGAGCAGTAGTCGAAATAATATTTTATTGTGCTCCAGAAGAAGCACATGTTTCGAAGAATATCATATCACATAATTAAATTGTGATATAAATAAGTAATTAATCAACTAATGCTTATCCCCGAAGGAAAGTATATAAATCATATTATGTTAAATTGATTAATGCAAATTATATAATAATTGATCGATTGCTTTAGTGAAAACTTTACTTAATCGATAAATTATTTTGTATTGTGTCATTGCTTTTGAAGAACAACAACCTTATATTCAATCAATATTCTTGGAGAATATTGCATTGTAATTCCTAAATAAACACAATATTACATATATTAATATTTTGATATTGCTCCTGAAGAAGCACAAATTTATAGTATATTAATGTTTCCTGAAGAAGCATAATTTAATTAAACGAATATTATACGACTGCTTTTGAAGAAGTATAAATTTGTACATATCAATATTCTAGAAAAAAACATCGTGTTGTTGCTCTTGAAGAAGCACAATTTTACAATTTTAGAATAATAATGTTGTGTAATATTAGAGTGTTGATACTCTTAAAGAAATACTATATTGAACCAGAAGTTCAATGTCTTAAAAATTTTATTAATTGGCATTACCGGTTAGACCATCCCGGATCAATATGATGTGAAATATTAATGAGAATATCTATTGAAAACCAGAAGATTTTTCAATATAATGAATTCTCATGTGATGCTTGTTCTCATTGTATATAAACTAGTAGATCTTCACTAGGTAAAATCGGGACTGAATTCCCTGCATTTCTGAAAATTATTTAAGGTGATTTATGGGGCTCCATCACCTTCCATGTTGACCATCTATATATTATTTGTATCTAATAGATACATCTACTAGATGATTGTATAGTGTTATTATTTGTAACTTGAAGTTTGCGAGATTACTTGTTCAGATTTTATATTATGAGCATAATTTTTAGATTATACAACCAAGACGGTGATGTGTCTTGTCAATACTAGTGAGTAAATCTCAAACTTTTAATAAATATTAATTGAGATGATGTTAAATGGTTTAGCAATATTGTTTTCAAAGCCTCAATTAAATTCTAAACCATTACTATTGAGAACAAAGCGCTTCCCATTTTGTCTAGGAATGTTATTTTATATGTTGAAATACTTATCGCATCATGCCAACATCAAAGTTACTCTCGCTATAGTTGGCTTATGGTCGAGCCTAATATTATTCATCTAATGATTTTTGATAGTGCAATATATGTACAATCGGTCCACCATAGTGCACTGAGATGAGCTTTGAAAAATGTTGAGAATACATGTTTAGTATGGAACATTATAAAATATCTTAAGTTCTAACGGGTGATATTTTATAATATGGTATTTGAATGTTATTTTGATAAAGGCAGTTTTCTCAACATCGGGGAGAGAAATTAAGTAGGCTGGAAAGAATACATGAAAATGCAGTATATTATATTTTCTAGATCCTTGCACAAGACAATATGAACCAGAAGTTCAACAAATAACTCATTTGTAAGTTATACAATTGACAGATACATTTACTGACCAAAGAGATTAAATCAAATCTCATATACCAACTCTATATGCTCCAATTTATATTAACGTCCTTGAAGGACAATCCATTAACATTATATCAGGTAAATTAATGACACGTCTGAAGCGTGGTGATATTTGATTCCAAAATTCTCAAATTAAAAATGGAGCCAATTATAAAGATGGTCCTATTGAGGAGGTGTATACTCTTGGAGAGTATATAGACATAACTAATTATAAAACTCCAGAAGAGGTTCAGCTAGCTGAAATAATAAAACGAAAAGATCTCGTTAAGTTATGTCGTTATGAAAGAAGTGGATTCAAAAATGATTGTTGTTAACAATACTTTTTGTATATAAAGCGCTTCATATTATAAAAGGTAGCGAGGATATTGAAAGAAATCATCAAAGATTAATTGGCTAAATAAAAGGATGCAATCCAAGTAAATTGAAGCCGACTAGAGAAACACAAGTTTACGGACCTATAGTCGAGACACCTAAAAGTGTATATTTATGCGAAAAGGAAATGGAAAAATGAAGTCGTAACATGTAATGCACGACTTTTAAATTCATAAAGACTTATGTAAAGCAATCATAAGTTGATATCTTGTTAGTCATCGATGCATAACATATATATGCATATAATGAATATTGTTATAACCAACTCATCGGCATGACTAATAAAACAATGTATATAAATCACGGAGGATTTAATATGCACAAGCATATAGTTCAACTTTTCGAGAACTCGATCGATCAAAGTACACATATCGAACTAATATTATAATGAGGAGGAGTAAATCGCATTGTACTCTTTTCCTTGGTGAGGTTTTGTCTCATTGGATTTTCCTGGCAAGGTTTTTAATGAGGCAATTTGCATGACGATATTAAAAGAATTATGCACTCTTTTTCCTTTACTATGATTTTTTCCCACATGGTTTTTTCCTAGTAAGGTTTTAATGAGGCATATTCTTTGTATAAATGATATCCAATTAGAAGTGTTATAATTCTTATAGTTATGGATATCTATAGCCTACAAAATATTTACCTTCATCATAATCCTATGGTTATACTCCGTGTATTATAAATTGTATATGAGATCCTTGAAGGAGGAAATAAGTATTTAAATAAAATTCTAAAAAATAAATTTTTATATTTTTTTTTAAAGTATAAAATTTTTAAAAATTAAATTCTAAAAAAAGTAAAAATAGTTCAAGTCCTTATTGGTTATTTAAATAAAAATTCTAAAAAAAATTATTTAAATGAAAACGAATAAAAATTCACAATCGCACACAGTCCACGTCATTAATTTTAATTTTTTATTTCCTATTTTTGCTAAGTCAATTAATTATTTGTTTGTATTTCATTTTTGTGGCGAAAAAAAAAAATTGTAAGATTCGCTAATTTTAAAATGTATATATTACTTAATAATATATTAGCATAAAATTGTTCTACTTTACTGAATAATTATATTTTTTGAATAAAATGTTATAAATTTTTTTTTTCAAAATTTCAAAACAAAGGTGTTTTCCAATTTTCTTTTTTGAGAAATAGCTTTTCAGAATGATAAATCGAATGATTTTCAGCAATATTAAAACATACTCTCAAAATAAAATTTTAGCACAAAACTCAAAATTGAAGACCAAAACGCAAACCAAACACATGCTTCTCAAATTCAACTTTTAATATTTTCAATTACTCATCATTAAAATACCAATTTTAATAATCACAAATAAAATTATTATTTTTCTGTACTAACACTATTGGTATTATATGTCTATTTAGATTTTTTCTACAATATAGACTATGTTTTTATTTTCTAATTTATGAATTTTGAGTTTTAATAAATATAATAATTTTTCTTTTAAAATAACTATGGTGAATATATTGTCATAAATTATATTTAATATTTGTACATTTAATAAAAGTAAGAATTTGACGATACAACTAATGATAATAATACATAAAGAAATCAATATAACCGATGTCCATTTTAATAATTGTATACATACGACGTATTAATTCACTTTTGTTTATTAAATGCCAAAATATTTATTATGAAACATATAGCAATTTTGAAATAAATGTTTAACATGCATTTACTAATTCTTCTCGTAGTATTTTTAAAATATATATTAATATCAAACCAAGTTTTATTTTATTATTATTCGTGAAACCTTCATTTAATTTTTAAACATTATCGATATGTATAGTAAATTAGATTAAACATAACTCAACACGACAACATTTGAAGTGATGTCCTAAACACATCATCTAACTATTTTCCAATTTTTGTTTTGTCAAAATAAAAAAATAAAAAAATAAAAAAAATCCATATTTAGTTCACTCGGATCCCATTCTCCACTGCAGCATGTCTGTGTCCCACAAAACATGGTAAAATCAATAAGTGGCCACTGAACTTTAAAATATATTTCAACGCATCCAACTTTCAACTAAGTTTTTCGTCTATCACCCATTACGCATCGCTTGCAATATATGATTGAATATCCTACATAGCAAATGATCTTCCGAAGTGATTTAGTAACGGTGTTAAATATCTCCTGTCAAAAAAAGTGCACTATTCAAATACGTCTAATTGACATGAATTTGATTAGAGAAAACTAAAAGTATTTTCAATTTTTTATAAAAAGAGTGTGTTTGTATAGTATGATTTTGTTGGTTGGAATAGATTTAATACTGCTATTTGTGCCATGTTGGAAGAATATTTGCAACATAAGATGAAAAAGTTAGTGGAAAGTTTAACGAGTATTGAGATGAGTTGAGATTTGATGTTTCAATTTGATGTCTTTTTGGTTATCTTTTCAATAAAAATTTTACTTATTTAATTAATGATGTGTAAAGTTTTTTATTTAAGGATATCCAAGGCGGAGGATATGGAATTGGAACAGATGTCAACTCGTGCTGAGATATGTTTTAAATTGTAGCAGTTAAGTTGAAAACAGGATAAAAGTTAGCACTGATTGAGCCCCCCACCTCCACACACGCACGCACAAAACACTGTTTCCGACTCTTTCGCCGGTTCGCCGGCCATATTACGTTAACACGTCACCAAAATTCCCCAAATCAAATTAACCTAAATTTATCAAATTGGATCTGCAATCCAATGTTACTATTTTATAGGAATAATTTGTACTATTATTATACTAATTCAGGTGTTAATCAACTACTCTTTCACTTCCCTTTCCGATCTGAAATACATAACCCCTTTTTATTATCTTCACCATACTCTCTATAATTCACCTTCTGGGATCTGTGAGCTTTTGAATTTGTAACGAATAGTGATTTTAAGATTGTTTACTTTTGAAGTTTTATTGGAATCAAATATTTGGGGGAAAATTCGTTGATCTTTTTATTAGCAATTAACATGAGAGAAAGGAAATCGGTCAAATTCAATCTCCAAAAGCAGGAGCACCAGAACGGTCATTTGTCTCCGTTTAAAGTGGCGAAATTATTCGACCCTGATGCTTCTTGGGACAAGGTTTCAGCTTTTTCTAGATTTTTCCTGTATTTTTCTCGTGATTTGTTCTTTTAGGTTCTATTTACTTAGTCTGAGTACAATGTATTAAGATTTTACTTTTGAAGAAAAATTTAATCTTCTTGTTAGTGATTATCTTAATTTCATTTCTCCGCAAATAGTTCTCTTTTGAGATGATTTGGTATGAAGCATGCAATTTCTTATATAAATTAGATTAGATTGATTAATTGCTAGGTTATCATTTAATTGTTAGATTGATGAATATGTTAGTGCTAGGCAGAAAAAGGAAAACCGCACTCTAGGATTTACTTGGATTTGTTCCAATTAGTTGAGCTGGCTTTTATTGATACTTGGATAAATAAAAAAGCAAATGAGCAAAAATAGTCCACTAGCAAGACACAATTATAGGTATACAGTATACTCATTGTTTGATCATTTATCTTGCATGGATCTGGGAATGGGACATAATTATAGGATCTTAAACAATCAGAAAACACGGTGTTGTGGGCTGGGGAAGTGTTCTTTTCAGGTAAGCTAGCAGTGATTCAGTTAATTATTGGGTTTGTTATTCTAAATTTGATTTGGTGAAATGTGGCTTGGAGTTATCTCTGCTGCAGCTCTGAACAATGCTTGAAGCCCATGATAAAAGTTTAATTTCATTACTTCATTGGATACGTAATAGTGAAAGGTGGAAAAGGAGCGGGATGCTATAATTACCATGTAGAGGTTTTATTGAGAGGATTCCCCATGTCATTTTCATTTCATAATTACTGTGACACGGCTCATCTTTAAATATCAGTGCTTACAAGATAATAAATGATGGGAGTATTATGTTTATGTTTGCATCCTATATTGCTTGGACTCTCCCATTTTAGAGGAAGTACCCGTGTCGGACACACACGACAAGGATAAGGGTATGAGATCCTTCTCGGATCCTTTAAATCAAAAGATGATCCTTTATATCGTTTTTGTTATTTTGGTATTGTATTTAAAATCATTTCTAATTTGTATTTCACATTTTTAGACTTGAAATGAAATTTCTAATGAGTATCACAATTTGCCATTTAATTTGTTATAGATTTACAGAACGCATCTAAAATTATGTTTTCATAAATTTCTATAGTAGTTTTAAGTTTATAATGACGTAGCTCAAGTACTCGTGTCTAAATTTTGGATCATTTCCCTATATCCCAGATTTTAGAGAAAAAAAGAGAATCCGACTACTTGATATGTACCCGTATTGGATACCCACATTTGTAACAGCTACGGACTTTTCTCTACAAGCCTTTTATTCAGAGGCTATTTCGTGCTTTGTTAGTTTACGTATTGTTCGCTGGGACGTGAGAGAAATCCACATTGGGGCCCAACCCCATTGAACGTATGAAGCTAACGATGCACAGAATAGCCCCTGAGCGAAAGGCTTGTAAGGGAAAGTCCGTAGTCGTTACGACACCCGAGTCCAAGCAACATAGTTTGCATCTTTCATTTTGTTGGAGCAATTTTTTAAAATTCAGCCTCCTTTTATGATTGATATAAGTGTATTGCTAGCTGTATTGACACCTTTATGTTGTTTATGAGAAAAATTTAAACGTTGAGATTGCTTCATTTCATTAAGTTTCTACTCTAAAAGTATGCCAGATGCTCATGCACTTAACAGGCATATTATCACATGTGAAGGCTGGTATGTGTTTTTTTGGTACAGGATCAATTGGGCGATGTACTACATTGGATTAGACAATCATTGGCCCTTGTATGTGGATTACTATGGGGTGCCATTCCTCTAGTTGGGGGCATCTGGTTTATCCTGTAAGTCCCCACATTTGGTTTGTTCGTTATAGAGTCATAGTTTGCATCAAAGGCTGCTGCACTTCTGATAAAAGACAATCTGCATTTTGAGTTGAGTTCATTCTGCAGTTTGATAGCATGATACGAATGATTTGTTATCCCGGTTATCGTGAAAAGATGGGCAAGTCGCTTAAGTTCATTACTGTGTCAGCATAAACAATTAACGATCAATTAAGTTCTTTGAACTTCAGATTCCATAGCTTCTTGACGAACTTGTTAAAAACTCTCACCCCTATGTTAAATATCGTTTTTAGTGTCCAGTGCTCACATGACCTTCTGGATGTTAATTGAAGGAAAATCCTTTTCCATGTTCAAGGTTTGAGTGACTAGGAAAACCTTTTTGTGCTTGCAACATGAACATTTGTGTTTATGTGGATATAAACATACATTTGTCCAGGTAATGTAGTTTTTCTAGAATAATCATTGTTTCTGGAGCTTTATGTTTTCCAAGAGGCTATTCACGACAAACTTTAGTTTGGTCTCAGTGTAGAGATATCAGTTACTGCATCTTTTAGTTTTGGATGAAAAAGACAGGCTAGTATCTGCTAGCTGAATCCCTGATGCAATGCACGATAAAGGAGGAAATATTGTAGTCTATTGCCACTATTCATGGTATGCTCTATCAAGCTTGGTCTGAAGTGATGCTATATGTCCAAAAAGGGGAGAATCAATGTGTGTTGCGTCAAGCAAAATTCTCCTCCCCTCCGATTGTTGCTTGGTGATGTGGGTTCTCTTATCTGAGTTTGTAAGACAGGGGACCAGCGTGGAAGAGTAGAGACAATATTTTTATATCCCATAGGCTTCTGAAATATAGTAAGACCACCTGGGACCATAAGTTCAACCGTGACTGGACGCTTAGCTGGGCCAGTCCTGTAATTAAATTGTTGTTTATGCTTGTGAGCCCCAGCTGAGTTTCAACTCAGTGGGCCACCCTAAAATGAACGACCTTTTGGGGGTCTTGAACACACATGTCACACACACTAGTGGAGTTAGTTGGACACTGGGGCCACTTCGTGATGTGAGTATAATTGAAAAGCAATACATGAAAACATTGTTTTGATTTTTTGGTTAATAAAGATGACTCTTCAAACATTGCAAGTACATTCTATTATTAAAAAATAAAGCATCTGATGTCTCATCTCCAGTAGTTTCTCCAGTCGAAATTACCAGTTATCTCTTCCCTTTTAACATGATACTAATGCACTTATTTAGGAAGTAGTAGCTTCCCTTCATCATCAGCAGCACCTGGTGTACTTAGTGTGACTTGAAGTAAAAAAATGTTGAGGGAAGCATACCATTTTACTTTTTTGATTGGTCAGGAAGATCCCGTAATTAATGCGTGGTTCTGACATCAATTTTCAGGTTTTTGTTATTATCCTCTGGGATTTTCTATGCTTATTATGCACTCGTACTGAAAATTGACGAAGAAGATTTTGGTGGTCATGGAGCGCTTCTCCAAGAGGGCCTCTTTGCTTCAATATCACTCTTTCTGGTATGTATGCATTTTCCAATTACTCCTTACCTATGTTTACAATAGAGATATTACAAATGCCTTCACAAACTTACTATCCTCTTCTATTTTGCAGCTCACGTGGATTCTAGTATATAGTTTGGGACACTTTTGATTTGCTATATCGACTCGAAGCCTCTTTCTTTTTCGTCTCTTCAGCAGAATGACAACTGATATGTTTAGTTTAGACATTACGAGGCAAAATTTCTGCGCCCTGAAATGTCGAGGATTTTCAAACTTTCTTCTTCTATGAAAGAAAAATAGCATCTAATTGCAATTATCCTGTCTGAATTTGTGGCGCGTCAAGCAAACATGGATATGAATTTATTGGATTGTAGACTAATAAAACCTTATAAATTTTTGTTCAGAATGGTGACGATATTCGTGCTTTCAACATCTTTTTACAGTTGATTCTTGTAAGTGTTTTGTTTAGTAATCTTTATTTCCCCGACTCCTTTTCACAAATGTTTGTATAAGTAAATTTAAATAAGTAAATTTAAGTAAAAACGTAAGTTTTAAAATTTATTTTATTGGTGAAAGTTAGAATATGTAGGTTACTTATTTGAGAGTAATGTAATAGTTACTTGGGAAAAAGTCTATTTTTTACTTAAAAGTAAGAAAAAAAAGTAATTTATTCAAATATGTTCAAGTTTAAAAAGTAAATTAAAATTTACTTTAATCTCTTTAGTTTTCTAGGGATTAGCCAAACATGCTTTTTTTTATTTGTTGGAACTCTTTTTTTTTGTTTTAAAGAGCGTTACAAGTGATGTTGTCTTTCCTTACTCAATGTTGTAGGATCGAGACTTTGTCCATTGTACCAGATTATCTATCGTTGCTCCATGGAGTCGGGTACACGTCTCAACCTCGCATAGTTTATTCTACGCATCTATGACTAATTAACTTTATAGAAATTCTACGAGTTTGTGGCAAAATTTTATCTGTTTGTGTCCGCAAATGGGTAGATGCTAATAAGAATTTTAAGAAAATTTCTAAAAAATCTAACTATAATTGTGTTAATTCAAAATTATTAAGCCAAAATAATACTTACCATGGTATTGCATAAATAACAGATTTGTCCATATTTCGTGAAAAGAACACAAATTCCTGGAAAAAGTAAGATACATTTTAATATATTTAAGACATGATAAGTTTGTTTTATACACTTATTCTAGCTTATAAACTTGATATTTAATTGTGATTTGAGCAGAATTTAATTAATTTCCGTATAAATATTGTCATTGTAGGGAAAAAAAATCCAAAAATGAAGGTAAATACATCAAAAAGAAAGAATTGGAGCTTAAGTGGAGTTGATCGGAAGCATTTGAAGATTAACTTGATGGCACATGAGTGATAAGAACTACTAAGAAAGCCATTGGAGGAATTTCACAAGTTTCGAAAGTGGAATGTAACTTACAAAAAGTTGGAGGACTGATTTGCACACTTCTAAAACTTGAGAAAGACCAAAATCGGAAGACTAACGAGGTTTGGGGACCAATGTTGAAGTGCTTAAAAGTTTTGGGATGAATGTTAAAGAACTTTAGAGAAAAATGACCAAAGTACATAATATTGAAAGTATATGGACTAAACTGTAAAATAACAATAAATGACTGTTTGGACCGCGGTCCAACCGTGGCTAGACCGCAGCAAAAAGCATGCACTTGTTTGCTGTGGTCCAGCGACGGTTAGCTACGGCAAACAGCAATGTCCCAATTGCTACAGCGCGGCCCACGTATATTTATTTTTAGATTTTTTAAAAGTGAAAGAAGTGGTATTTGTGTCCATTTTGAATTAAAACAAGATGAATGGCATAAGACTATATAAAAACCTAATTTAGGTCAGATTAGAGGTTGTTGAATCAAGGAGGCAAGAAAGAGCAAAAGGATAAAAAGAGGAAGCACGGCCATAACTTTGAAGATTGGGACGTGAAAACAACGAATTCTTAGTACAATATATTCAACATTTTCTCATCATTTATTTAAGGGATAATTGAATAGTAGGTCCCAATCTTTCAAAAAAGTTGGAGATATGCCCCTAACCTAAAAAAATAGCACCACACAACCCCAACGTTTTAAGAAATAAGCATCGTAGGTCCCTATTTACAGTTTCCATCAATTTTCTCCATTAAACCTTAGAATTGGACTTCACGCACTTTCTCTCTCCAAATTAAGTGATTGGAATTGGAAGCTTTCATTACGCTCTTATGGTGTGTTCTTTTGGAAGTCGCCAAACATTTTCAGAAGAGTCATGTTGGAGGAGGCTAGATCAGCACTCCCACCAAGCAAACCAGGTAGAATCTTTGCAAGAGTATTGATGGTTTGTTGCAAGAGATTTCTCTTGCCATCAATTGGATTGACTCCCTGGATGTGGAGAGAGAGAGAGAGAGAGAGAGAAACCTTTATGAAGAGTAGCAACATTTTTCTTCAACTTTGTTATAAGATCCAGATTTTCTTCCAACACATCAACATCGATAAGTACAGCACTTGCTAGATTTTTTTTTTTTTTTTTTGGCAAATAGCACATCTAATTAGCATTTTCCAATAGAAAAATAGAAAAACTTTGAAACTTTGACTTGATGGATCCACAAGAGATGTCTTAATAGAAGAAATCCTGGATACAAGGCAATGAAAGGAAAAGAGATGGAAATCTCAAGTGAAAAACTATGATTTGCTTTGTCACTCTTCCTCTTCAGCCTCGTTCTCAGCAATGTTGAAATATCAGAAAAAAGGAGTCTAAGCCATCAAGGTCATATTTATTTTTTGATGAAAATGTGTATACATTTGAGTATGAATTGTGGTTTTTGTTTTAACTTTGTGTAAATTTAAGTCTATTTGAAATGGATTAATTGAAAATAGATGTAAATTGGCCTTATACAGACCCATAGTCTATTAAGATTTGGTCGACCATCTGTTAATAGTATGTTAACCTTAAAAAGCCTTACCGACGAGGGTATTTAAGATGCCTTTGCAACTTAAATTTTATAAATTAGGCTCTTTTCCGATTCATCATGTTTGACTCGGCCTTTTAGCCAGCGCAACCTAGTTTAATAAGTGTAAATTGGCCTTAACAGATGATCTATTTAGATTTGGTCGGTTAAGGTTAGTTAACAGTTGGTTAAGTTCGGTTAATAGATGATCTATTAATGGTCTCTTAACAAGCAACTATTACAAAAGGCTAAAGAGGCAGAACCCATTATAGCAGAATAAACTGCCATTGATTTTGCACTTTCAAGACGTGAAGAAAGACTTGAACTCTTATAAGTGGAAGTACTTCCAGAGCTTGACTAATGATAAAAAAGGTTGGTCTTTTCCTACATAAGCCCATTCCCTAAATGGAATAGACAGAGACAACAAAAGTCGACCGATGGAAGTCGAAACTACCGTACCCCTTTGCTCTCAAGCCTTGCCTTCAGGTGAAGTTTCAGTCAAGCAAGAGGCTAAGAGTGAGGCTCTTTCCCTACTAATATACAGATTCTCCTTATGCTAATTCTATGGTGGTATACGCCATGGCCTGGGAACAACGGTAAACATAATTCCTTGTTGACTTTACGAAAGTAGGCTAGGCTTGCTATAGAACTTTAGGAAAGGACTTTCGAATCGGATGCCCTAGTCGACCCTGATCTTTCAAAATAAAAAAGAAAAAAGAGAACAAAAGGAGAAAACAACTTCGTATTTTGATGGTAACTCTCTAGGAGTCATGTCTAACTTTGAATGTATGTTAACATTCCTTATTGACAAGAGTATTTAAATCTTTGCTTTATAAAAGAGGCCTTTGCAACATAAAATTTATAAATTAGGCTCTTTTTCAATTCATCATGTTTGACTCGGCCTTTTAGTCAACGCAACCCAGTTTAATAGGTGCAAAATGGTCTTAACAGACCTATCTATTAAGATTTGGTCGGTTAACAGACGATCTGTTAATGGTCTGTTAATTAACTATCTATTAACAAGCCTTACCGACAAGAGTATTTAAATCTTTCTTTATAAAAGAGGCATTTGCAATTTAAATTTTATAAGTTACTCTTTTCCGATTCATCATGTTTGACTTAGCCTCTTAGCAAATGAGGCGCAGTTTAATCACCGACCGTGAGGGAGGTTTTCAGCTTCACTCACACAACATATATCGTCTTTCAAAAAAAATCACCCTATCCTCAAATCTCTCATTCTCAATTATTCTCTTCACCATTCTTCAAATTTCCTTTACAATTTTTTTCCTTATCAGTATTCTTCAACGAACAAGCTTCAACAATCAAATTCTACAGCAATAAAGCGGTATACTAGTAGGTGTTAAATGACCAAATCTTAAAAGACTTTGGTCATTTAACTGACTATATGTTAACCGACCATCTGTTAACCGACCTTACCAGTAAGAGTATTTAAGTATTTTTTTATGAAATAGGCATTTTCAACTTAAATTTTATAAGTTAGGCTCTTTTCTGATTCATCATACGCGGCCCAGTTTAATAGGTGTAAACTGGCTTGAATAGACCCATAGTCTGTTAAGATTTGGTCGGTTAAGGTTGGTCAATAGACTATTTGTAAATGGTCTATTAATCGACCATCTATTAACATGCTATCCGACAAAAGTATTTAAGTATTTTCTTTATAAAAGAGACATTTGCAACATCCATATCATGTTGGCAGATGCTCAATGAATAGAGAAATAAAAGACAATGGGAATCATTTAGGTATTGTCAAGTACTTGTAAAATGATATTGGTGGGGAAGATGTATTGTCAGAAGTTGCTAGATTAGCTATTGAGCATCCCACAGTGCTGTAAATCAATTGTTTGTATAGTGTTGGATGGGAATTTTGGCAAATGTTGATGTTGAGAGCAAAGACGAAATTTATCTTGACGTAAGTAGTTCGAGACTTAGGAATGATCTGGCCAAGAAAGAGTTTAATCCAATATGTGTTTGTTTACTGAGGAAAAAAACAGTGTAGATATGCTATAGTGGAATTTAAGAAATATTGGTCTGGATTCCATAACGCGTTGATGTTTGAGAAGAGCTTTGAAGCTGATCATCATTGGAAGATGGAATTTTTGTAGCACCACACTTGGCTGATAATAAATTGTTTGGTTGGGTTACCTTGCAGAGGCGGACCCATTAAGGGTCCAGTGGGGGCAATTGCCCCCACTAAAGTCCATTTTTTTAGATTCGTTTCATAGTTCAATTGCCTTGGTTAGTGGTCTCAATTTTTTTTAATTTCTTTCACAGCCTAACTGCCTAAGTACCCAACCTAATCCCATCTTAAACCCAGCCCAAGTAAAATAAAACCACTAAATCAAACCCGACTTACTCTAAATCAGCATATGCAAATGGCAGAATATGAAATTATTGGGCTGTGAAAGAGAAAGAACGTATTGAAGTTCCAATTCAAATCGTCGACGGCATCTTGAAAATTGGAAGAAGAAGAAGAACATATTGAAGAAGCAAAGTTTTGTAATTTCTAATGCTCACTCCCTTTCTTAATTTTATTATCTAATTTTTTATAGTTATTTTTGCTCTTGAATAAATTATAAATATTATGTGAGTTTTGATGCTAATGAATAAAATATGTTCGTGGTGTTAATTTATGAGACATTTTTTTCACGAATATTGTTTTAAAAATTATTTCCACCCTTTCGCGCTTGAAGGCTTCAGCTTCAGGCTTCAGCTGTAGTTTCCATTAATGTTCTAATTCTAAAATCTAAAGAGCGTGTTTGATGTTTGGTCTCGGGCATAGAAAGTAGAAACATATTATACATGCATACCAGATCATTAATCATTTAATTGCATTAGACTTTAGTCAAATTAACATAATATTATTATTGTATTTTTTCTAGAGACATTACTGATAAATGTTAATTGCCTGAATGGTTGAATCATTTTTGCCAGTTCCAGTTGTTGAGAAAGTATGACAGTTGAGAATATTTGCTTAAATTCTTTAAGTGGTTGATTTTTTATGCAAGCTTTGTTTGATTTGTAGGAAGATATGTTGAGATATTTTAAACGGATATCTCAAATTTCGATTGAAGAAAATGTTGAGATATAAAAATAACGTATTGAGGAAATTTCTATTGAAGAAAATGATGAAGCAAATGAGCGTGTTGAGGATATTACTATAGAAAAAAATGATGAAGCAAAGGGAGCAAGTGTTGATGAAACTGATTTTCAAGAAAATGATGAGGTAAAGAGAGCAAGTATTGATCAAATTGATGTTGCACAACTTCCTACGGATCCCGGATTAAAAACTCCAATAATGTATTATAATGTTAATCTTTGAGATCAAATAAGAAGAGCATACTTGCAAAGAGGTCTGTGTCAACCTCGAAGTCATGTGTTTCCACGTAAAAAATCAAGACGATTCATTCATACATGATTCAATGAATATGGTGATTGGTTGGAATATAGTATAAGTAAAAATGCTTTATTTTGCTTATATTGTTATCTTTTCAGACCAAACAATGGGGAACAATGAGGTGTTGATGCTTTTGTGACAGAAAGATTTCGTGATTTTAAAAAGAACGATAGATTGGGAGTTCATGTCGGAGACGCCGACAGTACACACAATCAAGCTAAAAGCAACTGTGAAGCCTTGATGAATCCATAACAACATATTGAGACTGTATTTTTCAAGCAGTCAAAACAAGCACGTAGTGCATATCTAATTCATTTGAATGCATCAATTGATTGTATTCGACTTATTTTACGGCAAAGACATGCTTTTCGTGGTCATGATGAGTGTGAAGAATTAAACAATCAATGTAAATTTCTTGAACAATTGAAGTTTTTAGCTGATCATAATGACGAGATTAAATTCGCCGTTTCTAAAAATGCTCCAAAAAATCACAAACTAACTTCAACAAAAATTCAGAAGGATATTGTAAGTACTGCAGCTGTTGAAACAATTGATATTATTATCAAAGAAATAGGTGATACGTTCTTTTCAATTCTAGTTGATGAATTTCAAAATATCTCAGTGAATGAACAAATGTCTATTGTTTTGCGTTATGTGAATAATACGAGATATATAGTTGAACGTTTTATTGGGATTGAACACGTTTCTAGTACTACAGCTCTATCACTTAAAGAGGCTATGGATAAATTATTTTCAATATGTGGGTAGAATATATCTATATTGTGAGGCAAAGTGAGTTTAATGGTTATGATGGAGCTTTTATGTTCATTGTTTTGCTCACCAAGTAATATGCAAAAAGTGAGTTTAATGGTCTCAAAGCACTTATTTTGAAAGAGAATCTCACCTGCCTTTTAATGTTCATTGTTTTGTTTACCAACTTCGCTAATGGCTCTTGTAGCAAGATTTGTAGAGGATAAAAAAACATAAGAAAGTCCATCCACTCTTTAATTTGATTTCTAGTGTGGTTAATATTGTGGGAGCTTCTTCTAAGCGTTGTGATATTCTTTGAGAGAAACAAGAAGCCATAATTTTTGAAGCACTCATTAATGGTGAGATTTCAAGTAGACTGGGTCTTAATCAACAAAGTACTATTACACGTTTTGGTGATACACATTGGAGATCACATTATCGTACTTTGATTAGTTTGTTCTCACCTATAATTGATGTCATTGAAATGATTTCTGTTGATGGATTATCACGTGAACAAATATGTGAGGCAGATAATTTATTGGACTTAATGCAATCATTTGAATTTGTGTTTAATCTTCATCTCATGAGAACTATCTTAGGGATTTCAAATGAATTGTCTAAGGCATTACAAAGGAAAGATCAGGATATTATAAATGCCATGAGTTTAGTGACAATATGCAAACAAAGACCCCAAGAGATGAGAGACAATGAGTGGGATTCGTTTTTGGATGAAGTAGTTTCTTTTTGTCAAAAACATAATATTGATGTTCCCGACATGGATATTGTGTTTATCGCCCACATAATCCTGAAGAAATGACAAATTTTCACCTCTTCCGTGTGGATTCATTCTATGCTGTCATTGATATGCAACTTCAAGAGTTGAATGATCGTTTTCTGAGATAAGTATAGAGTTATTTATTTGTTTAACATGTTTATGTTCCGATGATTCATTCTCCGCTTTTGAAAAAGGAAAATTAATTCATATTATCCTGAAGATTTTTCAAAAGTACAACTCATGGCACTTGATTATCAGTTTCGAAACTATATTGTTGATATGCGCTCTACCAAGGAGTTCAAAGAATTGCAGGGACTTAGTGAACTTTCACTGAAATTGGTTGCGACGAAGAAAAATAAAGTGTACCCATTAGTTTACATGCTTGTAACTTTGGAATTAACTCTTTCGGTTGCTACTGCTACAATTGAAAGAGTATTTTTTGCTATGAATATTGTGAAGATTCGACTGCGTAATCGGATTAGAGATCAATGGATGAAAGATGGCTTAATTGTGTATGTTGAAAGAGATGTATTTAATAAAATTGATAATGAGACTATTATACACGTTTTCAGAATATGAGAAGTCGTAAGGAACAATTGTAAAGAAAAAAGTACTATATTTTGAATATTATCGTTATTACCTTATTTGAAATTATTTTTTACGTAATTCTGTGTCGCCCCACTGAACCATAATCCTAGGTCCGTCCCTGTTGCCCCGGGATAAGGATTTTAATTTAGATAGTGTATTTGGTGACTTTTCACTGAAGAATGGAAACTTGATGACTATTGCTGATGTAGAATCAGAAGAAATCCAAAAAAATTGGACAAATCATCACCATTTTAACTAACACCATATATGTTTTGAAGGCGTGTCTCGATGAGATTGAAAGCACATATCCAAAAGACCTTGGCAAAATAGGAAGTAAGAAAGATGAATGCTCTAGTGTTTTGGTAAAGGTATATTATTTTGCTTTATCAAAGAATAATTGTGGCTAAAATTATTGCCCTTAGGTGCATGTTTTTTAACACTGTCCACTATATTCAAATCTTACTTACAAACAAGGACGGAGCCAATGGGGGTCCCATGGGAGACCTGGATCCCCCAACTTTTGGAATTTTTTTTTTAATTTTTTAAATTTTTAATAAGCAATTTAACTTTGACCTAATATCAATTTAATAGATGGCAATTGAATTAATTGACCCAATATCATTTTAATGTAAGACAATTGGACCTATTGGCTTAATAAAATTAATAATACAAAATTACAAATGATCGATCCATTCTTCAAATGATAATATAAATTAATAAAGGCACTTTGCTTGTTAATATATATCGTGTTCAATTGATTTTTTTTTCTTTTTCTTTTGATTTTGAGTGATATTTAATTTTATTTGTGTACTGAATCTTCCTATTTTGGAGCATAATTTTGTAGAAGTAACGTGAATAAGAAGAGTTTGACTAGTTTTAGATCTTGAATATTTTTGTGCAATGACTTATTGTAAACTTTTTAAAGATTATGACTTATAAAAAAATATTAGGATCTCATAAAAATGGGTTCAGTAATTGTGGTTTGAAAAAAAAATTGTGAGAAGAGTTCCCCTCGGCACACCCTTATTTGGGGACCCTCAACTTAAAATGTCTGACTTTGCCACTGCTTACAAACAAACTTGCTATAACTGTATTCTAGTTTTGCTTTAATTATGTGACTACGACATGGGGGTACTACGGAGTTGAAGAAGTGTAGATCGAGTTTTGTCGATGAAGTTGAAGTCTATGGTAGGGGTGGAAATTTTAATGTAATTGCAAGTGAACCAAAGGTTCTAAAAATAAATTAGGAGCAAAGTGTTTGGATGGAATTCACCATAGTTGTCATCTCTAATTTCTCATCTCAAGATTTATTCCTAATGTTGTATTCGATGGTCGAATTCACTTAATTTAACATAATTTATCTCTCTCGAGTTCAAATTAGTCATATCTAATTAAGTCAACTTAGGCAATGGAATAGTCCTTAATTAGATGTATTAAATCACTTAAGAATTCAATTCGAGACACAACAATAATAAAAGTGTATCTCTACCTTTTATCCAATTGCCAGATTTTACTACGTGGTCTAGATCAATAATTTGTTTCTCAGTTCATTACAATCCACAAGATCAATGAAATAATGGTCAGTTATTCCAAGCATTAAGAGAAGAAGTAAAATCAAATACACAATTTATAAGTCAAAACTTGAAACTCGAAATTAAAGAATTAAAACTAGGTTACATCGTTCATCCAAACATTAAATTTTGCTAATCATGATTCGGGAGAAAGAAAGCGTTAAAAGATTTGAATACATAACTGGATTTTGAATGAAAGAGCAAAAGATGTTGAATATCTTGCACCAAGATATCTTGATCTTCACGTTCCTATCTTCTTGAGCTTGATCGTTCTTCGTTTTATTCGTTGTTTTTTTCTCCGTCTTCTCTTGTCTTCTCTAAAGAATTCACCCATTCTTTTGACCTAGGTTAGGTTTTTATATAGTGTTTTACTAATTGTGAAACTCATGTACTTGAAAAGACGAAAAACACCATGACTGGAATTAAAAATAAGCTAAAAATGCCAGACGCCGCAAATATCGCATTGTCATGATCGAATCGTGGTTTGCAAATCGTTGTCACACCGCCAGCAACAAAGTGAGAAAATCACCAAAATTTATCCAATCCCCAAATTGCATCTTTAGTCCTAACCAATTCCAATCGAGAATCGAGAACCAATCGGGTCCCTGGGTCGGTTCTTGGTTCTTGAAGAAGAAATGTCAACGAAAACAATCGGGTTAGTTTTGTTAAGATTGTTGACCTTAAAGTTAAGATTGTTGACCTCCAAATGCATGTTCCTCGTGTTTGTTTAATATTCTCTTTAAATAGAATTATGGTATTATTATTGCGATATGCAACTGACTTACCAACTACTAGAAGTCGGAATTATATACAGATATACTTAGATTTGGAATATTCTCTTCCTTTTGGTAATTACATGGTAAGCATGAGCTTTGAGGGTCTTTTTCAATAATTGGTTATGATCAAACTGAAATTGATGTACTAAACAATTGGAGAGAAAAAACACCACAATTGAAAAGGGGGTCCAACAACAACAACAATAATAAATTAGGCTTTAGTTTTAATCGTTTAGGTTTGAATACTTGATAATTTTTTGATACTTTGTTCGATTCATTGTCACGTCTCCTAGAAAGATCTAAAGTAACACAATCAATAGCAGTCCTAATTCTACGCATTCATCACAACAATAAGGCAATGCTGATTCACAAATCATCGGATACGAGGAATATGTGGAAACACTAATTGAAGGATTAACAATCTCCCCTCCCTCAAAATTTATATTTTACGAACCTATATAGTAGGGATGCAAAAAAAACCCACGACCCATGACCGCCCTTGCGCCCGCCCGCCCTATGTAAGCACCGCCCGCCCGCCCGTTGGACAATAGGGAGGGTTTGGGCAGAAAAATCTGCCCGCCAGGTCGGGGCGGGTCCGGTCCCACCCGACCCGCCCACCCGCCCATGACCCCCCTAGATTTTTTTTTTTTTTTTTTTTTTTTTTTTTTTTTGTAAAATCATAAAATATAAATATATAATAGAAATTATAATTTTCACTACAAATAGACTAAAGAAGAATCGAACCCGGGTTGAAACTTGTAAACTACAAATCTTAACCACTACACCATAACCTCAATTTTATAATTTTTGTTTTGTTTAGTACAAATATATATATATATATAAAATTATTTATTTTTTATTATGTTTTCAGTTAAAAAAAAAAAAAAAAAAAAAAAAATTGTGAGGCGGTTGGCGGGTCGAAGGGCCGAGCCCGCCCACCCGCCCGCCCATGAACTCATGGTCATGAGGAGGTAAAGCCCCAGCATGGACGGGGCGGGCGGGGGGCCGACCCCCCCGGACCCGCCCATTGCCATCCCTACTATATAGTAAGGCTTTGTCTAATTTGTTAGCACATTCTGGCATGTGTGTGGTGGTCCGGCGATGGCGTGGTGGGTTAGGACATAATGAGGAAAAATAAAAAAAGAGTGGAGAGATGGATTCTGTCGGTTGGGTGGAGTTTGTTGAGAGGGACGAGGGAGAATTAGGTTTGTGGCCTAATTTATTGGGTAAGGTGGCCATATCTTATTTGGCAAAATTTAGGTGAGGTGGCTTGCTATTTAGGCAGTGGACAATATAATTGTTGCCCACTATAGACAGGAGATTGAAATTGATACTAATAATACCTTGTAGTCTCTTGCTTTTTTTTTTTTTTTTGTTCTTTTTAAATTTACGACTTTGATACTACCATGGGAAATTTGCAATTTTCGTTTCTGACAGAAAATGACGTATTTACCATCCTCTTTGAATAAACTAAAATAAAGAAAGCAAAAAACAACAAAAAAAAAAAAAGAAAAATTGTGAAAAAGTCTCATAACTTATTAAAAAGTACAAAATATCTTCTTCACCACCCACCACCCACCACCCTACCTCATCCACCACACCACCACCACCACAAGATTAAAAAGTTGTAGATTGGGGATGATGAAAAAAGAATTTGCACAAGTCATTGTTTATGAAAATGTACCAAAGTATTATTCTCATTGCTTTCATCTAGGTCGTGGGGTAGAAAGTTGCATTCTTTTGCATGTTTTGAATGATAGTGGGAAAAAAGTATAGAAAAAATTCTATCGGTGGTGAACTTTGGCGATGCAACGGTGAAAGTGCCCATTTTTGACAAGGCCGGTTTTGAAAAGGAAAAAAATGATGAGTTATCAATTTAGGGTTTTCGCAAAACCCTAATTCCTTTACCAAAAATAAGCAGATGTTTATTCCTAAAAAGATGCAATTTGAAAAGAAAACAAGTGGTGGTTTTGTAGAACATTCCTTGCTGGTTTCTGAATATAACATCGAGTCCGTGGGTAAAGTAGCAAAGTACAAGAATGTTTAAAATATCACCACAAATCAGTGCAATTTTTGCCTTTAAAGAAAAATAACAATTCGGTATTTGATGAGTAAGAATATATTTTACTTTTGGATGGTTGATGGGGGTGAGTATGTGAAGAAGAAGATAATTTTTACTCTTTAAAAAGTTATGAAACTTTCTTTGCACTTTTTTTTGTGTGTGTTTTGTTTTGTTTTGTTTTTTTTGTTTTGTTTTGTTTATTTAACTAAGAAGGTAAATTCATCATTTAATGGCCCAAAATAGAGGAATGGCGTATTTTGCTACATAATTAAAAAGTTGGGGATGAATTACAAAAAAAAAAAAAGTTGAAATTTGCAAAATGTCCACTATATAAAGTTAATAAATAATGCATTTTGTTTGACCTTTTTATCTAAAGCAGAGTCCTCGCTCCGTCTCATTTTGAAAAGCCCTAGAATTCAAGCAGGCTTATTTGCACTTTTGAGGTTCTTCTCTCCCTTCCCTCTCCGTGCATTCGAATTTCGCGAAATGCAATGTGCTTTTATGAGTGTTTCTTGCTTTTTTTGTAGATTTTTGGTCTTTACATTTGGTATTTCTGTCGTTCATTTTCACTCTTTCAAATCGTTAAAATTTGAAGAAAACGGTCAGAAAATGTAATAAACGACTAACAGAGAAATTTTTAATGTTCATATCTGTTTAACAATCGATTGAAGTACAGACTGCTAATTTTTAATTTTTTTTTGTTGTTCTATTTTTTTCCGGAAACATTTTTGATAGCTAAATGCAATGTCCTTTATATGTGAGTTTGTCGCTTTATTTTGTAGGTTCTTGGTCTTTCTATTTGCTATATATTTGTTGTTGTTTCTCACTCTTTCAAAACAATAAAATTTGTAAATTACAGAAAAAATACAAAGGAAACGACTGAGAAAGCATTATTTTTGTTTATATGGGTTTAATAATTAATTTAATTTCGGACTGCTATTTTTGTAATTTTTTCTTCTGATGGCATTTTGATAGTCATGAGTCAAGGTTTTGAGTGTGACCAAGTTTCTCAACGTAATTTTTGTTCTGTATTTTCAAAAATATTGGAGAAATTAGTCTCCTGTAATAGAGTATTTTATTTTTAAATCTTAAACGAAAGAATAAATAATAATCGAGATATGAGCTAGTGATTCAAAAATTATTAATTATGAAGTGTCAACTGGGGAAAAAAAATTAAAAAAAACATCTAACATTTTTCTAACAGGAAATATATTCTTTTTTGAGATGGCACAAGACTGTTCAAAAACACCAAAAGGTTGGAGGAGTTTTTTTTTTCTTCAAAATCTGGAGATGCCCTTATAAATGTGATTATTTATTTGTTATCTGAATTTACAAACTGTTATTCTTTGTATACTGGTTGCATACGATCTTCAACAAGAAACGCCCAAACACTTTTTTATAAATGAAGATTTATTTGTGGTTTCAAATAGTTATTTACCTTGAAGTTCACTGAATGAATTAAAGAAAAAAGAACAGATAGGAGAAATTCTGATAAAGTTATTCTAGGACTTTTCTGGATTAAAGACATTTGTGTTTGACAGAGTTAGATATAGAAATACAGTGGCAAGAATTCCACGAGGCTGCAAATTATATGGTTAATAAAGTTTTTCTTTTCTTTACAAATCGAATTTTCTCAGTTATCCAGACAACGGAAATTTAATCTTTTCTAGATTTCCTCTCTTGTAAAGTTTTACTTTATATTCTCCTATTCACCCTGTAAAAAGAGCTTACACTATACGGATCAAAAGCATAAAAAGAAAATGTTTTCTTCTATTCTTCCCTTTTGTGGACCGAAAAAGAGAATAGAATTGAAATATTAGTTTCTCTTGCTATCTCAAATTCAATTTTTCTAATCCAAATTTCAGATTCTGAGGAAGATGTCTTACTCATCTGAAGATGAAACAGACATAAGTGAATCTGAGTTAGAGGAGTACGTGGATCGATGCTATGAGCAATTGAGGAATGCCCGTAAAAAGGTACAGTATTCAGATGAATTATACAGGTGCCCGTACTGCCCTGGGAAGAAGAAGCTGGTCTATCATTTTAAAGACCTTCTTCAACATGCCTCTGATGTTGGCAGAGTCTCAATGAACAGAGAAATAAAAGACAAGGGGAAGCATTTAGGTCTTGTCAAGTACTTGAAAAAGGATATTGGTGGGGAAGATATATTGTCAGAATTTGCTGGATTAGCTATTGAGCGTCCCACAGATGGTGCTGTAAATGAGTTGTTTGTGTGGCCTTGGATGGGAATTTTGGCAAATGTTGATGTTGAGCGCAGGGACGGGATTTATCTTGATGTAAGTAGTTCAGGGCTTAGGAATGATCTGGCCAAGAAAGGGTTTAATCCAGTACGGGTTCGTTTACTGAGGGAAAAGAAGCGGTGTAGATATGCGATAGTGGAATTTAAGAAAGATTGGTCTGGATTCCATAATGCATTGATGTTTGAGAAGAGCTTTGAAGCTGATCATCATGGGAAGATGGAATTTTACACAGCGCCACATTTGGCTGATATGTATGGTTGGGTTGCCCGGGATGAGGATTTTAATTCAGAGGGTGTATTTGGTGAATTTTTACAGAAGAATGGGGACTTGATGACTGTTGCCGATGTAGAATCACAAGAAATCCGGAAAAATGGACAACTCATCTCCAATTTGACTAACACCATAGATGTTCTGAAGGCACGTCTTGATGAGATTGAAAACACATATCCAAAAGTCCTTGGCAATGTTGGAAGTCAGAATGATGTGCTCTGATGTTTTGGCAAAGGTATATTATGTTGCTTTATCAGATAATAATTGTGGCTCAAATTATTGTCATTAAATGCATGTTTCTTAACACTGTCCAGTATATTCAAGCCTTACTTACAAGCAAACTTGCTATAACTGTATTCTATTTTGCTTTAACTCTGTAACTACGATGTGCAGGATAAAGACTCTGGAGAGTTGAAGAAGCTGAAGATCGAGTTTTGTTGATGAAGTTGAAGTCTATGGTTTGGCATATGAGACCTACGATACTGCAGCATGTGGTTCGGCTGGCTGTACTGTCCATCCTTTTTTCTTTTAGTATTTTCGAGCAAGAAATGTTAACTGAAACAACTGTTAGTTTTGTATATATGTTGACCTCAAAGTTCTGTGCTCCAGATGCAGTGCTCGTGCTTAATATTCTCTTTAAATAGATTTATGGTATTATTATTGCAATATTCAACCTACTTACCAACTGCTAAAAGTAGGAATTATATGCAGATATACTTAGATTTAGAATATATTCTCTTCCTTTTGGTGATTACATGATAGTCATGAGCTTTGAGGGGCTTCTTCAATGGTTGGTTCTGATCAAACTGAAATTGATGTACTGAACGACTGGAGGAGAGAAAAAATAACACAATTGAAAAGGGGGTCCAACAACAACAATAATAAATGAAGCTTTATTTTTGATAATTTAGTCTTTGTTCGGTTAATTGTCATGTCTCCTGGAAAGATCTAAGGTAACACACTCACTTGTGGTGATTTTTTCTTTTTCAAAAATGGATTGAAAAAGGAGACCAGCTATCTTGTTTTGTTATAAATATAGAATTCATCTTTAAAATGAGATTGTAATGGGATGCTTATAGATCCATAAAGTAGGCATTCCACAAGTAATGGCGACTGAGAAATAGTTGGTACAATTGGTCCGTTTTTTCAATATGGTGAATCCACAGAATCACCCTTCTAGCCCTAGGTTGCCTCAGCCATATTTAGGGTTCCTCAAAAAGGGGCCCTATTACTATACTAATATTAGATAAAGAGAGGTACCTAAGGTGGTTATAAACCACCAAAGCAGGTCTTCTCAAAAGGAGTACTTACATGTTGATTAACAATTGCACGCTATCAAAGAATTGACTGCTGTATTTCTCATCATTTGTAATTGCAGTGTGTATATAAACCTAGAAATATTTAGATGCATTCCTTTGGGGCATTAGGTTCATGCTTCATTTGACATTTGAGTGCCATTTCTTTTCTTTATTTTTCCCAGTAGCAAACCAGCAGGTATGCTGAACTCGACTCAACCATCATCACATTGAAACTGATAAACTAACAAATAAATCTGAACAGATTCACTAAGATAACTTACCAAATCATGGGCCATGAATAAACACATTTTTCATACTCTCAGGTGAGAATTTAATCGAATATGTATGTACAACCACCTATTGTAACTAACAAACATTTACTAATTCTTACATTTATCTCATGTATGGTAAGGTAGATTGTACAATACTGGACAATATTAACAAAGCAGTAAAGCTCTATCAGTTCGATCATCCTGTCGAGTATAACTATCTATATGTATCAATACCTAGCCCTGTTGGTTCTCAAGAAAAAATGATCCCACTCATGCTCTTGTGTTGTTCCAAATGTATAATACTTCCAACTGTTTTCTTGATCAAAATCAAAACTAGAATTCCTACCCTCTCTAATCTCTCTCCTTAATTTCTCCACTCTTTCAAGAACTCCTTTTATTGTTAAATCAAATGCATCTTCAACTGTCTTCAATCTAGCCCTTGGATCTGCATAAATCACCTTAGGAATCAGTTTTATTACCTCCTCCCTCATTTCTGATACCTTTTTTCGTGGAATTCGCGATAAAACATGCTCGATTCTTACGTTTTTCTGTTTCACATCGTCTTCTGGAATGAGAAGCGGAGTACGTTGTGTAATCTGTTGGCAGGTTCCATAGATATTGGACATAGGCAGAAGCTGGACTGAAGAAAACCGGAATACAACCGGCCAAGATTGAGTCAAAAGTTGATCGCCTCGTGAATGAATCCCCCGGAGGCTGTAAGCAGAAAATTGAGTTTTGAAACATTTTCATTATATGAACTGGTTTAATGCAATTGTTTCTGCTGTTCTTGCATTCCAGCAATCTGCATTTTCGCCTTGAGGCCGTGCATTGCTCCATGATCTCACTCCGGATTGAATCCTCTATGTTTGGACGCGGTGCACCAGCAAAAGTAAACAGGGTACGCCTTTTCTGTTGTCTCATTTTGTTTTGCCAATGCAAAACTTGATCATCACTTGATGGATGGAAATAAGTTGGATATGGTATCCCAAAATCGTTCTTGTCCCAAGGGCTCGACTCAATTGTTAAAATTGTCATGTTCTGAGATTCAGACAACAACATAAGCTTGTTTCCCCAAGCATTGTCCTCATCAATTACTCTTCTGAAATCCCACGTAATTCTCCCTGCAACCAAGAAATGATCCATTCCCCCCATAGCATTCCACTCGGGTTTTTCCCTAAGCCATTTTACCAAATCAAGAGCATCTGAATCTCTTACAGAAGTGTTGTGAGATTCCCACAGGTGCCGGGCAATATCAAGCCCCGCGTAGTATGGGACGTATATTGCTGTTGCCTGGGTCGAGTCATTTGTTAGGCATTCATACTGTTTCATTCTGTTATGGAATATGACTTCCAGTGAGAATTGATCAGTCACAAACCAGCCCTTGCTTAAGAACATCCTTTGAGGATTTCCAAGGGCAGGGCCGAGCCCCATGTTCACGAAATATTGGCACATATCAGTCCATTTGTTCAATAATTTGCATTGCTTGAGTAAATCATTATTAAATTTACTAGGCAGATCATACACATAAATATATCGACCTGTACACGAGTTCGATTTCCTTCCACTTTCGGCACGATTTTCTTGATCTTTCTCGGCATACTTATCGTCGTCTTGTTGCACTTTTGGTTCCAATTCATTTCGAAGTCCCTCAAAATCTGTAGACGAGATCTTGACATAATTTTCTTCCTTTTCTGCATAAACTGTGATATTTTTCGACGTATCATTGACATGGGAAATTAGGCTAACATTTTGACTATAATCCGAACCTAAATATTTGACAGAATTTGGTTGGTGGTGGGATATTGATGCAAATCTAGGGAGAGAAGACCAATCAATAAGATAAAGCAATAGATACCAGGAAACAAATAAAAGAAAAAATCCCAACCAGATTTTCTTCCGGGATCTTGCAGGGATCGAATGATCCATATTCACTTGTGACGACGGACAATCAGATAATCTTGTTTATTATAGTGTCCAATTCTATTGGATACTGCATATCAAAGTGTAGTGGAGTGTTAATTGTTTGACAGGGCTGTCTAATATGGTACATTCCAAAGTACAAAAAAATGGACAGGATGGTAAGAAGACAATGGACAGATTGTTCAAAGTGCAGAAATTGTTTGAAATGGTAAGATAGTAGAGAGAGAGAGAGAGAGAGAGAAACGGACTATGGATGGTTAATTGAAGAGATACCGTTCATATTCTTCCCCTTGACTTGACTATTATGCAACACGTGCATTACACGTGATTTTTTTAATATCTTTATGTTTGCATAATCCGAAACCTTTGTCTCATGCTTTGTCTTTTCTTTCTTAAATCATTGGTAAGTTAAATCTATTGCATTGAATATCTTGTTCTTTTTATTTTCTTAAGTGAAAAATTGATGTTTATGAATTTCTATTAGCAGAATAAAAAAATTATTTAGTAATTATTTAGGTAATTGATTTATGATAATGAGCAAAATATTAGTTGAATGTTAGTTGAATGTATCGTCCAAATCTCCAAGAAGGATAACATATATAAGATTTTACAGCAATAAAATAACATACAAATATCTTCTGTTATTCATGAAAAATGAGTTACGCTATAAATAATTTAGAGACCCCCATTCTTCGTGTTAAGGGACAAATTCAACATCGATTAAATATTGCAATTATAACTAACATATAAAGGTTTGATCAATTTTTTCTTAACAATGTTGACGTTTTAAGATGGAATTCAAAGTTTTAATATAGTATCATAGTTTATTAAACTCAAACGAGTAATTCGGGCCGTCTAAAGCTCAAATGAGCGTTTGAATTTCGAGATTGACGTGCTCAAACGAGTCATCGTTTTGCGGAGTATGTTAAATGATAAATTTCACATCGATTAAATTTTGAGATTGACGTGCTAAAACCAACATTTAAATGCTTGAGTTACTATTCCTAACAATATTGATATTTTTATATGAAATCTCAAGTTTTAGTATCTCGAATAAAATCAAGTATGCATTGAAATTCTTTACCATAAATTCCACATCGGTTAAATATCAAAATATTGACTCATATATAAGGGATTGAACTACTCATCTAACAATGTTGACTTTTTAATATGGAACCCCAAGTATTAAAATGGTATAAGAGTCCATTAAGCTCCAACGAGCAATTCGATCCGACTAAGACTAAAAAACGAGCCCAAGAATTTCAAGATTGGTGTTCTCAAATGAGTCACCATCTTGCGGGGCCATGTTAAGAGATAAATCTCACATCGATTCTGAAATATTAACCAATATATAAGGAATACAGTACTCCTTTTAACAAGGTTGACATTTTAAGATGAAACTCCAAGTCTTAATACAGAGTATAACAAATAAGTTATAAATCCATGTTTGGAATACGACATGGACAATGCACGAAGCACATTTTAGATGGAAAAAAAATAGAAAAGTGAAAATTGGCAAAAGTAGCTGAAAGCAAGCAGTAGCAGCATATGTTACGATGTTATTTTTTATTTTTATGAAATTTATTTTATTAGTATTTTTTTATAATTGTAGGATTTTATTGGGGAAAAATTTAGGAAAATTTTCTTTGCTTGGTGGTGTTAAACCGTGAAGTCTAATTTGCTTATGTAAGGGTGTTTTCGAGATTTTGTCTTTGTAATTATGTCGTCTTAGTATTTCTTATAACTAGGGAACTTTAATTGGATTGTCTTAGAGTTTCATTATAATTAGAGAATTTTTATTGGGTTGTTATAAATATGACTAATTTCTTGTAAACAATAATCATCATTCATTATAATGAAAATACTGCAACGGCTAAAGATAGGACGTAGTCTTACATTGAGACGAACTTGTATAAATTTCGTGTTCCTTATTTTTACCCTTTATTTATTACTCTAATCCTAACAATTGATATCAGAGAGAGGTTCTAATTGAGAGTGATGGCTGGCGATGGTTGATGATCAACACTTGGAATTACCAAGTTTGATGGTGTGAATTTTTCATTCTAGAAGATGCAAATAGAGGATTATCTTTAGAGTAAAAAGATGCACAAGCCGTTGGATGAGAAACTAGAAATTATGAATGATGATGACCGGAACCTTATTGATAGGCAGGTGTTGGGAGTAATTCAGCTAACATTGTCGAAGAACGTGGCTCATAATGTTGCAAAGGAGAAACCACTACAGAATTGATAACGGTATTATCTGACATGTATGAGAAGCCTTCAGCGTGCAATGAAGTTCATCTGATGAATAAGCTATTCAATTTGAAGATGGTAGAATGTTCTTCGATTGTAGAGCATCTTAATAAATTCAACACAATCGCCTAATCAATTGGACTCTGTGGAGATTATGTTTGAGGATGAGATTCGTGCTCTAATCCTCTTGGCCTCATTACCAAATGGTTGGGAGAGTCTAAGAGCGCCTGTCAACAATTTCATGGGGAATGCGAAATTAAAACTTAATGATGTTCGAGATACAATTCTTGCTGAAGAAGTCCGTATGAAAGATAATGGAGATATCTCGGCATACAATTTTGCCCTAATTATTGAAAATAGGGACAGAGGTTATGAGAAGAATTCTAATAAGGGTAATGGTAGAGGAAAGTCGAAGAATGGCAGGAGCAAGTCCAGAAACAGACGGGGTGTTGAATGTTGGAATTGTGGTAAGTGTGGTCACTTGAAGAGAAATTGTAGAGCACCTAAGAAGAATGAGAAAAAGAACAATAATGCTGCGACTGAAAAGGTAGAAGATGCTTTACTCTTGTTTGTTGATAGTTCTATCGATTCTTGGGTGCTAGATTCTGTAGCTTTCTTTCACACAACTGCACACAGTGAGAACATGGAAAACTATGTTGCTGGAAATTACGGAAATGTATATCTGGTTGATGGAAAACCTTTGGACATCATTGGTATTGGTGATGTCAGATTAAAGATGACAAACGGGTCTTTGTGGAAAATTAACAAAGTGATGCACATACTAAAATTGATGCGAAATCTGATCTTTGTTGGATAGCTTGATGATGAAGGGCATGATGTGAATTTTGGTGGTGGCCATTGGAAAGTAACAAAAGGAGCCATGGTTGTTGCATGAGGAACTCTTTACATGACTACCAATCCCAGAAATTCAGTTGCTGTTGTTGAATCCGCTGCTAATTCTGATCTGTAACATTATAGGCTCGGACACATGAGCAAAAAGAGAATGAAAGTACTTCTGTCTAAAGGGAAGCTGTCGAAGTTAAAATATGTCGAACTCAATCTGTGCGAAGGCTGTATTTTTGGGCAAACCGAAAAGAGTTAGCTTCTCTAAAATCGAAAGGGAGCCAAAAGCTGCAAAATTGGAGTTGATTCATACATATGTATGGGGACCTTCAACTATTACTTCCCTTAGTGGTTCAAATTATTATGTAATATTTATTGATGACTCAAGTAGGAAAGTATGAGTCTATTTCTTGAAAAAGAAATTTGACATCTTTGATGCTTTCAAGAGGTGGAGAGGCGATGGTTGAGAATGAAACAGATTTAAAGGTGAAGTGCTTGCATTCAGATAATGGAGATGAATACATAGATACAAATTTTCAAAGGCACTGTGTTGAAAATGGGATCAAGATGAGAAGTATGACCCTAGGTAAACCTTAATAGAATGGTGTAGCTGAGAGGATGAACATGGCTCTAAATGAGCGTACAAAAAATATGAGATTACATACAGAACTGCCAAAGATGCTCTAGGCAGAGGTTGGCAGCACTGCCACATATTTAATCAACAGAGGTCCTTCAACACTATTGGACTCCAAAATGCTAGAAGAAGTTTGGAGTGGAAAAGAGGTAGACATTTCATTCTTAAAAGTGTTTGGTTATGTTTCTTATATTCACATTAATTATGCTTCTAGAAGTAAACTTGATCCCAAATCTAAAAAATATTTTTTTATTGGCTATGGTGATTCGGAGTTTAGTTATCATTTCTCGGATGAGCATAGTCGCAAGATTATCAAGAGTAAAGACGTAATCTTCAATAAAGTAGATATGTATAAGGACATATTGACAGGAGACTCTAAAAGTACAAATCTTGAAGTTAAGAAATTTGAGGTGATTTCATTGCAAGACCTTCCAGTGATTGAGGTAGAGAAAACTAATAGTAGAAATCGAGAAAATATAGCCCCAGAAAGAAATCAGAGCACCCCTGTGACAGAGCTAATGAGATCTAACAGAACAATTAGACATTCACAAAGATACTCTCATGTATTGCATTATATTCTACTAACTAACAAGGGTGAACCAGAAAGCTATAGTGAAGCTGTGCAAGCTGATGAATCAATCAAGTGAGAGTCAGCCATAAAGGACGAGATTGACTCATTATTGACCAATTAGACATGGCAACTGACAGAGTTACCAAAAGGAAAGAAGGCTTTGCAAAACAAATGGGTTTACCAAAAAAAGAAGAATATGATGGCTACAAGTGATATAAAGTAAGGCTGGTTGTAAAGGAATTTCAACATAAAGAAGGTATTGACTACACTGAAATTTTCTCTCATGTGATGAAATTAACTACAATCAAAACAGTACTTGGACTAGTGGCAGAAAAAAACTTGCACTTAGAGCAGTTGGATGTAAAGATAGTCTTTCTTCATGGTGATTAGGATGAAGAAATTTATATGAAGTAGCTAGAAGGTTATTAAATACAGGGAAATGAAGAAATGGTGTGCAGACTTCAAAAGAGCTCGTATGGCCTTAAACAAGCTTCGAGACAGTGGTATAAAAAGTTTGATGCTTTATGGATATTAATGGCTTCTTGAGGTGTGTCAATGATTTTATATCTTTAATAATATTTCACAAGTGTACGGATCGTAAAAGTAAAAAAGTGGATTATGTGTCTAAGTATCGTACTTACAGAGATTTAGATAGTTCAATTTCAATTATAATAACCTTAACTGAATCCAATAAACTTTAGATGTTTGGATGATTAAGAACTAATTAAACTATAAACTAAGAAGAATTAACTAATTATAATTCAAACAAATAGGAGATTAAAATTGGAAAAGAAAAGAAAAGCGTACTAGAATCCCGAATCCACTTATACTAATTTCCTTTAACTCGAATCGTTGAATTTGATAATATGATTTAATTATGAAGATCAATATTCTTAATTTGTTTAACAATCTCTCTCGAGTAGAATTAAACATATCTCTATATGTGACCCGACTATATCTACAAGAATGCATTAGAATTTTTGAATACTTAAAAATCACGTAAAGTATATCGGTATATCTCTATTCCCTATCGGACTCTACGATAATTGATACCATGTATAATCTATTTTCCATCTCTCGAAGGTAAAACAAGCCACAAGAATCATACAACTATTGTGCACATAATTCTAGATGAAAAGAAATCAATATCAATTATTCAGAATTAAAAACGTGCTTAAATATCAAAATTAGGTTCGAAGAATTAAAGATTCATAATACAAATCTCATCATGATCCTAGCACTAAAATAAATCTAGCCTAACATACTAAGAAGAAGAAAAGAAAAATAAAAATAAAATATGGAAGCCATCACCCGGATATGAAGAAAACTTGAAAAAGAAGAAGTATTGAACTTGATCTTCGTTTTAATCTTGAAAGGATGAATCTTGATCTTCGTTTCTTGATTCGTCTCTTGTTTTTCTCTCTAAAGTAGCTCCTTTTTTTTTGTTATGAGTTAATAATTCATATTTATATTTTCCTAATTGTGTCATAAAAGAGCCCAAAAATTCATTAAAATCGTGTCAAAAAATGTTTCCTAATTGAAGTTGAACTCAAAAAGGAAACAAAAATCCGCGTCTGTCAAAATTACACTGGGCGATTGCCACGTGCAAACCCGAGAGATGGTCCAGGCCAACCGAAAAGCTCTATGCTGCCAACAATACATGCCGGGCTATCGCCCAGCTCAACGTTTTCCTCTGCAGTGGCTATTTTTCAATGACCATAACTTATTGTAGAAACTCCAAATTGTGATCCGTAAAAATTGTTGGAATCGTAATTCAATTATATTTTCAATAATATATTATTTTACCTGTGGATATTTTAATACCAAAAGTTGTACTCGAATGTATCAACATGCTTCGATAGGTAGTTTCTTAATTCGATTCTTTGGCTTTCCGGTGTTTGATCCTTTGCTTCAACTATTATTTTTCACTCCAATACACCATAAACTTATTGATTTTATCTTCTTCCTCATCCTCCAATGTTTGACTTTTGATATTCAATTCAAAAATTCAACTTATTTTCATTTACTCATTGATTTTACCAAATTGTTGCTCTTTTTGTCCATTCTTCTCCAATTGCTTATAAACAGGTCCAAAACTGAAATAGGAAGAATAATATTCTAAATTAAGTATAAAATCAATAATATGAAGGGATAAAAGCTTAGTTTAAAGGCCCGAATAAGTGCACAAAATGTACTTATCAAGGTGCCAGTTGGATCATTGTTGCTATATGAAGAACTTTAGTGACTAATATATTATCTTACTCCTATATGTTGACGACATATTGATTGTAGGAGCTTGCAAAAAAGAAATTGACAAGTTAAAAAAAGAGTTGTCCAAGGAGTTTGTAATGAAGTATTTGGGTGCTATAAAAGAAATCATTGGAATGAGAATTACTAGGAACAAGGACAGTGATGTCTTAAAAATGTCAAATGAAGAATATGTGAAGAATGTGCTGAGCAGAGTCAAGATGGATGAATCTAAACCAGTGAGTACTCATTTGGCTAGTCACTTCAAGCTATCCAATGAACAATCACCTTATATAGAGCAGGAGCGAGCCTACATGGTCAAGGTGTCTTATGCATATGCTATTGGAAGACTTATGTATGCCATGGTGTGTACGAGACCGAACATAGCACATGCAGTGAGAGTTGTGAGTTAATATATGAGTAATCCCAGAAAACAAGATTGGGAGGTAGTAAACTGGATTGTTAGGTACTTGAGAAGTACTACATGATTCAGCTTTGTGTTTCAAAAAATCAGGTTTGGGATTACAGAGCTTTGTAGATATGACATGGCCAGAGACATTGATGGCAAGAAAAGTACTATTGAATATGTATACACATTGGGTGGTACAACAGTTAATTGGGTGTCTAAGTTGCAGAAGATAGTTGCTCTTTCCACTACTGAGGCAGAGTATATTGCCTTGACCGAAGCTAGCAAAGACATGATATGGTTATAGTCTTTCTTGGAAGAATTGGGTCACAAGCACATGAAGAGTTTGTTGCATTGTAACAGTCGAAGTGCTATTCACTTAGCAAAAAAAACATGTCTATCATGTGAGAACAAAGCATATACAGATTCGTTACCACTTTATTAGATCAGTTTTAGAGGATGAAATCTTAGCGCTTGAGAAGATTTAGGACAGTCAAAATCCACTGATATGTTAACAAAGACTATTACAATTGAGAAACTAAAGTTGTGTGCAACTTCAGTTGGTCTTCTTCATTGAAGATTAGATGAGGTGTATAGGCCATTACAGAGGTTGATGATGGATTAGTCTCCAAGTGGGAGATTGTGAAGCTGTGGAGCCTAATTTGCTTATGTAATGGTGTTTTTGAGATTTTGTCTTTATAATTAGGTTGTCCTAGTATTTCATTATAACTAGGAAACTTTAACTGAGTTGTCCTAGTATTTCATTATAACTAGAGAACCTTAATTGGAGTGTCTTAGAGTTTCATTATAATTAGAGAACCTTCATTGGGTTGTCTTAGAGTTTCATTATAATTAGGAAATTTTTATTGGGTTGTTATATATATAACTAATCTCTTGTAAACAATAATCATTATTCATTATAGTGAAAATACTGTAGCGGCTGAAGACAAGACGTAGTCTCACATTGAGACGAGCCTGTATAAATCTCTGTGTTCTTTATTTTTCGTCCTTTATTTATTGTTCAATTCCTAACATGTGTGATATAAAAAGTGTGTACTACTCATAGTTCAATGAAAAACGTCTAAATTGACTTATGAATACTCTAGTTTATCCTTTTGAATGAATGTTAACCATATTTTTCGGCAGAGAAGTCATCCAACACGGAGGTGGGACACTATTACGTGACCAATGTTTCATGTGGTGGTAGGTTTACGTAGTTCAAGACATGTACGTAAATTAGCTTTCTTGAGAACCTATCAACTCACTTCGTAAACTCTAGTCTCTTTACGATAAAGAATATCCATCTTGTTCGCACCACAAAATGTACTTTCTGGGCCAAACTATTATTTTCTCCCACTTGCAATTTTGTAGATCAAGACATGTTAGTGGAGCTTAGCGATTTTCGAGGTAATGTTTCCATTGGTAAAATAAAAAAGGGTAAATTACGCTCAAAATCCTCATTCTTTTAGCTTTATAATAAAATTATCTTCATTCAATTTTATTCACATATATTGTCCACATCCTTTTATTAATTTGTACAAATAATCTCCAAATAGTTTTTTTTAAACTATTTTGCCCTTAGTTTAAATAAATTAAATTAGCAAAAAATAGAAAACTTAATGAAAAAATTACAGTTGGGGTATCTAAATGTTTCAAAAGTACAAAATGGTCTATTGACATTCTATTATTTAAAACAATTAAAAAAAAACCAAAATAAAACTTAATCTTCTTCCCTAACCTCACCCATGTGACCAAATTGGGAGAATTTCTCCCCTATATTTCGAACCCAAACTCGTCGGAGACCCTTCTTCTTAAGGGTTACTACTGTCAGATCAGAAATAGTTTCTACCAGATGGCTATTGTCTTCAAGTTAGTAACTAAAGAGTTGTGTTAGCAAATTTGGACATGTCTCTTGAACATGGGAATTTGAATATGCCACAAGAAAATGGTAACTCGTACTACTTTTCTCATCTGATTGGGGAAAACTTGAGTTCTTTTTGCAAGTTGAGAGATGTAGCTTGATCAGCAAAGGCTGACTTACTTTTCTCAGAGTCGTTTCCATGGGTTGCTGTTGGATTTTCCGAAAGAACAACTAACAAGTCCATAGTTGATGGAAAAGAAACATATCCATTTCAATTAGCTTTAATTTCCAGAAGATACAAGGTTTTGAACCCATTCATACATTATTGAATGTAGATACAGTTTCACGCGCGAAACCGATGGGTATTTTTTTTCTCCGATTTCAAACCCAAACTCCGACTAGTTTGGGTCCGAAATTGAGTGGAGAAGTCTCCTCCGATTTAGTTGCAGTTGCTGTTGTGTGTGTGTGGGTGGGTGGGGAAGAAGGCGAAGTTTTTTTGTTGTAATTATTTTAAATAATAGAATGTATAGAAACTATTTGTATTTTTTAAAAAGTTAGGTACCCCAATTGTAATTTTTTTCATTAGTTTTCTATTTTTTACTATTTTATTTAATTTAAGATAAGGGAAAAATCGTCAACAAAATTATTTAGGGACCATTTGTGTGAATTAATAAAAGGATTGAGACGTTATCTGTGAATAAAATTGAATTGAGATGATTTTGTACAAAACCGAAAGAATATAGACTGTAAGAATAATTTATCTAATGAAAAAATAAGATGACATTTTATATTCAACGTTTCAAAGCCAATTACATCCATTTCACCTTAGACAAAAGATATCAACATTCAAAGTAATCGAAATTGTGAAAACTTCCTCAAACTAAAGTATTTTTCATAAGAAACTAAAAATTTCAAGTACCGATGATTTGGAAGTTGTGCATTTGTAAAGTCGACAGGCCTCGTTTCCATAATAATTATGGTAATTCGAATTTTATGTACGGAATTATCTCTAAATTTCCAGCAACCAATATTTGGAGTGACTACCTGAAAAAATCGTTGTGAACGTTATTCGATTACTTGCTTTCATATATTTCGAAGAAAATCCACTAACGGAATATCGTAGATCACTACATTCAACATTTCAAATGGTTAAATTTGTTTCACCGTGGACAAAAGAAATCAACATTCAAAATAATAGATATTGTGAAAACTTCCTGAAACTAAAGTACTCTTCGAACAAAATTAAAAATTACAATATGGATGCTTCAGTAGTCGTGCATTCAAAATGTTGATGTCATGTTAGTGTGGAATCAAAATATAAAAGTGAATCTAGGAGGTTTTTAAAAAAATCCTCGAGTTCTTCATCCATGTCCTCTTCTGGGTAATTGTCCATAGATGGGTAATGTGGTGTTATTGGATCACCAGAATCCTTTTTTAGTGGATAAGGTGATGTTTGCTCACTCGTCCATGCTTACCCAACCTTTTTTAGTGTCTCCCTACACTACTTCTGACTTAGTGTCGCGATAGTTATCTATGTTTTCCAAATCAAGAAAATAAGATTGTTTCAGCAGTTCATAGTCACTCTCTATTTTCTCATAGTCACTCTCTATTTTCTCTCTGGGACATGAATGGTAAGGAAAATATTGGCAGCATTATTTAAGACCCTTGACATAGCCTCTTCCCAGTGTCCACGCGTACGACTTAGAAAAATGATATATCTACCCGTGGTCATTCTAGAAAGATTTGACTGTAGGTTTCGACAAGAAGTCTAACTTTTTTAGGAGTTAAAGAGATCTCCAAGTAGTCTAAGTCACTTGAATGGATCTCTATGGGCTAATAGGTCATGCCATACTAGTAAGACACCGTATTAAAGATCCAAGTAGGCAATATATCCTCTCATGGTTCTCTAGTTCTCGATAGATGATGCTATAATCATAAAACAACTTCTTTAGTTTATTTAGATGCCCTACAATCGCGTTATCGTGCTCTATGAAGATGTTATCGAGTTTGACCAAATTTACACCTATAGTCTCAATTGTTTCACGTCCCATTTCTCCTGTCCTAAATCGCCTCCATTTGCAGCACCCATTTTGCCCTTTCCACCACACAGTCGCATCGTCAACCTATTAAGCTCCGATAACTGCCCTTGTGAGTCCCGCTCACAGCCATTTTTTACAGTTATAATTTTGCCATTTTTTACCATCGTGATTTAACCATTTTAAACGCCGGCTGCTGTGATTTTGAAATGTATTATACATGCGATTTACACATATTAGTGAGGATGATAATTTTGATAGTTGTTTTAGAAGCCTATGCTGCCCCTTTATTTTTTAAAATGGCATAAACACTAATCTGCCCCTTTATTTTTTCAACTATTGTTATTTTAATTTGGGAATTATTGGTAGAATCACCATTTCCGATTATACAATATCGTATATATAATTATTTTATTTATTGATAGGAATGGAGGCTGAAAGCCCAGACAATGTATTTGTTCCACAAGTTTCCATATGTAGAATTCTGAAGGTTGGACAAGAATTTGAATCACATGAGGAAGCATATAATTTTTACAACCAATATGCACGAGAGGCTGGATTTAGTGCATGAATAGTGAATAGTAAAAAAATGGAAACAAATGAAACTTATTGAAAACTCTTTGTGTGCTCTAAAAAAGGAAAAACAGCCGAGACTTATCACAACAAAAAGAAAGATGATGTGCCACAAGTTGGGGAGAGAAATCATGGAAACACACGAGTTGGTTGCAATGCAAGATTATCTGTTGTGAAACAACAAACAGAAAATTTATGGGTTGTGAACAAATTTGTGTCGGAATATAACCATGCTCTCACAACACCTATATGTTAGCAGTTGAGACTTATGGAGATAGATGTAGGAGGTTTAGAATCGGTTGGGTATGTGGAGAGAGACTTGATGAACCATGAAAAGAATATTCGAGAAGAGCTTAAGGGTCACGATGCGGAGACACTAATTCAGTATTTTTTATTTGAAAAAGAGAAAAGTCTTAATTTCTATTTTGATTATGATACAGACTCGGACAATAAATTGTTAGTTGTTTTTGGGCCAATTCTGAGTCACGTAGATCATATGCATTTTTTGGCAATGTCATGGTTTTCGATACAACCTACAATACCAACAAGTACTCAATGATTTCTGCACCTTTCGTAGGAGTAAACCACCATGGACAAACAGTTCTATTTAGATGTGGATTGTTGAGAGACGAGTCAACTAAGTCATTCGTGTGGTTGTTGTCGAAATTTATGGAGGCCATGCCGGGACAAGCGCCCTAAATAATTATTACAGACCAGGATGCTGCAATTGCAAAAGCTATATCAATGGTGTTACTTTTGACATTCCACAGGTATTGTATGTGGCACATTTTGAACAAGTTTTATAAGAAGATGAATGTCATGGTGCATAACGAACAATATCATATGTTGGTCAATATCATTAAACATTCGGAGTCACTTGATGTGTTTGAGGGTCGATGGTGTGCAATAATGGAATTAACAAACTTAGGTTGCAATGAATGGTTGTGTAGCATGTACGATCTGCGCAGTCGATGGGTACCGGCATATGTGAAACATATTTTCAATGCGGAGATGTCTAGTATTTAAAGATCAGAGAGTGGTCACTCTTTTTTTAAGCAGCACATAAATCACAAGAATTCACTTATAGATTTTGTTACCCTTTTCAATATGGCATTACGCCATCAACGACATGAGAAGTTAGTTATGAACTACATTGATATATGCAAAAAACTAAGACTGACTCCTAAATTTCAAATGGAGCATTAGATGGTTCATGTCTACACGAAGAAGATTTTGTTGTTGTTCCAAACAGAAATTGATCAAAGTCATTACTATATATGCTCGAAGAAATCAAGCTTTGATGATGCGAAGGTATATACGGTGGAGAGAGTTGAGCACGGAAAAACTTTTGATCAACATTGGTTGCTTACTCATTATACGGGTAGTGACTTCATTTCCTGTAGTTGTCGGACTTTCAAATTTGAGGGTTATCCATGTTGCCACATGATTAGTTATTTTAAGAAAAAACAAGTGCTACTTCTACCAGACATATACATCTTACGAAGATGGACTAAGAATGCCAAAGTTAGTGAGGTAGAAGATCCGAGTGCTAGCATCTCAGATGGTGGGAATTCTGATACCTCTTTGATGTCACGACATGGGATATTGGCCCATAAGTCTTGTTGTTGGTTGATGATGCGGCTTTGACAGATGCTCACACCACTTTCCTGATGGAGGAGTTTGAAACTTTGCATAAACGAATGAAAGATATACACGATGGGGGAATGTTGGCTTCAACAGGAGTAGGTACAAAAATAGAGAAGAAATGAATACAATCCATGATCCAAGTTTTGTTAGAGCTAAAGGTTGCAGTAAAATATTGAAGTCATCAAAAGAGAAATCACTTTCGAAGAAAATCTGACAATGTTCTGGATGTGGGCAAAATGGACACGACAGAAGGACATGTCCTAAATTGGTCGACAGGTTAGTTAATATCTATATGTTTGTTATGATCATTTACTTGCAATTCACACTTGTTTGTTCAATATGTTTGCTAATATCGTTTATTTTTATTGTTATATTAGGTCCACTTTGGAGACGTATCAGCCCGATATGAATGACCAAGTGTTTACGCAAGATGAAGGAAGAGACGATGCTACATTGTGTCTTATGGTAGTAATTAATGTGACATGGGCAATTGGTTTTTGTGAAACTTATTTTGTTAGACTACTGTGTCTTTCATCTTGCAATTGAAGACTAAAATTGTTGTAACATATTGTTTGCTTTTGAAGACATGTTTGATGATTTCATATTTTATAACCTGCAAGCATAATATTAGCCCCAAATATCCTATCAACTTGTTCTAACATTCCAGCTATCATTACAAATTGAAACAGAATTTGACAACTAAACTATATATTACAACGATAAAAACAAGTGAGGAAATATCCAAGCAACGTGTTCTCAATCTTCTAATGGACTTGATTTCGTCTTCCACCTTGTCTAGCCTCTTCGATGATTTCATGGCATGAATATTCAAGTCATTCAACGCTCTCACGTGCATTTCAGATACAACTAAGTGGCTACCAAGTCGTGGTTCAACTTCATCGACCCAAGTAAAGCCTCCACACAAAATGCCATCTTACGAAATCAAAATATTAAAAAACTCAATAAAAAAATACATTTCGAGAATCAACAATTAAACAGACGGAATGTATCTTCACATTGTGGCATCTCCAATACCTACTCAGAGGATAACGTGTAGTGTGCGATGTGTGTATCTTCATATACGCACCACATCTACATCTAAAACGGGATTGCGCATCATTAACACTAGAGGAAGACATTGATTGATACCTATTTTTTAATCGGATTTCACACCAAAAAGACAAGTCATCTATTATCCATTGAAGATATACGTTTTTAATTGTTAACAGTATATAAGATATTAATAAGAGGCTCAGATATTATTTCAACCAGTAAAGACACAATCGTCACCGCCATGGCCGCAATTCACCGATTGCATTTTGGAATAAAGATTGCGATAACCTCTAATCGCACACCATCCGGATTTACCAAGCTAAGATACGGTTTTGATTGTCTCCTACTCCCAAAATCATGTACTCATTTATCGACAATTCCAAACATCATCAAAGCCCATTTCATTTACCATTCATCCAGGACACAAAATTCAAGCTAACCAAATAATAAATACATCAACATACAGGAGTCCCATTCTCACAGTCAACTAGTTTTCAACAGGATGGGAAACAACATCATTGGGTGAGAAGAAGTCCTCCATCAAATATCAGCCTAACAAAAATATCTACACACCAATTCGACGACTCGTGCAATATGAAATGTTACCAACTGGCGCTTGTTGGGGGGAGAGTCACTTTAGCACACAGAGTGGTGGTCAATTCCGGCGGAGTGCGCAGATGGGGAATTGCTGTCCAGCGAACAAATGCCCACTACACAATCGCGATTGAGTGCGAGCACAATCGGAGAAAGGCGCACCTTTATCACACCGGGCAGTGGTGGTTTCGCCCACTAACACTAAATCGCCCTCATAGCCATTTCAAAATTGCAGCAGCCGGCGTTCAAAATGGCTAAATCGCGACTATAAAAAAATGGTAGTGAACGGGACTCACAAGGGTAGCAACCGGAGCTTAATAGGTCTACGACACGACTGTGTGGTGGAAAGGGCGAAAATGGACATTGCAAATGGAGGCGATTTAGGAAAGGTGAAATGGGATCGTGAAACAATAAAGACGAGTCTCTTCCTCTGGAAATGGGCCTGCCACATTAGTTTTTTTAACCCAACTGCTGACATGGAGTTCCGATTACATGGCAAGCTCCATATCACTAGTGGGTTAAATTTCTTTTGTCCTCAAGAGGCAAGAGAACGGGACTTTAGGGCTCACGTAATTTTTGACACAATGTTTTTATTTGATTGGTAGCAATCATTAGAATTTCAAATTATTATGAATAGAAGAACGGAATTGATTTATTTTTCTTTGTAAAAAATTTAACACAATTTTTTCATCGCTTTAGTGATGACTACGTGTTTGGCTAACCCTAAAAACTAAAAAGTTTACTTATATATGTAAATAAGAAAGTTTAAAATGAGATAATTTACTTAATTTTAAAATAAGCTTAGCAAACATGTTGCTACCACACCGCAGTTAACACTGCCATCCCTAGCCCAAGAATTTAATAGAACTTCAAGAAGACCTGTAATGGAGAAGCAACGCTTGTGGCTGTTGAAAATTTAGGTTGCACAAAAATAGAAATAAAAAATAAGATAATTAAAAATGCTATTTGTAAAATTATAATTTATTTTAAAAAATAAATAATTTTAAGAAACCATTCAACATTAATTCAAACCGTAATCAACTGTTATATGTTTTTTGTAGTACAAGAGTTGAAGTCGGAAATCATGTTTATTTTAAATTGAAACCCTTTACGTGAATTCTTGATTGAAGATCTTACGCAATTCTTAATCCAATTCTCAAATATTTTGATCAAAAGATTTCGTAAAATTGAGTTTTAGGAAGGTTTCTTAGAGCATCCCAAGAATTTCGGTTTCTGAAACGCTCCCAGAAAAAACACCAGCCTTTCCATCTACAAATTATTGAATATTTGCATGAATCTCTCTCAAACCAGCTAAAAAATAGCTTCAATGACCCATAATAACGATTTGCTCTCCATTTTGTGTCTCGTAATGTTTTCATCTATTTTACTGGATCGCCGTTTGCCATTATTTCCGATCATTCAATGGAATTTCAATTTCTCAGATGATAACAATTTTTTCATCGATCCTCCATACCATTTTTTCAAGTCTTGGCTGTGACGGTCGGCCATAATGTTGAGTAATCAGACCGACTCTTCCCAGGAATCTGAGCTCGAGATCAAAGTCCAGCCACGCCACCGACCTCCACCACCTCCTCCGCCACGGCCTTTTCAGCTGTACAAGAGATGGTTCCCATGGATTGTCCCAAGTATTGTTGTTGTCAACAGTGTCCTGTTTGTGATTTCAATGTACATTAATAATTGTCCTCACAACACCGATAGGTGCATTGGGAAATCGGTCTTGGGCCGATTTGCGTTCCAGAGCACCCATGAAAACCCTTTGCTCGGTCCATCGGCAGCTACGTGAGTCCGTATCTAGCATCTTCTTATCAATCTTAAAGATTTTATTGTGCGAAATCCACAATGTAATGAATGTGTTTGATGTTTTGCTTGTTTGATTCCTTTCTCTTTAAGAAGAAATATTACTTTCTATTGTTAAATTTGAACATTAAAACATATTCATGGAAAACGAAAGGTTGTACAACTAACACATTCTTATTGATACATCATGGGTGTGCTAACTTGGGTGATTAAACATGGAGAATTGCTATACTGTTAGCGGAGATCATGTATAATGATTCATGGTAAATACTGATATTGGGATCATAGCTTAGTGGAGTATAATTTCTCTATAAATTCTAAAGGGTGTAACATACCTATAAATAGCTCGTACTCTTACGACACTTGTAACATCAGGTATGTATTACACTTATCACATGCACTGCATTGAATTCCTACTTCATCTTCTATTCACTTTCATATAACTCTTATATGTTACTATGAGAATATTGTTGACGAAAGAAGGGTGTTTGTACAGTGGAGCTCTGAGCTCAACCTATAGCGCAGGTTAGGTTGAACTACACAATGTTTTAGTTAGACAGTTATATCTTAGAGAGGGCTAGGAAGGTGTTTTCTGCTGCACTGATTCCTTGAAATCATCAAAGATCCATTCTACTTAATATTAAGCTGAGAAATATAAACATTCATCAGGAAGTTCTTGAGAAAGATAATGATATGTTGTTACCCTTTGTTTATGTACCTCCCATCCGCCTCGGGGGAAAAGAAAGTCCTGCAATATCTATTGTGTACTTTATCCTGGATTGCTTGCTTCTGATACCACTTCAAAGTCTCTGTCAGTTGATGCGCCTGCTAAGAAAGATTAACAATCTTAAATTTTCAGGCTATTAAAAATAGGGGCTCTTCACACAAGGGAAGTGGTCGATAAACATCAAGTATGGCGACTGGCCTCTTGTATGTGGTTGCACGCAGGAGTGTTTCACATTGTTGCCAATATGGTGAGTCTGCTATTTGTTGGCTTTCGGCTCGAGCAGGAATTTGGATTTGGTATGTCCTACTGTTATTTGCTTGGCCTAAATTTCATTCTCCCTTTGAAGGAAAAAAAAAGTCTATTTCACCTTCTGATTGAATTATATATATGTAACTTGTATTTTCAGACCGAACTCTGGACTATGCTGAAAACTTATTTTAGGAGGTTTTATTGACTTGCATTTAGGGTTTAAAGTCTCTGATGAGTCGAGTAAATTGAAATTATCGACATGCTCAATTGTGCAAGATTGACGATATATTACAAATTGAAGTTCTATGAATCAGATAATAGTCTTATTATTCAGAACTTGGCTGTTAAAAACTATTCAGTATAATGTCTTAACTCTTAATTTCATTTTTTGACGTGGAGTGAACACTATCTCTTTTCGTCTATTATGGAAATTAACTTCAATCACATTCTTACAAGGTGTATTTTATTTAAGTCAAGTCACGATATTCTCTTAATGACCATACATATGTAGACACATATGCACGGATAAACACACAATATATTGTTGTGTTTGGAAGTTACCTGTATATATTGAGGAGAAAATGGAGAATCCTTCATTCACGTATTTATTAGACAGGAGAGGATCAAACGCACGAGTGGATGTGTTTCAATACTTCTTTTCTTCTATTATATTGTTTTATTCCTTCTGCAGTGCGAATTGGTTTGTTGTATGTTATAGCTGGAATTGGAGGCAGTTTGTTGTCATGTTTGTTTGTGCGTACAACTATCTCTGTTGGTGCTTCTGGTGCATTATTTGGTTTACTCGGGGCAATGCTTTCAGAACTCTTTGTCAATTGGACAATATATGAAAATAAGGTACATAGGTAAACTGCCTTAATAATTTCAATTTATATCTATATTGATCACTGTAACATATCTTACAATTCTTATTCTTTTGTTTTACATAATTTTTGAGCAGTTCCAAGCAATATTGACTCTCCTTCTCATCATCATTATTAACCTTGCTGTTGGAATCCTCCCTCACGTCGACAACTTTGCACATCTCGGAGGATTTGTTACTGGATTTCTGCTGGGATTTGTCCTTCTGATTCGCCCTCATTTTGGATATGTAAAACAACGAACTGCTCCTTATGGTTACTTTGCAACCTCGCGCAAATCCAAGTACAAGTTATATCAGTACATATTGTTAGTTGTTTCACTGATACTTCTGATAGTAGGGTAAGTTTAACCATCTTTTTTGTCTTTATTATATCAATCAAATGACCCCTGTAAGCATATAGGTAGCATCTTAGGAAGTAGGCTTCATTTCCTTCATACCAAACACATAATGCGGCATATTCATGTTCCCTATCCCCTGTTTTGAGAAACTCAGATTGTAATATGGAGTACAACACATTTTTGATGTATCAATTGATCTAGAAGTCATGTCCCTAATAAGTAATGTGGAGTCTACTATAATTTTACAAGAGTTCTAACTGCAAAGTATTCACTACAGCTAACTTTTTTGTTCATACCAATTGACGTTTCATTGCACAAAAATACAGCTCCAGTGCATTATTAAATCTTAATCATTCATTTTTTTTGCCATTTCTTCATTTGCAGATTTACCGTTGGCCTGAATTTGCTTCTTCGGGGGGTTGATGGAAATCACCGTTGTTCTTGGTGTCATTATTTGAGTTGTGTGCCTACACCATTCTGGACTTGCGAAGCCCGGTGCTTGGTAAGAGATCTTGGAACTTCATGAACTTTTCATTCTATTTATAGTCTGATTTCCTTTTATTTTGTCTCATGGTTTCTTACCCCACATTGCGTCTCACTTTCCTGAACTAAAATTTTTATCACTAGATCATCACAAGGCAAATTTACTATATTTCTCAAGAATTTCAATTTTGTATTCTTGATCCATATCTCAGTCTTCGTTGTCGTTCATTAGTCCATTACTAGTGGCTAGTGCATTACATGACATTTGAATTTCTACAACATAAAATATTTGCATTTTTACTTCAAACAGAAAATTTAAAGGATTTCCCATTTGAGCCTGTGCAAATTCTTGCAAAAATGGTGGGCAAAAAATGTGTAAACAAACTTGTCTTGAGATTGGTAGTCGAGCACTTTGAAATCGAGAAGGTTTGCATTTTACCTAGCAAAATTTGACGACAGAATTAGATAGAATAATCTACCCTTGAATTCACTTTGAAGCACCCATCTGAATTAAAACAACGGGGTACCCAGAGGTAGTTTACTAGAAATTTCTTGTCCTTCTATTTTTCAGTTTCAAGTAATTAATAATAATTTATGCATCAATCATATATCGATGGACGACTTGGGTGATTAGGACATGTTTAGTAGACTTATTTACGCTTCCGTTTGCAAGAGCGACATGTTCTCAGTAGAACATATTGGAAGCGAGACATGTAGGCTAAAACAACACGGCTTGTGGTAGTTCCTAACCATCTGGTTGCTTTAGATTTTTCGGTAAATATAGCAATGAACCGAATTGGTTGGCACGTAGCCGACTCCATATTTACCGAGAACAATATTTAGTTTGTTATTGTCGATGTATGCATCAATAATACATTCTAAACACTTCATGGATTTGGATTTCATGTAGATGCAAAACTTATACTCAAGTTTTAATGTATGTGTTTCTAACTAATCCAAGTTTTGTGTGCATAAACAGGCTAGCCAACTTGACAATCAGCTGAATTTGACTTGCATACAGAACCAGAGAAGCAAATTTTACTTATTGGATAATGGCAACAACACAGCACAGATTCAGAAGCTTTGTGCTAATCTCTGCAATTGATTTATTCAGGAAAAAGTAATTCTGAAAATATCATTCTTTTTTGAAATTTTGTTTCTAGATTCAGTCGATAATCGACTCGTAGTCCGAGATTAAAATGGAGGGATTTTTATGTTATAACAAGTAAATATAGTATACTCTCCTTGATGGTTGTTGTAGCAGAAGAAGATTCATTTGTCATTATTATTGTAAATCAAGTTATTATTTTGCTTGAAGCAGTTAGAATTGTGCATTAGAAACTTCCTTTCCAATTTCCTTGAAAGCTAGAGCCCATAGTAGAAACAGATTTCTGCCAATGTTTTATGAATTAAGATCTTAAACTAAGCTCAAAAGTTAATTAAATTTAATTTTAAGTATATTTGTTACGCCTCTTAATAACGCATCCAAATGGCGTATAATGTGAAACCTTAATTGACAACTCAGCTTCGAGTAGGTCTGACCATATAGTGACACCTGGAATGTGCCTTAAGTTCATCCGAACTGCCTTTGTTAAGGAGCTTGGAGCGCCAAATAGAGTCCAGTTTGACTTGACGGATTGATGGGACAACTGTAATGATGCCATGTTAACCTGTCAGAGACAAATGGGTAAAGTGACTGTCTGCAAACAGACATTTAGATGCATAAAGAAACGGCGACAGTGACCCATTGAAAGACACAAGTTAATCACCCACGTGTAGGAACTAGAAGTCTTCAACTCGTCTAAACTCCTACTATAAATAAGGGACAGAGCCATATGGGGAAAGTAGTTTTTTAATTCAATCAACAAGTTCAATTTATACAAATCTTTCTTTTGATATTTTATAAATATAACTGTTGAGTTAAATCAGTCCGGCTAAAGCATGAGAGCGTCGGAGCGCATATGGTAGCCACTCCAGCTGCCTATGTTCTCTGACAATCTTGTGTGAAGTGTGTAGGAAGAGGACACCGGAGCGAAGGATGATGATTCAGCGTTGATCTGGAATCCGAATAGGATATGGGGACGATATTTTGGCACCGTCTATGGGAAGAACATTGGAAACCACGAGTAAACACGTGAAAATGCCTAAATAGCTCAAAAGTATGTGAAGGCTTGATTGCAAAGCTAAAATGGTAAAGCCCTTAATGTTACAAGGAATGACCCTTCAAATGACTTGATTAAGTAGGTGTCTGAAAGATTACTTGAATCCATTCGAAAATGAGATATCATGGTTAAAGTGATTTGGTTGTCAACTTTCCTTTTGAAAAAAATGTGAAATTTGATTTAAGTGATTGGTTGTAAACTTACCCTTTCAAAAAAGGTGAAATTTGGTTCAGGTGCTTTGGTTGTAAACTTTACCTTTGCAAAAACGACAAACTTAGTTCTGGTTACCTTGTCATAACCTTATCCCTTGGAAAAAGGATAGATTTGGTTCAAGTCTCATTATTGTTAAAGCCTCATTTGCAAAAAAGAGGAATCAAGCCGAAAATAAGATATTTGTGAAAATATCCTTTGAAGAAAAGGAAAATTTAGTCCCAAGTGAACTAGTGAGAAAGTTCATCTTTGTAAAAAGGGAAAGAGCAAACTCCACTAAAACCCTTTAGCTCATATAAAAAACTTACACGATGAGTGATGGTGACTAATCCTAGGCAAACCAATGAGCAACCGGATGGAGAAGCTGAAGAAGCTCCCTGAAATTGCGCAACCACCGAGATGAGGAAGGCATTCGAGGGCACATCTGGCTCTCAACATGGAGTTCATGGCGGCCCAAATGCTAGAAATGCCGAGGCAACAAGCAGCTCAAACTGATTTTCTTAATGCTTACCTACAACAAGGATTCGTGCCTCCTGCCTCACCTGATATACCCTCCATATAAACCCAGAGTCTATGGGAACTATTATGTGAATGAGGAGGAGCAAGGTCACAACCCATACACCTCGTCAACCTATCAAGAGATCTCCCTTCAAAGAAATGAAGAGGTGGATTCAATCCAATACCAAAATTAGAGGTACAACGTGGAGAAAATTACGTGAACCCAAACCTTCCTCTTTTCAGATTTCTGTGAAACCCGAGCCATCTCAAAGCTTCCGGTGTATTTGATGAGCTAGAGAGCGCGGACCTCCTAGGAATATGAGGAAAAGAAAGGCATTGCAAGAAGATCATACAGAGAACGCCATATCCCCATCCCTCCCCCCAAAGACCAATATCAACTGGCTTATGCAGAAATGCCGCTTGCTAGAGCGCTGGTGCAAGAACCAACCGGAGAAAAACGGTAAAACCGAAGGGCTCAGTCCCTTGTAATGGTCTCCTTCTCCAGCTCCGATCGTATGAGATAGATGATGAAGATGAGATAAGCCCCTTTTCCGAGGGGATATGCCGATACTTAGTCCTCCATGATTTCTCGAAATGCCTTAAATAGGTAAATATATGGGACTAGGGATCCTGATGACCATCTTTTGAACTATAATGCCAGCATGAGTATTTCCGGAGCAACCCCATCCCTTAAATGCAAAGCTTCCCCCTGATATTAGAAGAAGTGCGCTCAGGTGGTACAAAAACTTCATCATGGAAGTATACAGAGCTGGAAGGACTTGAAAATAGCTTACATGAACGGATTTGTATCTTCAAAGCCCAAACAACTCATCTTTCAACGCCTGCAGGATTTGAGGTAGGTAAAGAACGAGTCACTAAAAAGCTACCTAGCTCGCTTACTAAGGAAATGCATAATTGTGAAAATATCACAGAGGTAGAAATGTTCTATGCACTCAAAGGAGGGTTGGACATGAGTATCATGTTCTGGAAGGATGTTTGGAGTCAGAAACCCCAAGACTACAATGCTTTAGTATACTTGATGAAAGAAGAGATAATATCTGTAGAAATGGCAAGAGCTAGAGATAATCATGCCCAACAACGTTACAATCACAGGGACAGGCGAATACCAAACCATCGGAAGGTGGAGCACGCCACCAGGGTGGACATCGCCAGGGAGGTGTAACAACCGAAATTTTTTGCATTTTAATTTCAAGTAAATGAAATTCCTTATTTTTGACGTCATTTCGTACCTTATGATTCATTTAAAAATTTTGGTCACGTTAAAAAAATTTGCGTGTTCGCTTCAAATTTTTAGTCAACTACTATAGAATTATTTAGAAAACAAACCTTATTTTATTTTATTTGCTAAGTTTTTTAAATTTATTTTGAACGAGAAATAATTTAGGGCTAGTCTAAATTTTAAAAATTTGTTCTCCAGTTCTATCTAAAAAATTCTCGGCCTTTTATTTTCGATTCCCTAGCCAAAATCCAATTTACTTTTCGACTCCAAAAGTTAACCAAAAACCCCACCTACACAACACCTCAAAAACCACAAAAGAAAACATAACCAAACAACCTCTTAACCTCTACTATTTAGCATCAACCAAACAGTCCCTTAAATCTAAGAAATAACCACCCATATTCTTTCCCCCTCAACCATTTTCATCCCATGTTCAACCCCATTTCACCACCTTTTAAACTACTTAATTATCAGCTATTTTGTTCCCATATATTTTGCATAAAAACCGCCCAAAAACCCGCCCGGATCACCTCTGAAAACCGCCCAGCTGCCTTTTTTTCCCCAACCATTTATCCCTTCCACCTACCCATGTTTTACCTCACTCTCCCATAACCAAGTAACTAATTTTTCCCACCTCATTAAGCATCCATAAAGTCACGTTTTTATCCCCTAGGTATGACCCAAAAATTGGCCCTGCAGTGTGTACTTTTCTCCTCCAAAAAAATTCAGCATTTAAGCTAAGCACAATCTTCCCATTTTCTTTTTCAAGTTTTGGCCTCCACCTATAGCTCAGTGATTGTGTTTTTCTATTTACTTGGAAGCAAGAATACATTCAATATCCTCCCTCATTCCTCCCTCCAGTTCAGTCATAAAGTTCCAACAATTCTTCTTCCAATTGTGGCACCGGCCGACCAGTGATGAGTGTTATCTTCCAATTTTTTTCTGTTCGGTAAGGATCACATACTTTCTCTCATAGATTTCTACCTCTAAAGTCCCCCAACACCCTTTCATTTCAGTCACAAAAAAAAAAAAAAAATAAAAACGTTCCCAATAGGTTCCTTTTCCCCACAAAATCATCCACCAACATATATAGCAAGCCACCAAACTCCCGTTCTTCTTTCTTTAACTCCAGCTTTTTTTTTTTGGTTTCTCCTCACCATTTTAGCCGGCAAGAAGAGGCTTTAAAGTTGCTTATAACTTCACAAAGTTCCTTAGATATATATCCATATATAGTGTATGGGTTTGAGTTTGAGTTTGGAAAAGGTGCAATAGCAATTCATTCTCCATCAACTTCAACCGAAAACTCTCAAAGGTAGTTTTACTTAATGTTTTTACTGCGATTTTAAATAAAAATTATGATGTTATTTGAATGCCATGCAAACTTATTTACGAAGGAACTTATGATGGTGATTGAAGGTAATCACTTTAACTTGTTTGTGATTGAAGATAATTACGTATGATGATCATGTTATGTGGTGTCGGCTACCAATGTTTAAGATGATGTACGTTTCAAAAATCATGGCATGTCAAATTTATGTTTAAGTAATATTTTCCACATGTTATAAGTATTGCTACTCAGTGTTTCTTATGAAATACTCACCCCCAAAATAAATAAATTTTTAGATTGAACTGATCGGCGTTGATGCGATGGCGGTACACTAACGAGCTTGTCATGGAAAGTCTTATATAGTTTATGTTTTGACGTCGAAATGATCGAGTCAATTATGATGTAATTACTTATTTTAAGTATTTGATTCAGTATTTAATTATGTAATATGTACGGAAGACAAGATGTTGGTTTAATTTATGTTCAAAGTTTTAAATTTGAAATTTCTTAGTTTCATTTTCAAACTTTTCAGCTTTATGTCCTTTTTCGAAAAAAATCATAACTTTTTCTACAGTTGAAGTTTTTGAGTAAATTTAGTTTCTATGTAAATCCCTATATGTGTTCTAATAATGTAAATCGAATCACTTAAAAATTCCGTTGTATGAATTTATTATGGACGTTTGAATGGCAGCTTTTCAAGCATTTTCAGCTATATTTTTCACCTACCAAATGACGTAGCTAAAGTTTAAAATTTTTACATGTTGTAGTATGCAGTCCCAAGTATCTACAGTTTAAATTTTATAATTTTTGGAGTTCGTTTGAATGGTCTAATAAATTAAGGCGACACATATCACGGTATAGACAAAACTATAATATTTTGAAGAAAATTCCTTTTTCCTTGCATGCTTGTTATTTTTTCAATAATACTTTCATTTTTAAAACCCTTCAAGGGCATGGGAAATATTATTTGGAGTCGTCTTATATATTTTAGAGATTTATGTCAGTGACCCTCCGGGTTGAGAAAATTTAAGGCGTTCTGACTTGGTATCGAGCGCCAGCTTTTACTTTTCTCAGAGACTCGTGAATTTTTATTTTATTTTATTTTTAAATTTATATTATTTTATTTATTATATTTTATTTTGTTCTTTATTTTGATATGTCAAGATGAAATTTAAGAGGTTGAGAATGATAGAAATTTAGTATCGCTAATCGCCATCGCCACGCTACGCCAGTTTTAAGTTAAAATATGGGGTTGATTAAAATTTTATTTTTATGCAGTTAAGTATGATAAATGGGACTCATACTTATGAAAAATTTTAATTGTTTCATTTTATGATGAAATGTTAAGTTAAGATGAAAATTTATGTTAGTTCGTTATTTTTAAATTAAAAGATGATAGAAATCCACATAATCGAACCCTTCATAATTTGTATCTCAGACATAGTTCCTCCGTGTGATGATTCCCTAGAACATGCCGAGGCGGCTAGGAACGATTATATAATTTTTGCTTCGAATCCCGAATGGTCAATTAGCCATCATATCGGTAACTATAGGGCAGCTCGTATTAGGGGGGCGATGAACTATGGTTTAGTAACCACCGATGCTGAGTCTATTACTCATGTGATTGACTCACTGACTGACCCGAGACAACCGGTTGCCGAGGAGATTTTAAGAGATTTGGAGGAGATCTACCATCCACAGGTAGAATATGACATGTATTGTGAAGCGCTCATTATACACTGGGAGGAGTACAGTTTATATGGTGCAGGTCCCCATCCTATCCTCGAACCGGCTCTAGTAGTTGAGCCCATTCCCGAGCCCGCTCGAAGAGTCGAGCCAGAGCTGGAGCAGTGTTAATGTTTGAGATCGATCTAGTTATCCAGGTCGAAGATGACCCGATGAGGATCTTGAGATAGAGTCTGAGGCTGAGTCTTATGTTACCTCGGATGACGAGGCTCCACAGCCCAAGAGGCCTAGAGTACATGGAGGATGGATCGTGACAGCGATGCTTAGAGACTTTTAGTAGTTACATGTTTTCTTTCAGTATTTCAGTTCTCCCATGTACGATTACTTTAACGTTGTTTAGCATGGATGCTTTTACTTATTGTACCTCTTGAATGGTGATTTAAATATATAAAAGATGCTATTTAAATTTTTCCTTTATCGATAGTCTTTCGAGATATTCATGGCTTTGTGTATGGTGGTTATTTTGATGAATTACAAACTTTTTCGTTTTGTTTATTCTAAAGAAAATGGCACCAACTACGCAAGCAAGAGCTATTAGAGACCTACAACTAGCGGTTATGAAAATGAGGAGAGCGTTGGCGATTTTAGTCGACACCCCAGGTGCGGAGGCGCTAATGGCGCCACGGGTACCACAAATGACCCAAGCGCATCAAGCCCCACCAGCACATCACGTGGCCACTGCTGTGCCGGTGATTGAGCAATTTTGTCGATACCGGCCTCCTACTTTCGACGGTGGGAATGATCCTCTTGCAGCCGAGGAATGGTTGCGGACAATTGAGAAATTTTTTTGGCACATTGCTTGTCCCAAAAATTAGAAAGTCCTTTGTGCAGAGTTCATGCTAAGTCAGAGCGGTCATCGGTGGGAGTTGGCATCCCGCACTGTCTCGAGGATGAACAGAATGATCTCTAGTGGGCCCAATTCAAAGTCGAGCTAACAAAAAATATTTTCCATGTGTCTCACGAGATTACAAAGAATCGAGTTTCTGCATTTGGTTCAAGGAGAAATGGAAATTACCGAGTATGAGCGAAAATTTGAAGAAATGTCGTGCTATGCCCCATATTTGGTTAGCACCGAATTAATGAAGGCAAGACATTATGAAAGAGGATTGCGCCCAGAGGTCAGACAGCTTGTTAGTTCCCATGCACTTCCTACTTTCAGGACAGTGGTCAAGATGGCTCAGACCGTGACCTTTTCGGGTTTAAAGGTCAAAGTTCAGGGACAACAGAATGACTCAGGAAAGAGAAATTAGCAAGATCAGAATAGGAATCAAATTTCGTGTCGGGCTCAAGAGATGTAATCAAGGTCCCATCAGAGGTCAATCAAGTAATAATATTCCTCAGTGCCCTAATTGTAAAAAGAATTACAATGGTGATTGCTACTTTGGCAAGAACGTCTGCTATAGGTGTGGAGAGCCAGGACACTACGTGTTGCAATGTCGGGCAGAGCCAGCGAAGGTTAATGATCAAGCGAACAAAGGAAAAGCTAGAGTGTTCGCCATGATCCATGAAGAGGTTGCCCAGAATCTGGATGTTATTATGGATATGTTATCTATTTCTAGCGTACTTGTTTACATTCTTATTGATTCTGGAGCGACGCATTCGTTTATATCTGAAGTATGCCTAGCTAAAGTTAATATTATATGTCAGAAAAGTGATAGTATATTAGAGGTTAGTATACCATCGGGAGAAACTATAGAAACGGATAAATTAGCTAAGGCAGTTCAGATAGATTTTGATGGGTTAGTTTTGTCAGCAGATCTGCATGTCATAAGTATGAGAGATTTTGACATTATCCTGGAGATGGATTGGTTGGGTAGTAATCGTGCTACCATTGTATGTTTTGAGAAGGAAGTAATATTTCAAAGGCCGGGAGAGAAAGAGTTCAAATTTTATGGGTCAAAGATTAAAGCACTTCCCCGTCTCATCTCAACTTTATATAAGTGAAAAGTTGCTTAAGAAGATAAATTGCCAAGGTTTTCTTATAAATCTCACTGGTACCCCATCTGAGGAAGTATCGTTGGATAACATACCAGTAGTTCGGGAGTACGCCGATGTATTTTCAGATGATCTAGTAGGCATTCCGCCTAATAGATAAGTGGAATTTACGATAGATCTTATACCTGGTACTGCACCCTTATCAAAGGCTCCGTATCGGATGGCACTAAAAGAATTGTAAGAGCTTAAAATGCAATTGGAAGAACTTTTGGATAAAAGGTTTATCCGACCAAGTGTTTCTCCATGGGGAGCTTCTGTACTGTTTGTGAAAAAGAAAGATGGATCAATAAGAATGTGCATCGACTACCGTGAGTTGAATAAATTGACGATCAAGAACAAGTATCCACTCCTAAGAATTGAAGATTTGTTTGATCAATTGAAGGGTGCATCTGTGTTTTCGAAGATCGACTTGAGGTCGGGCTATCATCAACTAAAAATCAGGCCATCGGATATACCAAAGTTAGCATTCCGTACTCACTATGGGCATTATGAATTCACAGTAATGCCCTTTGATCCATTTGACGAATGCTCCAGCGGTATTTATAGATTTAATGAATCGAGTTTTTCATCAATATTTAGATCGGTTCGTCATTGTATTCATTGATGACATCTTGATTTATTCCAAGAATCCCGAGCAATATCAAGAGCATCTGAGAATAGTATTGGAGATCTTGCAGGGAGAAAAGTTGTATGCCAAATTTTCGAAGTGCGAATTTTGGTTAGACCGAATAGGGTTCTTTAGACATGTTGTAATGGCCAAGGAAATTGAAGTAGATTCATCCAAGGTTGAAGCTGTGTCAAATTGGTAGACACCATCAAATGTTGGGAAAATAAGAAGTTTTCTAGGTTTAGCCAGCTATTATCAACGTTTCATAGAAGAATTCTCTAAAATAGCTGGCCCAATGACACAATTGACTCGAAAGGGGTTAAGTATGTTTGGTCCGAGAAGTGTGAACAGAGTTTTCAAGAATTAAAGAACAAGCTAGTATTTGCATAAATACTAGCTTTACCTGAAGGTTCAGAGGGCTACGTAATTTACAGTGATGCATCAAAACTCGATTTGGGCTGTGTATTAATGCAAAATGGAAAGGTGATAGCTTATGCTTCAAGATATTTGAAAGCAAGATGAGCGTAATTACTCGGCACATGATCTTGAACTTACGGCGGTAGTTCACGCCTTGAAAATTTGGTGCCATTATATTTATGGAAGCAAGTGCGAAATTTACATCAACCATAAGAGTCTCATGTACTTTTCACCCGAAGGAGTTGAATATGAGACAACGACGATGGTTGGAATTAGTAAAGGATTACGATCGCTCTATCCTTTACCACAGGTAAGACAAATGTAGTCGCGGATGCTCTAAGCGTAAAGAATATGGGTTAGTTATTCGCATTGCAATTGACACAAAATAATCTGATCGAAGACTTAGTATGAAAATTGAAGTATTAACTCCATCGGTACAAACGTCGGCAGTGATAGCAAGTTTGATAATAAAGTCGACACTCAGAGATAGAATTTTGATAGCTCAAAAGGATGATCCTTTCTTGGAAAATATTAGAATTGAAGTGGGAACTGAAAAGAGGAAAGACTTTAAAATAGCTGAGGACAATGCTTTGATGTTCAAAGGTCGAGTATGTGTGCCGAAAGATGAAGGTCTGAGAAATGAGATTTTATCTGAAGCTCATTCCGCTCCGTACGCCGCACATTCAGGGGAAAACCAAAATGTATAAAGATTTGCATAATACATTTTGGTGGAGAAACATAAAAAGAGATGTAGCTCGTTTCGTGTCAAAATGTTTGGTGTGTCAACTAGTGAAAGCGGAGCATCAAAAGCCATCAGGGCCATTAAATCTAATGGATATACCGGAGTGGAAATGGTAGAAAATTACAATGGATTTTGTTGTGGGTTTTCCTAGATTGGCGAGAGGTCATGATGCATCTGGGTTGTAGTAGACCGTTTGACAAAATCTGCGTATTTTCTTCCCATTCGAATAAATTTCAATCTGGAACAATTAGTGAAATTGTATGTCAAAGAAATTGTTAGACTTCACGGGATACCAACATCCATCGTAGAGATAGAGATATGAGGTTTACCTCAAATTTTTGGAAAAGTCTTCAAGGAGCTTTAGGTACTAAATTGAAATTTAGCACAGCTTACCACTCCCAAACCGATGGGCAATCAAAACGCACTATTCAAATCCTTGAGGATATGTTGAGAGCACGCGTCTTGGATTTGGATGGTAAATGGGAAGGTCACCTACCGTCGTAGAATTCGCCTATAATAATAGTTTCCAAACTACTATCGGCATGGCACCATATGAGGCGATGTATGGTCGTCGATGTCGTTCGCCAATTTGTTGGGACGAAGTCGGTGAGAGGAGAATTTTAGGAACAGAGTTGGTTGAGAAAACAGTAGAGGCAATAGACAAGATCAGGACCAGAATTAAGACAACGCAGGACCGTCAGAAGAGTTATGCCGATCAAAGAAGAAAAGAATTAGAATTCGGGATCGACGAAAAAGTTTTTCTCAAGGTGGCTCCTATGAAAGGGATACTACGTTTTGGTAAGAAAGGAAAACTAAGACTGCGTTTCATCGGCCCAGTTGAAATTCTTGAAAAGATTGGAAATGTGGCGCATCGTTTAGCATTGCCACCTGAGCTTTCGGCGGTGCACGACATTTTCCATGTTTCGATGTTATAGAAGTACGTACATGATCCTACACACGTGGTAAGTTATGAGTATTTGGATTTAAGGAATGATATGACCTACGAGAAAGAGCTCGCGATAATCCTGGAAAGAAAAGTCCATGTTTTGAGAAATCGGGAAATCCCATTAGTTAAAGTTCAGTGGGGTAGACATGAAAAAGATGGGGTCACTTGGGAAAAAGAAGAAGATATCTTAGATAAGTACCCGGACCTTGAAAACCATATAAGTTAAATTTCGAGAACGAAATTATTCTAAGTGGGGAGAGTTGTAACAACAGAAATTTTTTGCATTTTAATTTCAAGTAAATGAAATTCCTTATTTTCGACGTCGTTTCGTACCTTATGATTCATTTTAAAAATTTGGTCACGTTAAAAATTTTTTGCGTGTTCACTTCAAATTTTTAGTCGACTACTATGGAATTAATTAGAAAAAGAACCTTATTTTATTTTCATTTGATAAGTTTTTAAATTTATTTTGAACGAGAAATAATTTATGACTAGTCTAAATTTTAAAAATTTGTTCTCCGGTTCTATCTAAAAAATTCTGGACCTTTTATTTTCGATTCCCTAGCCAAAATTCAATTTACTTTTCGACTCCAAAAGTTAACAAAAAACCCCACCCACACAACACCTTAAAAACCACAAAAGAAAACATAACCAAACAACATCTTAACCTCTACTATTTAGCATCAACCAAACAGTCCCTTAAATCGAAGAAATAACCACCCATGTTCAACCCCATTTCACCACCTTTTAAACTACTTAATTACCAGCTATTTTGTGCCCATATATTTTGTATAAAAACCGCCCAAAAACCTACCCTAGATCACCTGCAGAAAACCGCCCAACTGTCTTTTTTTTTTCAATCATTTATCCCTTCCACCTACCCATGTTTTACCTCGCTCTCCCATCACCAAGTAACTGATTTTTTCCACCTCATTAAGCATCCATAAATTCACGTTTTTATCCCCGTGTCTGACCCAAAAATCAGCCCCGCAATGTGTACTTTTCCCCAAAAACTTGACTTCAAAGATTTAAGCACAAGCTTCCCATTTTTTTTTCAAGTTTTGGCCTCCACCTATAGCTCAGTGATTGTGTTTTTCTGTTTACTTGGAAGCAAGAATACATTCAATTTCCTCCTCATTCCTCCCTCCAGTTCGGTCATAAAGTTCCAACAATTCTTCTTCCAATTGTGGCTTTTCGGTTTTCCGCAAAGTGATGAGTGTTATCTTCCAATTTTTTTTCTGTTTTGTAAGGATCACATACTTTCTCTCATAGATTTCTACCTCTAAAGTCTCCCAACACCCCTTCATTTCAGTCACAAAAAAAAAAGAAAAAGAAAAATAAAAAACTTTCCCAACAGTTCTCCTTTTCCCCAGCAAAATCGTCCACCAACATATATAGCAATCACCAAACTCCCGTTCTTCTTTCTTTTGCTCCAGCTTTTATTTTTCTCCCCACCATTTTAGCCAGCAGTAAGAGGCTTTAAACTTGCTTCTAACTTCACAAAAGTTCCTTAGATATATATCCATATATAGTGTATGGGTTTGAGTTTGGAAAATGTGCAATAGCAATTCATTCTCCATCAACTTCAATCGAAAACTCTCATTCGAGGTAGTTTTACTTAATGTTTTCTTGTGATTTTAAATGAAGTTTTGGAAAAATTATGATGTTATTTGAATGACATGCAAACTTATTTACAAAGGAACTTATGATGGTGATTCAAGGTAATCACTTCAACATTTTTGTGATTGAAGATAATCACGTATGATGATGATGTTATGTGGTGTCGGCTACCAATGTTTAAGATGATGTACGTTTCAAAAATCATGGCAAGTCGAATTTATCTTTAAGTAATGTTTTTCACATGTTATAAGTATTGCTACTGAGTCTTTCTTATGAAATACTCACCCCCAAAATAAATAAATTTTCAGATTGAACTAATCGGCGTTGATGCGATGGCGGTAGACTAATGAGCTTGTCATGGAAAGTCTTATATAGTTTATGTTTTGACGTCGAAATGATCGAATCAATTATGATGTAATTGCTTATTTTAAGTATTTGATTCAGTATTTAATTATGTAATATGTACGGAAGACAAGATGTTGGTTTAATTTCCATTCAAAGTTTTAAATTTGAAATTTCTTAGTTTCATTTTCAAACTTTTCACTTCTTGTCCGATTTTCGAAAAATCATAACTTTTTTTATAGTTGAACTTTTGAGTGAATTCAGTTTCTATGTAAATCCCTATATGTGTTCTAATAACATAAATCAGAATCACTTAAAAATTTCATCGGATGAATTTATTATGGACGTTTGAACGGGCTGCCTTAACGCATCTGGGACAGTTTTTCAAACATCTTTGGCTATATTTTTCATCTACCAAATGACGTAGCTAAAGTTTAAAATTTTTACATGTTGTAGTAGGTAGTCCCAAGTATCTACAGTTTGAATTTCATAATTTTGGAGTTTGTTTGAATGGTCTAATAAATTATGGCGACACCTATTACGGTATAGACAAAACTATGAAATTTTGAAAAAATTTTTTTTCCTTGCATGCTTGTTATTTTTCATAATAATTTCATTTTAAAACCATTCAAGGGCATGGAAAATATTATTTGAGTCGTCATATATATTTTAGAGATTTATGTCGGTGACTCTCCGAGTTGAGAAAACTGGAGCGTTATGAGGTCACCGACTGCATTTCCTAGGATTTGGTCTAGCTATGTTGTTGAGATCATGAAGGCTATCCCAAACTCGTATGCTGAGTTGAATGCTCCAAAATCGGGGCATGCCTGCCAGAGAAGCATGCTCTAACAAGTCTATAAAACCATTTACCGGACCTTATTGCGCCTATCACAGGTTCTATGGGCATTGGACGAAGGACTGTCGTGACATACAAACACTGGTAGAACAAAGGACGCAGAAGAATGAATATTCATCCGCATGAGTAAGTAGGGGTAGAACAACTCTCTTTATCGATCCAACGAGCTACGTCGTGAGACGACGCCAGGACACCATGAATGAGAGGCAAGGAAGAGAAACCAAACGAAGGGACCAAAGTCGAAGCCAAGAAAGGAAAAATGCTCCAAAGATGGAGAGGCTAGACAGAAACCAACTACAGCAGCTAGTCCAGCTCCCTATCCGTAAGATTGACACCATTATAGGAGGCCCCTATCCTGGTGAAAACTCAAATAACCAGAAGAGATATATTCGTGAAGCTAAGGAGTCCACAAATGTGAATTACCACCTACATACCCATCCAGGAGGAACAAGAAGAAGTGACCCCATCATTTTTTTCTCCCGCCGATGTGGTTGGGGTATATTTTCTCCATAATGACGCTCTGGTGATTCGAGCTATGGTGGCCAGAAATGGCCTAGAGAGGATGCTGGTAGACGATGGGAGCTCTATCAATATCATCTATAAAGCAACATATGGTAAGATGGGAATAGAAACCGCTTTGATCCCGGTCGCAAATCCAATCTATGGATTCACTGGGAATTCTATTGTTCCTAGGAGAACTATTGTCTTGATGACAGAAATAGGGGAGACACCAACTACTGTCAGAACTCCCATGGAGTATTTGATAGTTGATAAAAGTTCTTCATACCACGGTATTCTTGGAAGGCTATCCCTCATTGACTTAGGTGCTGTGACACATACCAAATTCTTGTATATGAAGTTCTCCACAGATTGTGGGATCTCCACTGTGAGGAGAAATCAATCTGAATCTAGGGCATGTTATACTAATGCCATGAGGAACTTCGTGAACTGTGAAGTCCATGTAATCGATGTTGAGATGAGAGAATCTTCCACATATCCTGAAAGAGTGGATGTTGGACCAACGGGAGAACATGAGAACATGAGAGAGTTGGAAAACCCTGAAGATTTAGATCCCAGGGTAGTGTAGGTCGAGCCTCAAACATCTCCAGTTAAGAAGCTAGAATGCTTCCCAGTGGACTCCACCGACCCAACTAAAGAGTTGCAAGTGGGAAGCGAATCCAGATGATTTCAAATACCATCTAAAGAAGTTTTTATCCAGATGCTTTGATGTATTTGCCTGGAAGCATGGAGAAATGGTAGGTATCGATCCAAATATCTCATGTTACAAGTTGCAAATAGATGATAAACACCTGGGGCACCGACAGAAATAGCAACCTATAAGCCTCCAAAAATATGAGGCCTTGGAAGAAGAGGTGTCGAAGCTATTGAAAAATGGTTTCATAAGGGAGTCCCGTTATCCGAAGTGGGTTTCCAACCCCATCTTGGTGCCAAATTAAAATGGAAAGATGAGGGTCTACATCAACTTCTCTAATGTCAACCAAGCGTGTCCAAAAGATAGTTTCCCCTTTCCTTGCATAGACCAGTTGGTTGACACCACCGCTGGGCATGAGATGATTATCTTTATGGACGTCTATTCTGGATACAACCAAATTCACATGTATTCTCTAGACGAAGAGCATACTTCTTTCATCACGGACAGTGATTGTATTGTTATAAAGCCATGCCTTTTGGTTTAAAGAATGCCGAGGTTTCACGGGCGCCTTTCTTTCTAGCACAAAAGGGCACCGCATGCGGCGATGAGTCGACTCCTCTCGACTACCTTCCGCCTTTCTCGATCGATCCAACAAATTAAAGAAAGCTTAGCAATGAAGATTTGAATGCGTTGAAAATAGCTTGATCATTGATTGTGAAAGCGAAGAAATTACAATTGATGGTGCAGGGGGTCAACACCAGTAAGCTTGACAAGACTTCGAATACCAACTACCCCCTATAATAGCTTAAGTAACAAAAACCTAAGTTACATGAGTAGACATCAAAAAGCCGAAGAATCATAACGGAAAATAACCTATTACAAACTAACGGAAATAACAACGGAAAGTAATATTTACAATGTGCGGCCGAAGTTGGGCAATCAGTTGCAAGGTATCGAGGAGGCTAAGTATAGTATTGCGGGTCGACATTCTCCCCCATTTGATTTGGCGACGTCCTCGGTGCCATCTTTGCTAGATATTCTTCAAGTAGAGGTTTGAAGGCTCCAAGGTCTTTAACTCTTTCCCAAGTATTCTCCTCGCTACTGCATCCGCTCCATTTAATCAAGTACTCCTGATGATCTTTCTTAGAAGCTCGAGTAACTCGGTGATCAATAATAGCTTCAAACAATCCTTTTACTGTTTTCTTCACTTCAAATGTAGGTCGCTTTGGCTTATTTCTGGATGCATCCTCCTTATCTGCAAAATATGGTTTGAGTGCACTAACATGAAGGACATTGTGGGTTTTGCACCATGAAGGAAGTTCAATTCTGTAAGCGACTCTTCCAATCCGCTTCATGATGGGTAATGGCCCGATATATTTCGGCATTAATCGAGAATCCGTCCCTCTTATTACCTTATACTGGCGTTTGTCAGGAAGTTTCACCATCACCAGATCTCCCACATTGAATTCCAGGAAACGGCGTTTCTGATCGGCAACCACACTGGTTTCGTGCTTTCTCAAGATAACTCCGAGCAATTTCGATATTTTGTTTCCACTCTTGAGAGAAGCCCTTTGCTTGAGGAGACTTGGTACTTTGATCAATATCCACAGTATGAGGGAGTAACGGTTCTTTGGCAAGAATAATCTCAAAAGGGCTCTTATTGGTGGAAGAGCTCTTTTGGGCATTGAAGCAACTCGAGCCGCATCCAAAAGTTTCACCCAGCTTTTTCCTGCGAAGTAGAGATAAAGTGCCAAGATATTCTTCCAAAGATAGAATTGAACCGCTCAAAATCGTCCGCTGGGTCAGTTGTGGGTGAAAACAAGAACTCATGCTCAAAGTTGAACCAAGGAGTTTGAACAACTCGATTAAAATGTGCGGTGAATCGAGGGTCTCGATCACTAACTATATCTTTAAGCAACCCCCAAGATTTGACAATGTGCTTGAAGAAGAGGCGGCGGTCTCTTCAACGGATACATACTTAGGTGCTGCGATAAATGTTACATATTTTGATAAGCGGTCAACCACGACGATGATAGTGCCAAGATCTCCAACCTTTGGCAAGCTAACAATGTAGTCCATCGATACACTCTCGAATGGTCTAGTTGGGACGGGAAGGGGCTCTAGTAAGCCCGCCTTCTTACGATGATCCGCTTATCTGTTGACAAACCAAACAAGTTTTCACATAAGTCGCAATGTCATCCCTCATTTGCGGCCAATAATAAACCCTACGCAATGCAGCGGAAGTGCGTTCCTCTCCCTGATGTCCGGCCCAAAGCGTGTCGTGGCATTCTTTGATTAAGGATCTCCTCAAATCTCCACCCTTTGGAACATAGAGGCGGTTTCCCTTCGTTTTCAATAAGCCCTCATCCAACCAGAACTGTCGAGTTTTTCCCTTCTTGATGAGGTCGACCAAATAAATTGTTGCAGGGTCCTTCTCCAGAAGTGTCCGTATTTGGTCCCTTGTGGTTGTAGTAACATTGCTCCCTGAAAGAGCCGCCATTGAACAGATAGAAGCTAAGTCAGCTCACCGACTGAGTGCATCTGCTACATGATTGCTAGATCCAGCCCGATACTCCAATACAAAGTTGAACTCTGAAAGAAGTTCTTGCCAACGAGCCTGCTTGCTTGAAAGTTTCGGTTGAGACATGAAGTGACTCACAGCAGTATTGTCTGTCTTCACAATGAAAGGGACCCAAGCCAGATAATGACGCCATACCCTGAGGCAGTGGACCACTGCCAATAACTCCTTTTCATGCGCTTGAGTAAGCTGGCGCCTGCATTATTCAGCTTTCGACTCTCATATGCCACCGGATGCCCTTCTTGCATAAGGACTCCTCCTAGAGCAAAATCTGAAGCATCGGTCTGCACTTCAAAAGCTTTAGCCATATCTGGTAAGGCCAAAACTGGATCTGTCCACATAGACTCCTTCAATTTTTTGAAGGCGGCTTGGCATGGTGCCGACCACTCCCAATCTTTCTCCTTCTTGGTTAATTCGGTTAGCGGCAGATGCGATTTACGAATACCCTTTCACAAATCTTCGATAGTAGTTGGCCAACCCAAGGCGAACGTACATCATGTACATGCCTTGGCGGTTGCCAATCTTTGATAGCCTTAACCTTTTTACTATCCATGCGGACTTTTCCTTGTTCAATAATGTGGCCCAAAAACTCGATCGAGTGCGGGCAAATGAACATTTTGATGGTTTCGCGATAAAGTTCATTCTCCCGTAGTCGAATAAGAACTTTCCTCACATCTTGAACATGCTCCTCCGTAGTCTCGCTATAGATTACGATGTCATCCAAGTACACCACTACGAAATCATCTAGAAACCCGTGAAGTACCGATTCATCATCGTGCGCAGAAGGTTGGGGAGCATTTGTCAATCCAAAAGGCATAACTTTGAATTCAAATGCCCCATATCTAGTTACCACTGTAGTCTTCGCTTCATCTCCTTCTTTGATCCGTACTTGCCAGTATCCGGACCTTAGATCAATTTTTGTGTAGTACTTCGCCCTGCTCAAACGGTCGAAGCAATCCGCCACTAGTAGAATTGGATAACTATTTTTCACCGTAATTTTGTTCAAGGCACGATAGTCACAGCACATCCGAAGAGAACCGTCAGACTTTTTCTGAAATAGCACTGGAGCTCCATATGGCGATTTCGCAGGCACGATAATCCCACTATCCAGCATTTCAGCCAATTGTTTCCTAAGCTCTTCTAGCTCAGGTTGAGCCATGCGATAGGGCGCTTTGGCAGGAGGCTTGGCACCCGGAATAAGCTCGATTTCATGATCAATAGCCCTCCTTGGCGGTAATCTCCTTAGCAATTCTTCTTCCGCATAACATCCTCAAATTCTCGTAAAGTCTTCTAACGGGTTTTGGGATAGGGCCGATTGCTTCCTCAATCTCTTCCGGATGAAGAGTACCTAAAGCGAAGGTTCATTTCGCTTGAAGCCCTTACTGAACTGCATGGCTGAGATGCTCTTCTCACCCATTTTCCCAACTAGCGTGGGGATGACACAGGGCTTGCTCCCCATCATCATCAAAGAATCAGAAAACGGTAACACCGCTAGTCTTCGTATCCCAGAAGGAACTCCAACCCTAAAATCAGCTTGAAGTCATCCATCTGAACTGCAGACAAATTAGTCCTCCTTCAAAAGGACCAACTTTAATAAGCACGGATTTGGCTACTCCAGCAATCGGTTGAGCAACTGAGTTGATTGCCTTGACCTTTCCACTACCTTTCTCCAGCACAAGCCCGAGGCGCTCTACTTGGGACTTAAGGTAGTTATGAGTAGCTCCAGATATCTACCATGGCCTTGATTGGTTTTCCATTGATCTTCACATCAATGTACATCAAGCCTTTAGCCTTACAAACACGAGGTTTCGGCACTTCTTTTTCCACTATTTTCTGAGATACATTGCACTTTTCAATCACTCGGTGCGATATTGTACTGCATCGGTGTGAAAATGCCCCAACGACATCCTCATCATCTTCAGAATCGGCCAGAATGATCGCTAACTGCTGGAACGCGTGTTGCTTGAACACGATGCTCCACTTGTCAGTTGGCTCAATGCATTCACAAATTGTTTCTGCGGGCAATCCTTCACCCTGTGAGGCCCACCGCATAAGAAACATCCATCCTTTCTAGGGGCCGTACTAGATTTGCTCTCCGGAGCCTTTCCTTTGTTCCAGTTGTTGCCCTGATGGTTACCCTGATAGCTACCCTGATGGTTACCTTGATAGCCACCCTGATGGCCCGCTTTATGGTGAGAATAGCGTTCTCCCCCATTTGAGTTTGATGTGGGCTTGAAGGATCTATTTCCTCCCCCTCGGGATTGGCTATTAACTTGCAGCCGCTCCTTTCTGGGTTCTGATTGATAGTCCATCAAGCACTCGGCAGCTCCCATAGCCGTGCTCACACGCCCGACCACCTATACATCTTTGGAGTTGGTTCCGCCCATGGTTTCAGACCCTTCCATGAAAGTGAAGAGCTTGTCCTTTTCGGACATGTCTCGGATGTCCAAAGATATGCCCCGAAAAGGTTTTCACATAGTCCCGAATGGAACCAAGATGTTTCGAGTTCTCGTAGTGCCCGTGGGCCTGATATTCCACATTCTCGGAAAAAGCGTGTCCCGATCGCTTCCTTAAGAAGTTCCCATGTGTCTATCTCGGGCCTGCTATGGCTGAATATCAAAGCATATTTTGTTCGCCACCATAGTTTTGCATCTCCACCCGGATACATGGTAGTCATTGTCACCCTTCGCCCCGTCTTCAATATTGGCGACAAGAAAGTATTGTTCCATGTCAAACAAGAAGTTCTCAACTTCTTTTCGTGATCGCGCCCCCACCATAGGTACGCGGTTCGGAATTACGAGCCTAGGTGCATACTCTTGCAGGGGCTTGCCCATTGCCAACTACTGCGTTGAAGTATTCGCAATGGCCCGAAGTCTCATGGCTTCCATTTCTTCCCGCAGATCGGGAAGCATTGCAACAAAGATTGATCATCGCCGCGCACATCATCCGACTCTCATCCGGTGGACGTTCGATTCGCGGATATGCGCCTCTCTCATTGTCTCGACCTTTTCCTCAAGGGTCTCGGCAATCACATAACCTAGTACTTTGCCCATCGAGCGCATCCAAGCGCGCTTAGTACTCTTTTGTGATCCACCACCTCGGTGGTGTGTGATGCATTCGGTTCCATTGCTTTCTACTCGTGTGTCTTGAGCGCAGCTACGATACCAACTTTCGGGCGCCTTTCTTTCTAGCACAAAAGGGCTGCGCGTGCGGAGTAGTCGACTCCTCTCGACTACCTTCCGCCTTTCTCGATCGATCCAACAAATTAAAGAAAGCTTAGCAATGAAGATTTGAATGCGTTGAAAATAGCTTGATCATTGATTGACGAAAGCGATGAAATTACAATTGATGGTGCAGGGGTCAACACCAATAAGCTTGACAAGACTTGAATACCAACTACCCCTATAATAGCTTAAGTAACAAAACCTAAGTTACATGAGTAGACATCAAAAGTCAAGAATCATAACGGAAAATAACCTATTACAAACTAACGGAAATAACAACGAAAGTAATATTTACAATGTGCGGCGAAGTTGGGCAAGCTGCGGTGCAAAGTGTCGAGGAGGCTAAGTATAGCTGCGGGTCCCGACACGAGGTCACATACCAAAGGTTAGTAAACAAGATGTTTTCAAATTACTTGGCAAAACTATGGAGGTTTATGTGGATGATATGCTTGTCAAAAGCTTGTGTGAGGAGATCACATTAAGCATTTGGGAGAGACATTTGACATATTGCAAGAATACAAGATAAATCTTAACTCGCTCAAGTGCGCCTTGGTGTGACCTAAGGAAAATTCTTGAGGTTTATGGTAAACCGGAGGAGAATTGAGGCCAATCTTGAGAAAATCAGGCCCTACTTGAAATGATCTCCACTCGGACTCTAAAAGAGGTGCAAAGTATGACCGGATGAGTTGCAAGCTTAAGTCACTTTATTTGAAATCCACCGATAAATGCCTCTCTTTCTTCAAGGTATTAAAGGGAAAGAAGAAGTTCGAATGGATCGAGGAATGTGAAGACGCCTTTCATGCCCTTAAAAGGTATTTGGGAGGGACTCCACTCCTGTCAAAACCTATCGGAGAAGAACCTCTATTATGTATTTAGTCATTTTCGAGGCATTTGAAAAGTGTCGTTTACACTTATCAACTTGCACGAAGACTTGGAAATGGGAACCAACTTGCAAACATCCAAAAGTTGAAAGATTTATCATGCAAATAATCGAGGCACTTAAGAGAAATTGTTACGTAATTCTAGTTTCCTTATTTTAGTCAAACTCTAATTTGGTAATTCTTTTGGGAAAAGTCTTCTAAACTAAATTAGGATTTTGGGTTATATAAAGAGGATTATGATTTAAAACAGGGAAGATACCATATACATTAATCAAAGAATAAAATAGAGAGAGAAAATGAGGAGAAGAGGAAGAACAACCATGACTTTAAAGATTGGGACGTGATGATGACGAATTCTTGGTACAAGATATTCAACTTTTTCTCATCCCTTAATTAAATCTGGCTATGTATTCCAAACTCTTCGTATTTTCTTTCTCCCGAATTATGAGTAGATAAATTTATATTTTGGATGAACGATGTATAACCTACTTTAGATTCTTTAATTTCAATTCTCAAGTTTTGCTTATAAATTAATTACGTATTAATTTTACTTCTTCTCTTAATGTTTGAAATAATTGGCCATTATTTCTCATTAAATTGTGGATTGTAACAAATTGAGAGGTAAGTTATTAATCTAGACCACGTGGTAAAATTCGACAATTGGATAAAAAGTAGAGATACGTTTTTGTTATTGTTGTGGTCTTGAATTGAATTCTTAGGTGATTTAATGCATCTAGTTAAGGATTATTCGGCTTCACATAGAGACATAGTGAGTTGACTTAATTAGATAGGACTAATTTGAACTCTAGAGAGGTAAATTAGGTTAAATTCATAAATTCGATCGAATACAACAATATGAATAAATCTTGAGAGGAAAATTAAAGTGACAACTATAATGAACTCGTGAATCCAAATCCTTTAATCATTATACTTTATAAGTTCTTGACTTTTGCATTCACACTATTTTCTGGAATTTATAATTATAGTTTAAATCTTCAAATCAACTAAATTCAAATAGTTTTAAATAAATTAGGATTAAGATTAATTGAGCTAGTATCTAAATAAGACAGTCTTTGTGGGAACGATAATCCGGACTCAATATGTCTACTTTATTACTTGTTTACGATACTGTACACTTACAATCATATATTTTCTACAACAAATTTTTGGCGCCGTTGCCAGTGACTATTCTTATTTGATATTAGTTTAGATTAATCGTTAGTGTTAGTTTTATTTTTTTTTATCATTATTTATATTTTTTTGATTTTTCTTTTTGATTTTGATTTTGATTATTATTATATTTTTTATTTTTCTTCTTCGTTTTCTCTTTGCAGAAAATGTGTTTGTTGCATGCTTTGTTTACAAGGTCTTGAGATTGAATGTGCTTTCAGATGAAGACGTAAAGAACATTACCAAAAATAGAAAAAATTGGAACAACTTCCAATGGTAGAGGCACAAGTTAGAAGAGAAGTTGAACAAGAAGCGTACTGATTGGCACTCATTAAATTTAGCGACATAATGATGAAGAAGAAGGCGGCGATGGAAATATACCAATTGCTTAGTTCTTGACTCCCTCAGCCTCCTCGATCGTTCAAGCATAGTTTATCCTACTTTTCATCGCATGACATTCAATTAAGAGCCGATCGATTAATCTCGTTAGCAATAACCTGCAATTTTATGGAAAGGTGCATAAAAATCCATATACTCATCTTTCAATATTCAAACGGATGTGCCGCAACTTTCAGTGTCAATGGGTGAATGATGATGCCATCAGACTTATGCTATTTCCCTACACACTGAGAGACGGGGCGTTAGAATTGCTGGACTCAGAACCTCATGCTAGTATCACTACCTGGGATGACTTGGCTAGAAAATTCTGCAACAAGTATTTTTCACCAGCTAAAGTAGCCAAGATGAAGCTAAAAATATCTACTTTTCAGCAACTAGATGGAAAAATGTATTATGAATCTTGGGACAGATTCAAGGAACTATTTAGAAAATGTCTAAATCACGGCATTAAAAAGGGATTACAGGCTCAATACTTTTACTTTAGACTATCTCCTCAATCAAAATCCATAGTGGACTCTTCAACGAACTGGTTCATTACAAATAAAAATGTCAACGAAGCATGGGAGCTATTTGAATTGATTGCAAATATACATACCATGTTTTTATCTCGATCGTGTCACTCCAAGAAAAGTAGCATGTATACATAAAATTGACAATATTTCAGACTACTAATGTACAACTTCTCTGCGGTGACAAAGCGGTAGAACTCTTGTTCAAAAAATAAACATATGGTGTGAATGCGGTCTATGCAAGTTCTATTTGTGAGTATTGTTGGGCAAATTATTATACTACTCGATTATACGTTGTTGGCAGTCTAAACGAACAAGTAAATTTTGTGCAAAATAATTCAAGCTAGCAGTACAATCTATTTTTGCAAACATACAATCCAAGATGAAAACAACACCTAAATTTCAAGTGGTTAAAGAATTAACAAAGTGGCAATGCCAATAATGCTCAAAAAGAGAGAATGCCAAGTTTGGGAGAGAAATTTTAACATTATATGCAAAAAATAGATAAAATTTTGGAGCGGCATGACACAAACTATCAATAAAGAGCAAAAAGAAGGAGATTTTGATTTAATCAAAATAGAGAGCAAAAAGGAGGAGGAGATGAAGAACGACTAAGACTTTAAAGATTGGGACATGAAGAAGACGAATTCTTAGTGCAAGATATTCAAGTTATTCTCATCCCTTAATTAAATTCAGTTATGTATTTCAAACTCTTCATATTTTCTTTCTCCCGAATTATGAGTAGCTAATTTTATATTTTGGATGAACGATGTAACCTAGTTTAGATTCTTTAATTTCAATTCTCAAGTTTTGCTTATAAATTAATTACGTATTGATTTTACTTCTTATTTTAATGCTTGATATAATTGGCCATTATTTTTCATTGAATTGTGTATTGTAACAAACTGAGAGGTAAGTTATTAATCTAGACCACATAGTAAAATTTGGCAATTGGATAAAAGGTAGAGATACGCTTTTGTTATTATTACGGTCTTGAATTAAATTCTTAGGCAATTTAATGCATCTAGTTAAGGATTATTTCGAGTTCACATAGAGATATAGTAAGTTGACTTAATTAGATAGGACTAATTTGAACTCGAGAAAAGTAAATTATGTTAAATTTGTGAATCGACCAAATACAACAATATGAATAAATTTTGAAAGGAGAAATTAGAGATGACAACTATGGTGAACTCATGAATCCAAATCTTTTAATCATTATACTTGATAAATTCTTGACTTTTGAATTTACACTATTTCTAGAATTAATAATTATAGTTTAAAAATTCAAATCAATTTAATTCAAAGAGTTTTAAATAAATTAGGATTAACATAAGTTGAGCTAGTTACTAAATATGATAGTCTTCGTGGGAACGATATTCGGACTCAATAGGTCCACTTTATTATTTATTTGTAATATTGTGCACTTGCAATCATATATTTTCTACTAACTGCTAGCAGTTAGTGTAGTAATCATCAGAGAATAAGGTAATCATCAACAGCCCGTGTATTATGTGAGTAAGGTTTTATTGGGGGCTGAGGCACGCTACCCGGATATGGAAAAACTCACACTGGCTTTGGTAATGGCATTAAGGAAGCTAAGACCTTATTTTCAGTCACACACCAATAAGGTATTCACCAATCTTCTACTAAGCCAAGTACTACAGAAACCCGATGCTTTAGGAAGACTGATGAAATGGGCTATAGAGGTGAGCCAGTTCGACATTCAAATCCAACCCCAGAGTGTCATCAAAGGCCTAGCTTTGGCTGATTTTGTGGCCGAGTTCACCCACGCTCCATAATTAGAAATGATTGACCAATCTAAGTCATCCCAACCTTGAAAATTATTTATGGATGGATCTGCAGGCGATTCCCAACTGGTGCAGGAATAAGGTTGATTAGTCCGGAGGGACACAAGTTGCACAATGCCTTGCGCTTCAATTTAAGGCATCCAACAATGTAGATGAATATGAGGCCCTCTTAGCTGGATTATGGTTTACCAAAGTCTTACAAGTCAAAGCTATAGTTGTGTGTGGAGATTCCCAATTGGTCGTCAACCAAGTGAAAGGAGATTTTGAGACGAAAGATAAGAATATGGCTTTTTATCTTAGGAAAGTGCAAAACCTTGCGCCGAGCTTTGAAAGTTTTGAGTTGATCTAGGTCCCTAGGATCGATAACTACAATGCCGATGCACTGTCAAAACTAGCCAATAGTAAAGACTCAGACCTCATCGGATGCGTGCATGTTGAATTTCTCTCCGAGCCCACTACGGAGCAAGATGATAATGTTTTTACCGTTGAGAGTGCGAATTCATATATGAAACCCATTATCGCGTATTTGGCAGATTAGGTCCTTCTAGAAGATAAAAATGAATCACAAAAGGTGCACAAGCTTTCAATCCACTTTGCTATTCAGGATGGGGTGCTCTATAAGAAGGGCTACTTTTTTTGTCTTTTTAGATGCGTAGGGCCGGATGAGGCAGACTACATCTTGAAAGAAATCCATGAAGGGGTGTGTGGTAACCACTTAGGGGCTATTTCATTATCCCATAAAATCCTCCGACAAAGGTATTACTGGCCTAATCTCAAGAATGAGCTCTTAATTTTGTCTGCAAATGTGACAAGTGCCAACACTTCGCTTACATGCACAAGCAACTCCCACACAATTTACAGGTTGTATCAAGTCCGTGGCCTTTTGATAAATGGAGAATAAACATTATCGGTCCCATGCCTCGAGCGCGGGGCAATCATTGTTACGTAATTGTGGGTATTGATTACTTTACTAAGTGGGTTGAAGTGGAACCAGTGATGAAAATCACGAAGCAAATACTTCAAAGCTTATCTGGAAGAATATCATATACTGATTTGGTGTTCCCCACTCATTAGTCTCAGATAATGCCAGGTAGTTCAGAAATCGTAAAATTGAAGAATTGTGCAACAACTTGGAGATAAAACATCATTTTTCATGCCCGCATCATCCTCAGGCTAATAGTCAAGTAGAGGTAGTGAACAAGACCATAAAATATACATTAAAGAAGAAACTGGAATCCGCAAAAGGAGCATGGGCTGATGAGCTATCCCAATTATTATGGGCGATACGTACTACTTTCCGAACTGCCCCTGGAGAAACCCCGTTTTCTATGGCGTATGGAGCTGAAGCAGTGTGCCCTGTAGAAGTCGGACTGCCATCCCATAGGCAAATCCACTTTGAGAACATTTCCAACGAGGAGTCCCGAAAGGCTGAACTTGACCTCCTCCAAGAGTGGAGAGATTATACCCAAGTAAAGTTGAAGCATTACCAGCAGAAGATGGCACGTCACTACAACAAAAGGGTGAAGACCCGCTTGTTTCAAATAGGGGACTGGGTCCTAAGAAAAGTATTAATATCCTTCCAAGAGCCTGGAATGGGCACACTAGGTCCTAATTGGGAAGGTCCTTACAGAGTCATGGCTGAAGTTATCCTCGAGAAGTATAAGATAGAAGACTGGTCAGAAAGATTATTACCACACCCTTAGAATGTAAAGTACCTCTGCAGTTATTATTAGTAAAAGTTGTTTGCATGTCAGGCTAGTTTTAATTATCATAATTCTCTACTTAGTTATCTTGAGAAAAGAATCAATTGTACGGTGAACGATCTTTTGAAATGAAAGCAACCCTCGAGAATCATCTATCTTTGTTATCATTTAAGAATATCAAACCTACCAATTATGGGTCTCTAACGAGCCGAATTATTAAAGCTCAAGCTATCGATTAGCCATCTTTAATTCTTTTGGAAACCTCGTGTTAGTCAATAAATGTGGACTTCAGTAATTATTACACGAAATTAGAAGCATACATCAGTTTCTCAATATGGACTAAACGGGTCGATGATCGGAAAGTTCAAAATAATATGAGTGATAAACTGTCAAAGTGCATAAGTTAATTAAAATTATTATGGAATACAAAAAGTAATGATAACACACTCACATCATCTTGGTTTCTTTTGACATCCGGAGTGCTAACACTTCATATGCGAACAAGTTAAGAGTAGGAAGCGCCTCACATTTGTTCTGATTATCCAATTTATCTTATCTAGTACACTTGTACCGAAGCACTTGTACTTGGAAGATCAGTTGATTTATCAACATTATCTTGCTAAGGAGATAGATTAAGTCAAGTTAAATTACTTTGAAAAATGGCCAAGTATCCTGACTTAAACTGAAGTTATACTTTGAATTCAACAAACAAAATTCAAAGAATGCACGAAAACAAAAGCACGTGCATTGAGATAAAATTGACATTTCATTCGAGAAACCAAACATTACAAGAATTCGTTTCAAAGAAAAGAAAATACAAGAATCTCTAATCTAAGTCCCATTAGCAAGAGGCTAGTCTGCGGTGGCGTCGTCATCTTTTTGGGTTGCCGGATAGTCTGCTTCAATAGACGAGATGTCCACAGTTGGGTGAAGCTCTTTTAGCTCTGAGAGTACTTGTTGGGCCCCAAAGTTGACAAAGAAGGACTTGAGGTTTTCATAGTCTGAGGTAAACTCAAACTGATTTCTGAAGTTCTCTACTCCAACTTTTACTACCTCTTCAGTGTCCTTCTCCAACTTGAGGTTTGCCTCCTTCAAGCAGGAGCACTTTGCATTGAGATTCTCAACTCTTTCCTCCAATTATGCTATCTTATCGACCAGCCAATCCTTTAACGAGTTAGCCTCCGCCAGGGCCTTAGCGGTTACCTCTTAGGCTTGATTGGCGTGGTCATAATTATTTGAAAACTCAGCCGCATTAGCCTCAGAACTCGCCAAGTCTACCTTAAGCTTTTACTGGTCCTCACCTCTTTCTTCAGCTTGGACACGGACCCCTACCAGGTGACTTGGTCCTTGAAGTGGTCTTGGTCCCTAATTATATTGTCAGCATTGCGAAAGGTCATCTCAGAGTTCTTCTTGAGTACAACCGAAGAAATGTCAATTGGTCTCCCCTCCAAGACGTTTTATATGCCCCAACTCTGAAGAGACGGAGAGCTCCGCTTCCTCTGGGAATGTCGATCTGCTTAATGATTCGGATAACATCCCTAGCTTCCCGCCTTGATGAGAGGACTTAGAAGAAGCGGTCCTTGGTTTCTTGGACCTCCTAAGAGCATCTCTTCTAAGACCTCCACATCCTCCTCACCCATTGGTGGATGTGAGATAGACCCTTCAGGCATTAACGCAAATGGGGTGGTAGGCCTTTTTCCTTTCCGGCATCTAGATTCTTCTCTCTGCTCGCCTATTCCATGTCTCTTGTTTCTATAACATGATTTGTAAACCCTTTGAGGACATGGCGAGAAACCAAGATAGCTTGTTTTGGGTTCGAGATAGTAGGGACTGAAGATTGATCCTTCTCTCCAGCTTTGAGGCTGAGGCCAAAAAGGGTCCTCTTTTGGTCGTGGTCAGCAGTTTTCTCCTTCATCACTAGGAGAATCTTCTTTGCTACCAGTCCAGCTAATCCAATCTTGGGCAATGTGCTTGACCCTGAAAACATGCCCATTTAGAACAGTTAAAAAAAACCTTAAACTTAAACGAAAATGGAAACCATTGGTAATAATCTAACAATTACCCTGCTTCTTCATCAGTTGATGTTTCACAAAGAGATAGTCTATACAGATGATGCCAGAAAAGTCTCCCTTGAAGGAATATAGGTCACCTATGACCTTATAGTCCCTCTCGGGAAAGAAGAACGCAGGCATCTCACCTCCAAAAATTAAGTCCAGATTAAACTCAAAATCACAAGAAAATTGGTAGCAAAAAACAGGTAGTAAGTTAAGGGGTTAGGATACAAGTATAAACTAAAACTTATATTGGTGAGATAAGGTCCTAGGGACCGTAACATTAGGGACTGGGTCCGAATAGAGGCATTACCAATCTTCGGCATCCCATAGCCATTGGCTCCTCCCATGCTTGATGGACGAAGGGTGGCCGGTAATAATCGGACTATGGGTTCCCCTCGGCGTTAAGTAATACCAATCCTTGACCCCCTCTTTGGGCTCCCCATCCCTCTTGGCACATTTATTAAGTTTACAAAAGGTGTGGAAAACATAGAGTGGCATGGGATAGTCCGGGCTCACTTCCTACCAGATGAGCCAAGTCCCCATGGCCTGGGTCCAGAAATTTGGGGACATTTGGTAAGGACATCATGTAGTTCCTAAGGATGGCTCTGAAGAAGTGGTGAATGAGCAATCTCATCTCACAAGCGAAGGCGTCGCTCATGATGGCCATTTGCCCATCGGGCAGACTGCAAGGTCTATCCTTTTTATTGGGAAAAAACATCATAACTCCTTCTGGCACCTTATATTGGTCCCTAAGCTTAGTAAAGATAGATATGTTTAACTCTGAGAGGTATTTGTTGCAGGCCCAAAATTCAAGATCAAGTTCGAGATCCTCATGCCCTCTCAAAAATTTCCCAATATGCTCTACCCAGCCCTCCACCTGGTCCATCTCTTCAGGTGTTAACCTCCCAAGTTGACCCTACGTGTCCTGGGGCTGATAGACCCCTCTCATTCGGAGCTTACTGCTCCGGAGGTTCCAGCTACTCTTTTCCTTTCGCCTATCTCACCTTTTCTTCTTTCTATCTTTAAAGATCCACTGCTTCTTCTGTTGTAAGTTTTGCCATCATTAAATTGATTCTCTCTTCTTCGCTGTCAAAAGTACTCAAATTTATTACTTCGAAAAATTGTTCCATTCCATTTTTTCTAAGCATCCTAAAATAATTGACATTGAAAGCCATTTTAGAGATTGAGCAAACATCTCTAATGGGCTCTGCCATGACTACCATCTCCCCTAGAGCAATCCCCCCAATCTCCTCCAAACTATCACCACCACTATCAACCATCTTGTTGTGATGGGAATTGTACCATTTTTGAAATGAAAGAAATAGATGAAAATTAAAATACAAGAAACACAAGAAAGAATGACCAAATGCATGTTTAATATGGGGTAAAGGTATACCTTCTGAGTTAGAATGGTCCTTGTTAACAGTTTCTTCTTACAACAGACAAGGTCACTTAAATGAACAGCTGCGAGGTAAGAAAGATGAAATGTGTCGCTTTTACGAAAAAGCACTCCTTGTCTGGCTTGAAGAGGAAGATAAAAGCTTTCTCTAAATGCACTTGGATTTCAAAATGGCGTGGAAAAGTTGGGTATGAAATACCCTAGGGCTTTTATAGAAAATTGCTCATCATCCGTGCCATTCATTTCTTCACCCAACATATCTAGACATTCCACGTGTCTTCTGATCCTAACCATTGGAGACTAAGAACATGAAAGCATACAAGCATCCAATGGCCTAAATTCACAGGTGTCCTGCACGTGCGCTTGATGCAGCATTGTCTGAAAGCTCATTAAATAGCGCATCCCACATCATTACTTTTCCACATCCCCAGGCTATCATTGCATGCCGTTTGGTAAACTTGGGAATCCAAAACGTTATGGCAACCCGTAAACCACCAAATCACTCAACGGTTACCTCTAAATAAATCTAATTATTGTTTCACAAAGTACCCTAGCTCCGGATCTTTGCCTTGGCCCTTACAGCTCGGAATAGAATCACTTTGGCATACAATAATGGACTGAATCATTTAGTGGTCGCACCCTAAACTATAGTTAATCCCTCGTACGGATCCACATATAAGGACTTGATGCTTCGTTATCAAACTTAATAAGCTCATGGACTCACATGAATGATTTAGTCCTAGGCTTAGGGAACTATTGTTACGCCTCTTAATAAGGCATCCAAATGGCGTATGATGTGTAACCTTAATTGACTACTCAACTTCGAGTAGGTCTGACCACATAGCGACACCTGGAAGGTGCCTTAAGTTCATCCAGACTGCATTTGTTAAGTAGCCCGGAGCGCCACATGGAGTCCGATTTGACATGACGAATTGATGGGACAAATGTAATGATGCCTTGTTAACCTGTTAGAGACAAAAGGTGTAAATGGAGTGAAGTGACTACCTGCAAACACAAATTCAAATGCATAAAGGAACGGTGATAGTGACTCATTGAAAGACACAAGTCAACTACCCACATGTAGGCACTAGAAGCCCCCTCAGCCCGTCTAAACTCCCACTATAAATAAGGGACAGAACCATATGGGGAAAGTAGTTTTTTAATTCAATTAGCAAGTTCAATTTATATAAATCTTTCTTTTGATATTTTAGAAATATAACTGTTGAGTTAAATCAGTCCAATTGAGGCATAAGTTCTAACTTGAGCGTTGGAGCGCATATGGTAGCCACACCGGCTGCCTATGTTCGCTGACAATCTTGTGTGGAGTGTGCAGGAAGAGGACAATTGGAGTGAAGGATGATGATTCAGTGTTGATCTAGAATCCGAATAGGATATGGGGACGACAAATTTTGTTTCTAAACGTGTTTCCTTATTTATATGTACATTTAAAAGTAAAAAATGTTATGTATTTTGATAGTGAAGTGTACTTTATTGTCAAAATAAATAAGTTATTTGCACTCAATTTTGACCTAAATATTAATATACTTGAAATGTGAACTTATGTTTTAATTTAGTAATTAAACTTATAGATAGAAGCTTCGCCAGGTATGACAAAAATTGTAACTTTTTAGTTACACAACGTAGTGTAGAAAGTATGCACGACTGTTTGAATGTTTCAATTGGTCAATTAAATCACAAATTTAAAAAATTAAGTTTTGTTAGTATAAAAAGTAATTTTGAAAATTATGTTGAGTAAAATAAGTAACTTAAAAATAAATTTGCACATCCAAACACGCCGTTAGCAGCATCCATATTTGAAAATTTTGTTGTTTATGATACATGAACTGAATTAATCAAAGAATGAATAGCTTGACTATTGTAGGAATGTATAATTGCAGCTTGGACCTTGACTAGAACATTTATTTACTAGTATTTTAAATTATAGAGTTGTACAAGATATAATTATCTTCAATTGTTTTAATAAATATTGTTATCTTGAAAAGTGCAGTTGAGATTCAATCTAGTCTTGACTAGTTTAGGTATTCTCACTTTCTTTTGATAAAAAATTGTGTCGTTTTTAGAGAATGTAAATCATCAAAAAAATGTTACATGCACGAAAAGAATCAACCAATGAGCAATCATGAAAAGAATCGGAGTCGATCGCATACAATCAAGTTTCAAGAAACGAGGTTGGTGTGGACCTATAAACAAGTTTCAAGAAAGTTTGTGAACAAATATCTAATCAATAAGAACTCAAAAGAAGAATATCGTAACAAAAGTTTTTATTACACAAAAATAATTTTCATTTAAAGAGTTGGACATTCATAAAGCAAAGACAAACAAAGGGAATGGATTATAACTAGTGAAAATGATGATATAGAAATAATTATAAGTACAAGTAGTCGATCAAAACACGTCAAAATTGTCAAATTTTCTTAACTTTGAAGATAGAAAAATTATACCTTTGACAGTAACGATCATCGATTGCTTGTAATAATTGGAAACAGTTTTACGTTAGAAGGAACTACATGGCATGTCTATTGTCTGCAATAATTAAGGCATTTCATCTATACGTGAATTTGGAAATATTGAAATACTCGTAAAATAGTCGTTGATTCATGAATTTAATCACTAAAAATATAAATTGTTGAAAATTGGTTAGAAAGATATTGGGTTTGACTAATTTGATCAATTATTTAAGAGAGATGACAAGTGCATTTTGTACACTTATTTGGACTTTTAAACTAAGTTTTTATCCTGTCATTTTATTGAATTTTTACTTAATTTATTGTATTATTCTTTCTATTTCAGTTTTGGACTCGTTTATAAGTAATTAGAGAAGAATGGACAGAAATAGCAACAATTTGGCGAAATCAATGAGTAAATGATATACCATTGGAAAGATAATCGAATTACGAGTCCATCACTTTTTACGGATCTCAATTTGGAGTTTTCTACAAGAAGTTATGGCCGTTTGAAAAACAGACGTCCAATGTTATTTTTGCTGCGGGAATTTTGTTTCCTTTTCGAATTCCAATTCGATTAGGAAACGTTTTAACCCACGTTTTTAAGGACTTTTAGGGATAGTTTTGTACACGAATTAGGTAACTATAAATATGAGTTATTAACTCATAACAAGATAGCGGATTTAGACCCGGATTAGAGCCAATTTGGAAACCAACAAGAGAGAAAAAAACAAGATCAAGATTCAATTAAAAACGAAGATCAAGTTCAAGATTTTTCTCTTTCAAGTTTTTTTCATATCCGGGTGATAGCTTCCATATTTTATTTTTATTTTTATTTTCTTCTTAGTATGTTAGGCTAGATTTATTTTAGTGTTAGGATCATGATAAGATTTGTATCATGAATCTTTAATTCTTTGAACCTAGGTTTTGATATTTAAGCATGGTTTTAATTTTGAATAATTGATATTGATTTCTTTTCATCTACAATTATGTGCACAATAGTTGTATGATTCTTGTAGCTTATTTTACCTTCAAGAGATGAAAAATAGGTTATACATAGTATCAATTATCGTAGAGTCCGATAGGGAATAGAGATATACCTCTATACTTTACGTAATCTTTAAGTATTCACAAATTCTAATGCATTCTTATATGTTCGCATCCGTCATAAAGATATAGTCGGATCACATATATAGATATGTTTAATTCTACTCGAGAGAGATTGTTAAACAAATTAGGAATATGAATCTTCATAATTGAATTATGTTATCAAATTTAACGGTTCAGGTTAAAGGAAATTGGTTTAAGTGAATTTGGAATCCTAGTACGCTTTTCTTTTCTTTTCCAATTTTAAAGTAAATCTTTTTTAATTTAATATCTTGTTTGCTTGAATTATAATTAGTAAATTTTTCTTAGTTTATAGTTTAATTAGTTCTTAATCATCAATTTTTCAAAGTTCATTAGATTCGATTAAAGTTAGTATAATTGAAATTGAACTATCTAAATCTCTGTGGATTCGATACTTGGACTCAAAATCCATTTTATTACTTGAGCGATCCGTACACTTGCGAAATATTAAAGACATAAAATCGCTGACAAATTTTTGGCGTTGTTGCCGATGATTTAGTTTTAGTTCTTTTTCAGTTATTTTAACACTAATTCGAACTTTATTTATTTAATTTATTTAATTATATTTTTTAGTTTATTTCAATTTCAATTTGTCTTTTTTCAGACCACAACACAAGATGAAATACCAGGAGATCAATGAAGACAATATGCTAGTTGGAGACTTTATGACTACACAAATCATCCAGATCCAATCTAGCATTGATGATGACAATATGCTTGTAGGAGATTTCATCGTAGTGCACCGTGCTAATGTAGCGATATAGTACGTTGCGACGTTCTCGGCAATATAGAGATGATCCGAGGCGAAAATGTTACGGCTATTACTACCATAAGTGATGTTCAATTACCAGAAATTCATGTAAAGAGGCCAGTTGCAATAAAGAAAATGTACCGTCCACTGATGAGGAACACGTGGAACAGACTGAGTAGACAACAGATATTAAAAAGAGTTCAGGTATACCACAAGTTAAGGCAACCATTCCTATCAAATCATATGAGCCTCCAATCCTACTTCCTCAGAGATTACAAAAGTACAAGTTAGACAAGCAATTCTCCAACTCTCCTCTTTCTTCTAAAATTGAATTTGTGATTAAGGTCGATGAAGAAGTTGAGTTTTTTTGTGGTTGTGTTCGAACAATGTACTACACTAAAATCCTATTTTATGAGGAGCACAAATTCAAATGTTTGAAGATAAACGAAAAAATTGTGTAAAGTCAATAGATACAAGCAAAGTAGGTCTTCTAAAGCACTATTTAGAGTCAAATGTAAAGCAACCATGGACAATAAGTCAAGCTAATGACTATAAATAAGCGCTTAATAGAAGGCAATCTATTTTCTAACCATTTTATTTACTTTCTTTATATGTAGTTGTTTTAATTATTTTAAATAATTTATTAATTTTTATTTCATTTATTATTTAATGCACTTATAAAGCTTCACTATGTCAATCGCAGGATGTCCCACTTTGCAAGCCGCTTGGATAATATTTATGACATCATCTTTTGACCAAGAATCTCAAAGAACACATCTCGATTCCACTTCTTGGGACCTTCAACCGACCCGGATCCATCTTCTCCACATCTATCTCCGAGGAGTAACTGATCTTTTTCTCTTTTATTTGTTTTATTTTGTTATTACATTGGGGACAATGTAATATTTTAGTTTGAGGGTGAGTTAATTATCAAGATACTTAATTATTTTGAATTTGCTTATTTTTCGGGTCTAAGTTTATAAAAATAAGATAAAAAATTTATAATTTCGTTTTATAAAAAAAATATTTACTGTTTCGATATTTTTATTAAAAAAAAAATTCTAGTAATTATTGAATATCTTTCCGCCAATGATAATATTTGTTTGAATTTATGTGCGTTTTTAGTTAGAATATTGGACAACACTTTAACTCGTACTTTAATCTGAATACTTATCCATGTTAAACTAGATTTGAAAAACGTTGCCACTGTTAAACAAGTTGCCACTATTAACTTATCACTTATTGGAAACATGACTTGAGTGCTTTTGGTTGATATTATTGACTTAAAATTATTGTGAAAAAAATATCGTTCCTAAATTCTTAGATTAGTAACCAAACTCTTTGAGAACAATTTGGGGATGTTAAAGTTAGTACATGTTTTTGTACAATTTTGATGGTTTGAATTTTATAGGTCTCATCTTTAGTTGAATAGGTTGTAGTCAAGAAATCTAAATTGAGCACTACTCATTGTTGAAAAAATAATAATAAAATAAAATATATAACTCGAACAATTAAGCATGTTATGGTATTTTGAAACCTGGTGCCCTAAGGTCATCTGACTTGGGAGTCATCGGCCCAAAACTGCTACATGGGTCATTATAAAAAAAAATTACATCTTTACTTCTCTTATAGCATGTGGGACTCGAGCAATTAAATCTGTTAGGGTATTTCAAAACCTGGTGCCCTATGATCATCTGACTTGGAAGTCATTGGCCTAAAGCTCGCTACAAGGGTTACATAGAAAGCTTGTGAGAGAGAAGTATTGTACATGATGTAAGATTGTTTACATGAGTTAAAAAAAAAGGGTTAGAAGTACTCGATAAGGATTGCTAGGTTAGAACCTAAGAGACTGAAAATGAGAATTTAGAAATCACTCACCATCCTAGTTCTAAGAATACAAAGTTCTAATTTTTATCACTTTATTTGAAAAAATATTTTGTTAATCAGTAGGAACCAAATTTACTAAAACATCTCGGGATTGGAGAGAAAAGCATTAGAAGTGTGATAATTTACGAGAAGTGTAAAGAATAAATAACTACAAAGGGTTCGGAATTGTAAAAATATCAACAACACAATATTGGTCGTGGTCTAATATAGGAATAAGTTCAATTTTGGCTAATCACAAACTCACTAAAAAGTCGAGCATCGGATAAGTAAAAATTATTTATTGTGTTGTTTAATATATTTCTAAAAGTGTTGCTTTATTTTCAAATATGAGGCATATTGTTAAAAATTTAACATTAACTCAATTCATGTTAATTTTTTAACTTAATTTAAATTTGTAGTTTAATTTTATTCTTGTTTGAGGACAAACAAAAGTTTAGTTTGAGGGTGTTTGATAAGTGTATTTTGTGCACTTAGTTGAGCTTTTAAACTAAGTTTTATCCTGTCATTTTATTGAATTTTTACTTAATTTATTGTATTATTCTTCATATTTCAATTTTGGACCCGTTTAAAAGTAATTGGAGAAGAATTAACAGAAAGAGTAACAATTTGGTAAAATCAACGAGTAAATAATATACCATTAGAAAGATAATCGAATTACGAGTCCACCACTTTTTACGGATCTCAATTTGAAATTTTCTACAAGAAGTTATGGCCGTTTGAAAAGCAGCCGCCCAATGTTATTTTTGTTGCAGAATTTTGTTTCCTTTTCGAATTCCAATTCGATTAGAAAACGTTTTAACCCACATTTTAAGGACTTTTAGGGATAGTTTTGGGCAAGAATTAGGTAACTATAAATATGAGTTATTAACTCATAACAAGAGAGCGGATCTAGACCCGGATTAGAGTCGATTTGAGAGCCAATTTAGAGTGAAAAACAAGAGACGAATCAAGAAACAAAAATCAAGATTCATCCTTTCAAGATCAAAACGAAGATCAAGTTCAAGATTTCTTCTCTTTCAAGTTTTCTTCATATTCGGGTGATGGTTTCCATATTTTATTTTTGTTTTTATTTTTATTTTTATTTTCTTCTTCTTAGTATGTTAGGCTAGATTTATTTTAGTGCTAGGATCATGATGAGATTTGTAACATGAATCTTTAATTCTTTGAACCTAGTTTTTGATATTTAAGCATGGTTTTAATTTTGAATAATTGATATTGATTTCTCTTCATCTACAATTATGTGCGCAATAGTTATATGATTCTTGTGGCTTATTTTACCTTCGAGAGATGGAAAATAGGTTATAAATAGTATCAATTATCGTAAAGTCCGATAGGGGATAGAGATACACTGCTATGCTTTACGTGATCTTTAAGTATTCACAAATTTTAATACATTCTTGTATGTTCACATCCGTCATAGAGATATAGTCGGATCACATATATGGATAGGTTTAATTCTACTCGAGAGAGATTGTTAAACAAATTAGGAATATTGATCTTCATAATTGAATCATGTTATCAAATTCAACGGTTAGGATTAAAGAAAATTGGTATAAGTGGATTCGAGATGATAGTATGCTTTTCTTTTCTTTTCTTTTCTTTTCTTTTTTTCCAATTTTAAAGTATTTCTTCTTTAATTTAATCTCCTTGTTTGCTTGAATTATACTTAGTAAATTATTCTTAGTTTATAGTTTAATTAGTTCTTAATCATCAATTTTCCAAAATTCATTAGATTTTGTTAAAGTTAGTGTAATTGAAATTGAACTATCTAAATCTCTATGGGTTCGATACTTGGATTCAAAATCTATTTTATTACTTGAGTGATCCATATACTTCCGGAATATTAAAGACATAAAATCACTGACACAAGACTCGTTAGTCGAGTA